>CM075812.1:37561727-38161727 GCA_037975025.1 Excoecaria agallocha | reverse complement strand
CCAAATATGTCTTTTCTCAGGATTTGGGGCTATGAAGCACATGTTAAGAAATTAACATCTGATAAACTAGAGTCCAAATCCAGTGTCTGCTTGCTTGTGGGTTATCCCAAAGAAACAAAGGGATACTACTTTTACTCACAAGCCGAGAATAAAGTATTTGTTGCTCGCAAGGCTGTTTTCTTGGAAAAGGAGTTCCTTCTCAAGAAAGACAGTGGGAGTAAAGTAGAACTTGGAGAAATTCAAGCACCACAAACTCCTATAGAGGATGAGTTGGAAATGGGATCAAGTTCACAACCAGTTGTGGAACAAGAACCCATTACACAAGAACCTAGAAGGTCCGGTAGGGTACATTAGGAGATTGAGAGATATGGATTTCTAATCACTGACAGTGACACTATTGAGTTAGTAGATCGTGAGGATCCTACTACCTACCGAGAAGCTATTGAGAGCCCAGACTCGAAAAATTGGCTTGAAGCCATGAAATCCGAGATGCAATCAATGTACGATAACCAGGTTTGGACCTTGGTTGATCCACCGGAAGGTGCTAAGGTAATTGAATGCAAGTGGCTATTCAAACTCAAAGCTGATAAGACCTACAAAGGTAGACTAGTAGCAAAAGGTTTTCGACAAACTCATGGTGTAGACTATGACGAGACCTTCTCGCTTGTAGTCATGCTCAAGTCCATTAGAATCTTGCTTGCCATAGTTGCATATCATGATTATGAGATATGGCAAATGGATGTCAAAACTGCTTTCCTCAATGGAAATTTACTTAAGGATGTGTATATGACACAGCCTGAAGGTTTTGTCAATCCCAAGCATCCTAAGAAGGTTTACAAGCTTCAAAAATCCATTTATGGATTAAAGCAAGCATCCCGAAGTTGGAATCTTCCTTTTGATGAGGCAGTCAAAGAATTTGACTTCATCAAGAACGAAGATAAGCCTTGTGTGTACAAGAAGGTTAGTGGGAGCATAGTAGTATTTCTGGTCCTATATGTGGATGACATCCTTCTCATTAGGAATGACATTCTAACATTGCAAAAGGTTAAGCAATGGTTGGGAAATGTTTCTCAATGAAAGACTTAGGTGAAGCAGAGACAATACTTGGTATTCGAATCTATAAAGATAGATCAAATCGGCTATTAGGACTAAGTCAAGAAAAGTACATAGACAAAGTACTAAAACATTTTAGTATGGGAGACTCAAAGAAAGGGTACATACCTTTGGCTTTGGGAGTTCCTTTGACTAAAGAACAGTGCCCTAAAACCAAAGAGGAAAGGGACAACAAGAGTAGAATCCCATATGCATCTGCTATTGGATCTATCATATACGCTATGTTATGTACTAGGCTAGATGTTGCTCATGCACTGAGTATAACCAGTAGGTTTCAGCAAAACCCTGGTGAAAAGCACTGGTCTGCTGTAAAGGGGATTCTGAAGTACCTGCGAAGGATGAAGAATCACTTCTTGGTGTATGGTGGTCAAGAAGAGCTCGTCATACAAGGTTATGCCGATGCTGCTTTTTAGACCAGCACTCAGGATTCTAGATCGCAATCTGGATTCATTTTTATTTTGAACGGTGGTGCTGTCAGCTGGAGAAGCTCGAAGCAAGAGACCGTTGCCGACTCAACTACAAAATCTGAGTATATTGTAGCGAGTGAGGTTGCAAAAGAGGCTGTTTGGATTAAAAATTTCATTTCTGGATTAGGAGTGGTCCCAAACATCCTAGATCCATTAGAAATTTTATGTGACAACAACGGGGCCATCGCACAGGCAAAGGAGCCCCGGTCACACCAGAAATCCAAACACATACTCAGGAGGTACCACCTGATCAGAGAAATCATTGATCGTGGGGACGTCAAGGTTAGCAAGATAGCAAGTGAAGACAATGTAGCAGATCCTTTGACGAAACAGTTGCATCCAAATCTGCACGAAGCTCATTTGAGAGCGTTCGGTCTTAGGGCTATGCCCAATTGGGACTAGTGCTAGTGGGAGATTGTTAGTGTAAGCCCTAGCCCCAATGCATTGAAATAAAACACTTTAATTAATAAAATGAGGCATTTGTTTTATCCATTGTATTCCTGTGCATATCAATTGATAGACCTATCCAAGAATGTTGTTTCGGTTTAAGTTATCATGTGTGAGGCACATGGTTGTAAGACCTTGAAACAAATGAGACATCATTCTAAATATCCCTAGTCAGTCATTGTTATGGGAATAACAATGAATTAAGACTAGTATGCTCTCTTTGATATTATGAGTTCTGTCTTACGAATCATTAGGACAAGAGTGTCAATCAGAGATCATAGATACATGTTAAAGAACATGGTATCTGGATTCGATCCGCTCATGAGAACACTACATGGTACAAGTCATAAGTGTTTCTCATATGCAAGTTTTGTATCGGAGTTCTTAGACCTAAAATCTCTATGAAACTCTTTATGAATTAATGTGTGCTTTGACATACACCTAATGTGCTCGTAACAGAGTGACAATTACGGGTATGATTGGGTATGCATTGATTCATGTTAGAGAGCATGAGAGAAGTGAAGGGATTACCCCTTTCGATAAGAGGGAAAATATCACCGGCCACTTGATCAGTGAATTGAGAAAAGTATGGCCATACAGAGATGAAATAATGAGTAATCATTATTTATCTGAGAGTTCAGTGTCACTAGAATATCAAGAAAGGAATTAAAATATATAAGGATGACTAGTTCTATGCC
This sequence comes from Excoecaria agallocha, assembly GCA_037975025.1. NCBI lineage: Eukaryota > Viridiplantae > Streptophyta > Magnoliopsida > Malpighiales > Euphorbiaceae > Excoecaria > Excoecaria agallocha. The sequence goes on along the minus strand of CM075812.1, from coordinate 38,159,002 downwards.
TTATATTAATTCTGATATTTATAGGTAAGGGACTACGCAAAATTGCATTAGGTCACTAAATGCCATATGCATTTTAATTTAATTTGGAATGCTATAATATCTTGCTAGAGAATATATATAGCCTTCGAATTAATTCATTACTTCATTGCCAACATTAAATGGACCTATAGGATCGTACACAAAGCATTGGGCTTAAAATATTTAAATAAGGTATGGGGCATTAATTTGGGCTTTTAATTAAAGTCAAATTAATGTATGTAATGGGCATCATAAATGCTATTAGACCTTGGCCCATGAGAGAGAAAAATTGAGCCCACAAGGTTTAATTTCAATTAATTAATTATCTTGTATTAATTAAGTTAATTGAGTATTAAAGCCTAAAAGAATTTAAATTAAATTAAATCATTTAAATAATATAAGGAGTGACCGAAATTCCAAGATGAAAATCAAGGAATTTCGGCACATGCTCATTATCTTTATTAAGTGATTTTATTTAATTAAATGTCTTGTGTTTTATTTCAAATGTGAATTTTAAATTCAAAGGAGTTTAAATCAATAAATATTACTTATTTTAGGAAGTGATTGAGATTGAATTAATTATCTTGAGATAGTAAAGTTCAAATCAAACACTTACCAAAAGATAAGGATATATATAAAAGAAATAAAACCCTAAGGAGACCTAAGAGAAAAAAACGTGAAACCCTTTTTCTAGGTCTTGGCATGAATTCTTCTCTCTCTCTCATAATATTCTTTTGGCCAATTTTCACAAGGAGAAAGGATTGTTCCTCATTCTCTTGTGATCTTGGGTAATAATAGCAACCTAAGTGAAGTACAAAATCAAATTTTGTAGCTTCAAACCATAACGATTACACAATACATAAAGAGAGCTAGCAACCTCTATTTTAAGCCGTCGGTGCAATTGTGTGTGTGAGAATAGAGGGAGTGGCGTAAAAGGCTGTTCCTTGCATTGGTGATCAAGATCTAAGGTGGATAAAGTCATCTCAGTTGCTGGTCGTCACCAAACTCAAGTTTTAAAAGGCATCCAATGTTGTAAGTTTTAAAATCCTAAAATTGCATGTTTCGATTCTTGTCATGGAATTGTTTGGCATGTATGATTTTTTTTGTTGTTTTTCCGCTGCATGATTGCCATGTTCATACGATGTCATATTCCATCAGTTCTCATGTGCAAGTTTTGCAGTAGAGTTCTTAGACCTGAAATCTCTATGAAACTCTTTATGAATTACTGTGTACTTTGACATACACCTAACGTACTCGTAACAAGGTGACAAATATGGGTATGCTTGGGTATGCACTAATTCATGTTAGAGAGCATGAGAGAAGTGAAGGGATTACCCCTCTCGATAAGAGAGAAAATATTATTGGCCACTTGATTAGTGAACTGAGAAGTGTATGGCCATACAGAGATGAAATAATCAGAAATCATTATTTATCTAAGAGCTTAGTGTCATTGGAATATCAAGAAAGGAATTAGTACATATAAGGATGACTAGTTCCATGCCTTATATTAATTCTGATATTTATGGGTAAGGGACTATGCAAAATTACATTAGGTCACTAAATGTCATTTGCATTTTTATTTAATTTGGAATGCTATAATATCTTGCTAGAGAATATATATAGCCTTTGAATTAATTTATTAATTCATTGCCAATATTAAATGGACCTATAGGATCGTACACAAAGCATTAGGCTTAAAATATTTAAATAGTGTATTAGAAATTAATTTGGACTTTTATTTAAAGTCAAATTAATGTATGTAAGGGGCATTTAAATTGCTAATTAGACAACTAATGTAGCAGAGCTGGACTGATTCTCATAAACTGTTTTTGCCTTAAACAACTAGCCGTTTAATACAAATCTATAAAATAGTTTTTTTTACCTTAAACAGCTAGTTGTTTAAGGAAAATTTGTAAAATGTTTTTTTTTCCTAGGCAGGTAGCTGTTTAAGGCAAATCTGTTAATCATTTTTTTTTGCCTTAAACGGCTTAAACAGTTGGTCCATAAGAGAGAAATTCGGCCCACAAGGTTTAATTTCAATTAATTAATTATCTTAGATTAATTAATGTAATTGAGTATTAAAACCTAAATAGTATTTGAATCAAAATAAAACACTTAAGAGGGAGATAATGTGATAAAAAATTCAAGGAAACATCCTAGTGAATTTCGGCAACTATTAATCCCTAATGAAGTGGTTGATTTTGATTAAATGACTAATGCAAATTTAAATTAATTTGAATTTAAAAACCTAATAGAATTTGAATCAATTTAAATCACTTAATTTGGAAGTGATAGAGGATGAAAATATTCCTAATTCTAAGGGAATTTTGGCATTCACATCTTTGCTAAATTAATGATATGAATTGGTTAATTTTATTTTTGACCAAGGTGACAATTTTCTCTCTCTAGTGCCGCCACTCTCAAGAGAAAGAATTCTTTCTTTATCTCTTGTGTTCTTGGGCAGAAATAGCAACCAAAAAGAAGAAGAAGATAAGATCTTTTGGCTTCAAACCATTCCCATTGCCCACTACATAAATATAGAGCTAGCACTCTCTATTTTAAGTCATCTTTGTGAGTGTGTGTGTGAGCATAGAGTGGTGTGGCATAAAGGCTGCTCCTTTGGCTTTGGTGATAATATATCTAAGGTATATAAGTCCATCTTATATGCTGGTCATCTTCAAAATCAAGTTTTGAAGTGCATCCAAACTTGTAAGTTTTCAAAAACCCTAAAATTGACTTATATACCTAAAATTACATGTTTCGATTCTTTGTTGTATATTGCGTGTCATGTATGATCTAAATTTTAATTTTTCCGCTGTGTGATCATCATGTATATGCCATGTGATATCCCATAAAAAACATGCCTGAAAAAAATTAAAAAATGATATCAAAGATATAAATAAACATGCCATAAATCAAAATATAAGAAATAACACATGAAAAACCAAAAAAAACCCAAAATCAAGCCACAAATAGTCAACATATGTATGACAGATGGCCTAGAAAATAAGAGAGACAGGATAGAAGCAAGTTTGTCACTTGAAATGCAGGCAAAATGTATGAAATAGGGTTAAAATCAAAGAAAAATAATTTTAATTCTAAACATGCAAATTTATAGTCCTAAAACATGCTACATCTAATTATAACACTTTAACATACATTCAATTCATGCTAAAATAGTAAATAATCATGATAATAAAGAATTCAAACTAAAATACTCATCATGCATTAATGCGAAAAATCAAATCCTAAACATGCCATTTTAACATATTAAATCATGTTCCAATCATTAATAGCATTATGGCATTATAAAAACCATAAAACAAATTAAACAATAGAATAACATAAAATCATGGCATAATCAAACAAATAGAATTAAATCAAAGCATTTATTCTTATGGATTATTAGAACAAGAGATCAAAACCCAGAATATTACCCTCAGGAATTCGGTTCTATAAGTCTGAAAGTGCTCCTCAAGCTCCATGCACCAAGGTTTCCACGTTTTAAATGAAAATATTTTTGTGTAAAGAAATATCTTAGAGAAAGCTACTATCCTAGAAGCTAGAAATCATATTTTTTAGTTTAAAGAAGGTTGTTTTCTCTCTCTAAAGTTTAGAATCTTCTACCCTTTGAAAAACCCTTTTTTCTTTTTATACCAAGGAAGAGATTTTGAAATAAATCCAAAACCTTTTCCCTAAAAATCTGCCTTCTACTGCCCCAAAGATTAGTTCAGGATCTACAATTAACAAACAAATCTTGACCCAGTCTTTAGCTGCTGGAAAATGTGGGAAATCTAGAAAAATCCCCACAACTTGACCTAAGGCAATTTTTAAAAATCACAAAAATACTCATTGAATTTAACCTAGTTGATTTTGGCCATGGCTCGGTGATTAACTGTCATCTATGACTGAGCTAAGGAAAGGTCTTTTGACATGAGTCAGCTATGAAGAAAATGACTACAATCAGCTATCCATCTATGATAGATGATCATTTATCATAAATAAGGATCAAAATTTAAGGTTTTTTCCAAATTCTTTTCAAAACTATAGGAAATGCAATGTTAAAACCCACAAAAATATTTTATAAAATTATAGAAATCAAGGATGGAACTCAAGATTTGCATTTTTGTGAGAAATATGGATAGTTCCTCATCATTAGGTAATCCTAATCTAAGCTACCTTGGATCATGATTTATATAGTTGCCCCTAATTTTGGATAAACGTTTGCACTAGTGCTTAAGTGAGCCAAAATTCAAAGTGAAAGGATAACATACTTGAGGTAGCATATGGCAGGGCACCTGACCTACCTCAGTAGTTGCATTTTATTTAAGGATTTTGAAACTTTTTGGGCTTTTTGATATATATAACAAAATGAATTATTTGTATTTTTGTTTATGATTCATTTTTTTAATTATTCGTACATTCTGTCTTCATTGTTATTTAATCCAAGACTAAGATAAATAATAAAGACAATAAAAATGGAAAAATGAAAATAATAGAAATGGAATAAAAATAAAAATAAAAATGACTAAAAAATGATAAGAAATGGATTGACCATAGTTGACCACAATTGACCAAGAATGAATAAAAAATAATAAGCTTTTTAAATTCAATTTTACATTCACACAAAATGAATGAGACACTGATGAGGAATCTTTTTCACAGGTACCAAAGCCCTCTTAAGAGGCATATATTCCACATATTCTATATATTTTACATATTTCATACCTTACAGATAATCACCATACAGATAGTCGTGATGATGATGGTTTTCCTTATATTGGAGAAACAATAATTGGGAAGTGCTAGCACTTATAGTGGACATATTGTTTGCTTATGGAATGGAGAAACTTGTTAATGATAGCACACTAAACTGGATCAGAAAGATAAAGTATTTGTGAATGGGGAATGGCTAGAAGTATGTGATGATTCTTCTCCTTTTGTTATTGTTTTAAGACACCAATGACACCACAAAAAGTTGCTTGAACAAGTTAAAATCAAAAGAGATGCACAACAAAGAGAAGTGTAGATATTTTCTAACTGTGAAAGAGTTTACACAAGCTAAAGTCATTTAAAGTGAGGTCATATTCCTTCCTATCTCTTTTAGATAAGGGAATGATTAAATTGATGGGAAATGAGAAGGTTTATAATATCAAAACACTTCACTAAAGATTGCTTTACATCGCTGAAAACAAAGTGAAACACTCTACCAATGATTGATCTACATGGCTGAAGATAAAGTGAAACTTTACACCAATGATTGATCCACATGGATGAAGCCAAGATCACAATATAAAATTGAAGAACAATGAAAGCCAAAATCATAGTATAAAACTGAAGCACATTATAGCCAGATCACAGTATAAAATTGAAGCACACTAAAAGAGGTGTATGATAACTCCAATTTAGTGTTTATTTTCATTATATTTTTATCTGGGTTTGCATCTTTTTTATGTGGTTTTCCTATTTTAAATATTAAAATTCTCTTTTTATGCCAAATAGGATTATTTTGATATTTATGAAGTTTTTAAGTATTTAATGGTGTAGTCTTGAATTTTATGCAGAAACAATGACTAGCACTCGACCAAGACCATTAATATTAGCTGTGTGCCTTGTATATCTTCAAAATGCACCATTTCACCAAGGGGTTGGACTAAGACCATTTGTCTCCACTATGTCCAATGTAGAGTTTGAGGATGATTCGGTTCAGAAGGGTGTGCTCGGTTGAAACCAAAGTGTCTTAGCCATGTCCTGAAGCTATAGTATTCTTTTAACCAATTGGACTCGGCATTATCTCTATCGTTTCTACTTTGGACCAATATTAAAGCTTCATCCTGTCTGGCTGTAAAGGAGATCATTTTAGGTTTTTTAATTCTAGGGTTTTTCTCTGTAATTTTAGCTTGTAGTCTTCATACTTTAGGGTTTTATACTTAGTTTTATAGATTTACTTGTAAAAATTACTCTTTCAATATAGTTTTACATCAAAAATACAAAAATACATAGCTTTAGTTTAGTTTATAGTTTAAAGTTCTAGTTTTAATCAAGATCAAGCTTGGAGATAGAGAAGAAGTTGCTGCATTTCAAATCCTTACTTTCCAAATGGTTTTTATAATTTCTTTTCCTCTTTCCCTTGTTATGTACATTATAAGTTGTGAGTAGTCATTTTGTTGTTTGGGGATCTTTGAATCCCCTAACCTAAATAACGAATATGAACCTATTTTCTTAATATATGTTTTAGATGTTTCATTTCCCTTGTGCTTATCTTGCTATGGATGTTTTACAAGTATTTATGTTTTTAATCTTTTTTAAGTTGATGGATGAATGCTTGTATAGTGTTTATATCATGCATGCTCTATTTTTCTTCATATTTGTTATAGTTTTAATGGCATTTTCGGAATAGGAGCTATTAGATCTAGTGTTTATGTGTTGTAAAATCAGAAAAAGAGAGAAAAATGAATAGGTATTGAAATAGTAAGCTTCAAAATGTGATACTAGGTCATACCTATATTTTGGGACACGTGCTTATGTTGGCTATCAGGTAAGCTCCAAAATAGGATATTGGGTGGTTAGAGTAGTAAGCTTTGGAATGGGATATTAGGGGTTTAGATAGGTTATCCACATTTGAAATGCAAGAACATTATGTTAAATGAACCTTGCATGGGAATAGGGAGTATTAGATTCCTGAACATCTTTAGTCATTGTTAATTTACCCATTTTATATTTTTTGCTTTTAATTGCCTTCTTAACTCATACTTTGCATTTTATTTATCTTTCATGTTAATTTTTTTTATCACTAAAGACAACACAACCAATAACAATTGCATAATTCTTTAAGCATATATTACCAATCAATCAAATTTTCTTGCTCAATTTCTTATCCTTAGGGTTCAATACTTACGGGTCTTAAAAATACCCTACTTTATTACTTGTCGATTCGATAAACTTGCCAAATTACAACCAAGTTTTTGGCACCATTGCCGGGGACATTGGTATGTTTAATTGCAATTTTGATTAATTGTTTTTATGTGTTTTTCATTTACTTATTTTTCTTTGCTTATTCTTTTTAGGTAAAATTGGTGTATAAACAGATTTCATCTACATCATCTAGCATTATTTGATCTTGAAATCGAGAGGACCTTGCATCGAAGAAGGAGACAAATTCAAAATGTAGATATTAATGATCCATCGAATCTAAAAGTGCCTCTTATTGATGAAGTAGGAGTAGGGCAAAAACAACAACAATATAAGAGGAATAATGATGGTCCAAGACCAATGATTATTTGTGATTATGCCACTCCAAGATGAAATGAGGAGCATAAAACAATGGTGCTTCCTCTATAAGAATATTTCGAGGTAAAATCGACAACAATCACCATGGTTTAAAGGAATTAATTTTTAGGATTAGATATAAACGACCGAACACAACATCTAGATATCTTTTTGGAGATCAATGACATAGTCCAAATTTAAGGTGTGACAATGAATGCTATAAGGTTAAAGCTTTTCCCTTCACTCTTATAGGGAAAATAAGAGATTGGTTGTCCATGCTACTGAGCCAATCCATTCATTTATGGGAACAAATGCAGGAAAAGTTTCTTGTAAGATTTTTTCCACCCACTAAGATAGTGAGCATAAGGAATAGTATCTATAATTTTCAACAACTAAATGATGAAACCTTCCATAAAGCTTAGGAGATGTTTAGGAGGTTGTTGATGAGTTGTCCTCATCATGAGATCACAATGCACTAGTTGACATCAACATTTTGTTCAGCATGTAACTCGGCTACATATTCTCTATTAGATGCCGCCTCAGGGGGAAGCTTCATGAACAAAGTCCCAAAAGAAGCATTATTGCTTCTTGATGAAATGGCTATGAATGAGGCTCAGTGGTCTAGTTTAAGAGCATTGATGAAGAGTTATGAAGTTCACACCGTGGATGAAGTGGTAATGTGTGATGCGCGCCGAACCCCATAGGCATTTAGTGTACTATCAATAACCCACTTTAAGGGCTCAAAAATGAATTGGGCTCATTTAACTTATGAAATCCAAGTGCTTCGCAATGAATAAAGTTTCATCAACATGTAATGAACTCGGGCCTTCAAAAGGCATGAGACAGAGCATCGGCATAACTTGATCTATTTACTAACAACAGACTTACGAGGAATATACTGAGCATCACAAGGCAAATATTTAGGAGGTTCCACCTAATAGAACATAAGGAAAGTGATTTTTCTTAATGCCTTGTGTACCAAAACTAGAGATAGTCTAGATCTTGCCTTTACTCACATGAATTGGTTGATGGCTAGCATAAATGATCATCTTATGATTTATTAAATTAACTCTTTTCTCATGTATTGTAAAGAATAAGGTGAATAAATAAACACATTTACATATAAAAGAATGATAAAATTCGTACATAAATCGTGGGAATTGGTCCCGACATGTCCTAATCCAAAATTGTAGTAATCTCATTTGATTTTACGGTGTTAGACAAATATTTTTGTACATTCCATGAATAGAAAGAAATAAACAAGCATAAATTGTGATATTCAGTTATGTTTGGGAACATTGGTTCCCTTGTATATATTTATAAAATTCAATTTATAGTGATTTTCTTGAATAAAATAGGACATTAGCCCATCTTTATAATTGAAGATCCAATTAATTTAATAAAAAAAACTTATATGCCTATTTCCTTAATTTTGTGCCAAAAATAACTTTTTTTACTACATTATTACAGACAGATAATAATGATATAGGCCTAAAATATACAACTAATGAAATAAAATAAAAACAAATTAATAAGCTACATTATTTAAAGTTAATCAAATCAAATTAATTCCCTCCTGGTAAATTTGCTTGTTCATACATCCAAAAATAGTAGAAAAGATTGATTAGAAAACAATAAGGAAGTAGATAAGAATTATGACACAAAAGGAACATATGTGCAGACCTTATGCACTGTAACTAATATCGTAAAAGAACATAAAATAAAGGGCTACGAAGGGTTGAAGGAAAAATTAAGGTAAAGGGTTGGTCAACTTAGATAGGAGTAAGTCACGTACTCACTCATAGATTCAACAAGTCATGGTCCAGTAGAGGACTAAGTCACGGGCTAACTAGGGGTGAGTTACGCCCTTCTAGTGATTGACTATTTGTCATTGGATGAGTTATGGACTCTTCTCTATGAGCGAGTTACGGACTAGGTCTGTGACTCACTCACAGACCATGTTCGTGAGTCAGCCTAGAATGGTCCAGTAACACTGGAATGTCACCATGAACGGAGCTCTAAGTTCTAAGACTCAAATCTAAGGCCATAAACCCATATAAAACACCTTAAAACTCTACTATAACAATATATAAAGATCAAAACTAAGTTAAAACACCTCAAGGAACTTCAATTTCACAAACTAATCTAGTGAGAAGGCCTAGGTTCTAGAGAGAGAAAATAGCCATGATGGGTGTAAATTCAACTCTTTCTATAAAATAAGCATTGACTCATTCATAATCTATGAAAAACACTCACAATCACATTATTCATGCAATATTTAGCATCAAACATGAGAAAATTAATATCCATGCAAGCTATACATAAAGAAAAACTCAAGAATAGAGCCTTAAAGCTCAAAATAAAATAAAAGAAGAAAATTGCGCAGATTTCATGAGTCAAGGCAACCTCTCATTTTACCTTTAGTATGACTATTGTCTATAATTAATGAGAGCCCCCTTTTGTTTCTCTCTCTTTTCCTTTTACGTTATCTTCCTTCTTTTTTCTAAGCTAAGCTTTTCTTTTTTCAAAAACTAGAGTTTTTTAAGCACCAAAAACCACTCTCTTTTTTCTCTCTCCTTTTTGTTAAAGAAGTGATTATTGTACCCTTCATCACAATAAAACATCCCATCCTCCTTAATTGATATGGATTAAGATCAGCGAAATAAGGATAGATATTTTGGTTGAAAATAATCCTTTATTTTACAGGATGAAAATATGAAACTTTGCTGCAAACGATAAGTCACGGACTATAACTCATGGACTAACTCGGTGGGAGCCAAAAAAATATTTTAAGCTAAAAAGAGGTGAGTCACGAACCATAAACTGTGACTCACTTAGTGAGTTATGGACACTAGTCTGTGACTCGTTGGCAAGTCGTGGAACAAAGTGGAAGAGTGACTGGGGTGCTAAGGAGTGAGTCAGGTGGTAAGTCATGGACCGTACTCGTGAGTAAATTTTGTGACTCACTTCTTTTGGTCAAACTGGAAGTTCCCTTTAGCCACTTTCTCGCCAAACACAAAAGAATGAAAATATCCCTTTTTAAAAGAATGTTTTTCCCTTAAAAACTTTGATAAAAGCATTTTCTTATGTCTAAAGAACACCGACATAAGAGGAGCTTTGAAACAACATCATCCTCATTAGGTAAACTTAATAGAGGTTGATATAGTCTCAATGTCTATAGCTGCCCTTAATTTTGGGAAATTAGCATACTGTATGGTTTGGCCAAAATTGAGAGTGTAATAATAAAAGTACATTCCTAGGGTAACAAATCACAGATTTAGTGAAACAATTGCTATTTGTTCATTAAGGTTTCAATTTCTAGTGGGTAATTGTCATTAGTTTGTCGATGATTTTACCCTTGGATGTGTTGTTACCATCAATTTGTCGACGTTTGAAATCTAGGTTGGTGGAGTGATTATGATCAGCTTATCATTGCTGTAACTATTGAATATCCATTTAATTAGTGCTAGCTTATTGGCATGCAGAATCAAGACAAATTACATATCTTTTGATTAGTGTCAGCTTGTTGGCATATAGAATCGAGATATATTACATATCTTTTGATTAGTGCTAGCTTCTTGGCATGCAGCATCAGAGAAAGCGGTTGGGTTGATTCTAGCTTGTCGGCATGTAAAATCATGTTGGAAAGGGTTAATGCCAGCTTGTTAGCATATTAAATCTTTTCAAGACTATATGATTAGTGCCAACTTGTCGTCATACAACATTGAGATAAGTTGTTTATTCCTAGTCAATGCCAGCTTGTCGGCATGCAGAACTAGGATGAACTGGGTTAATTGATGTTTCTCAATAAGTCTTTTTTATACCTGTAAAGAGGCCAAATGTCAACATATTTGTTATGAATGATGTAAATACTTATTTTTATGGATTTGCATGACTGCTTTCATACGACTTCAATTTTGAAGTAAGAAGATTATCCTTTAGAGAACATGGCATGTATGCATGCAACATTTTCATAGCTTATACAAGATTATGCACCATTTCAATCTAGTTGTTCAACATCACAAATATTGAAGTGCTATTGTCAATGTGGAGGGTTCGTCATTTGTTGTTATCATTTTGCTTTTGTGCATCATTTTGCCATTATTATTTTGCTCTTGTGTTGCTAGTGCCCCACTTTTTCTTTCTGCTTAAATGGTCCCTGCTCAAGGTGAGATGTAAAAAAATCATTTCATGATATATATATATATATATATATATATACACATATATATATATATTGCTTCAACCATTATTTTATTTCAATTGACCATTGATTTTTATTTTGAGTCTGAATCATTGATAAAAACTTAGGGTGATTATGCAAATGGTTTTTTTTTCTTATTTATTATTCTTTTATTATTATGTTTTCTTTTATTTATTATATAGGTGTGAATTAGCATCTATGGAGAAATTAATATGCATAAATAAATTAAAGCAAATTAAAACAAATTATAACCAAAAGTAATATCTATAAGTCATCTAAATAGAAATGAGAATGTGACTATTAAATACAACCAAAATTAAGTAAATATAGCAAGGCTAAAAAATGATAAAACTCCCTAAATGTGACTGGCGATGCCTGAGCCTAGTATAGTCTTGTGGCCTGGTTGAAGGGCCTGGAGGTAACTATGAAGGCTGTGCCTGAGAAGGACTCATAGGTAGTGATGGTGGCAAGTATCTCAAACACAACTCCCATGGCCTGAGCTAGGGGTCTTAGAATCTACCCTATAAGATCGACTGAATGACTCAAACCATCTCCCACCTATCACATGACCAACTCCTGTCGATGGACACCCAACTCCAGCTCAATAAAAGGGGCACCGTGAAGATCTCTAGTACCTCTCACACTCTGTCCAAGATAACAAATCTCAATAGTAACTATAGCTTTAATATCAATGATAGTGGATGTAGAGGTCCTTATCCTAAGAAGCTACCTACCAAAGGACTGATCAAATAAAGAAATTCGCTTAATACATTCTATATATCTTTCCTTACTCCTTTGATAACAGTCTCTAGTTTGGACAACCGACTCCCTAAGTTTATAGAACCACAGGAAGTAGCATCAGTAGGTTGCACTTGAGTATGAGAAGTAGAGGCTTCGAGGTCTGCATAGGTACTGAACCTATGTGCACCTAATGATGGTGACATATGTAAGTCATCAAGACCCTCTGATGAAGCTGATTGCGACCATATAGAATGTGCCAGGCTGAACCCTATATACTGGTCATAAACATCTAAAGGGGTCGAGCTGATAGGTGACTAGGCCTAACCTATAAGTAAATAAGCTCCTTACATAAAATCTAGAACATATACATATGGATTAGGGGGTGAGTGAACCTTTGGTGCAGGGTCTATAAGCTAGTCATATGCCTGAGGGGGAGAATGAACTTTTGGGGCAACATTCACTGGTTGGTAATATGCTTGAGCAGCGCCTTGAGGTTTGCGAATCCTAAAGCCCCTATCACACTCTTTAATTGATAATTGCCTGTAACCTCTAGGTCTAAAAGTATCAATCATCCTCATATCTATTGCCATATCAAAACTTACAAATACATCTCCCTCTGTAGGTGCTTCTAGCTCAACCATCTCGGCCTCAGAGACTCTAAGTGACAATAGTAATCAGTAACTATGGATTTGATAATGACTACAGCGCCTGGAACTCAAGCTATTCTAACTTTATTATATGAGATCTTATGTGATATGTTGAGGTGATGACCTTCAACCATGCCCTAAAGGCTCCATATATTAGTGATGTTCAAGGATCCATGACTCCCTTATTGTCCCATATAAGAACATGAGAGGACCCTCTGTAGGTTCCTCAAAACCTGTGAAATCAACATGGTAGCTTTCACTGTTGTAGGCTTATACGGAATACCTTGCCTGGTAATGGTAGCCTATTGATCATCTCCTATGACTCAGCTAGGAATGAGCATATCAACACTTGTAGGCCACTTAAAAACCTTAGACACTTGAACCCGAGATATTTTGAAAGCACAATCAGCAACTCTAAATGTAATTGATCCAGGCTCATTGTCACGACACTGATATCCCTGGTAACTGAAAGTGGCTAAGAACTAATAGACCACCTCAGGATAGGTAGCAAATGCGGGAGTGTAAAGATCTAGCCATCCTACTCACGGCAGATAGTATTATGTGTCACCTTAGATACATAAATTCTCCAAAAAATGCGGACTCATGAAATGATTGGTCTAGAAGTGTATGTTGTGCATGGTCTTATATCGAGCAGCTTGAGCTACTATCATCCAGTCAAGTTCCTAAATATCCAAGCACAACTCTGGTTATGGATGCTCTTTAGGATGGGGTATCTGTATATTTTAAAATGAATTAATTCAATTGATATGTGATAAAAGAAATCATGCAATTAGGGTCATATGATTAGATTTAAAACATGATGAAGGCATGAAAGCATAAAAATATATAATTAATGAATGCAAAACGACACCCTTCACGTTATTATTACCAATAATAAGTAATTTTGGATTATAGGGGTAGATTTGAATTAATAATGTCATAAGTGAAAAAAATCAATCACCCAAGGCCATGCTTAGTTAATTTGAACCCTCTATTCATTTTACAGTGCACATCAACAAAAAAAATAAATACATTTTGTTATTAATCAATTTACATTACAAAACAAGGTATATTACATTATGATTATGTATGCATTACTTAAACAATGGAAATGGTTTGAACATGTACACATAATCGTATGTACATATTATACACATGACAATAGTCAATTTGATGACAAATGTCAAGCATAATGGCTAAAATCTGGCACAATTGCAAATGCCTCTCCAGCTTCTTTCTCTGGCTCTGGTGATGTTTTAACTCCCATTTTCCCTTTGCCCTTAACCTGTGTAGCAACTAACTCTAAGGTGACAATCACTATAGGCATTTTATGGTCCTAAACTAAATGGTGTAGAAGGATCTCTTCATCCAAAAAGCCCTTTACTGACTTGATAACACCTTCTTCCCAGTCAAACACCTCATTAAATAGCTTGAAACTAGACATGATCTTGTTTTTTATAATTTGAGGCTCATCCTCCCCACAATAGCTGCAAACTGTAAAGTTCATAAAGATGTGAGGGACTATACCTACCACATCTTTCCCTTTGCTCTTTTTATCAGAACCAATGTAGCCTAAACCCTTTTTGTCTTTCTGGCCCCTAGTAGTTACTATAGCTTAAGGCCCTTGAGATTCCCTACTCAATCCCACCTCAGGTAAGAAATGCATTTGTGAGGCCCCTAACATGACCTTAGTCAGAAATGTATGATTTAATAAGATTATATTTAATTGAGATTAAATTAAAATTGTGAATTTCATATATGAGGTGTGGGACAAGTGATAAATTCTTTTTATTATATTAATTGCATGAAATAAATTAAATTATTATTTTGGTTTAATAATATTTAAGGGTGTATTTGAAGCATGAAATGTTAATTGAGGGGTTAATTTGTTAATGTGGAATTTTAAGGGTCAATTGTGAATAAAGGAAAGAAATGAGGGGTTGATTTAAAAGAAGCATAAAAGAGAGTGGTTAATGTGTAACATGCATAAAGATGAGAGAATTATGTGACATGCAATTTTGTGAAGGACCAACAAAGGAATTTTTCCTTCTATTATAAAAGTTGAAAGTTGTACAAAAGAGAAAGAAATATAAGAAGAAGGAGAGAGTGGGGCGGCAATCAAAAAAGAAATTCTGGAAATTCTATGTGTTTTACATCTCTAATTTCTTATGTTTTAAGAATTATTCATCTTAATCTTCAAGAACAATTCTTGCATGTTGATGGTTTAAGAACAAGTTGGTGTAAATCTTTCAAGTAATGGTTGAGTATTTGTTTTTCTTCTTTGCCATTATCATCATCTTCTTTTTCTTCTTTTATTGAATGATTAGTTGGAACAAGAAATTGGAAATATATGTTTATGAGAATGAATTTTTATGTAGAAGAAGAAGAAGGTAGGAATAACAAAGGAAAGGGTCTTGCAAAGGATTGAAAAGTTAAAGGAGATTTTAGCCTAGGTGAGTAATTGAAGTGTAAAATCTACTTTGCATGTATTTTTTCATGAATTTATTGATGTTAAATGTGTTATTATAATAGTTGGATTGTGGAAGAGATGAATTTAAATCATGCAAAGCAAAGTTGAAAGTAGAAAAGTTAATGAATTTAAAATTCTGGATCAAGTCTGTTTGAACCAGTTTTAGTATTTTGAATATATCTTGAGTTTTATAGCTCCAATTTGGAAAATTATAGTTACTAATTAAACTTAAGATATGGACACATAATCTTGTAGAAGAAACCTAAATGAGATTCTATCCCTACGTGCTCTTGGTTTTAACTTGAAATTTGTAGTGAGATGCTGTCTAGTTATAGAGAGCAGGTTGTTGTATTTTTGATAGAGAAGTCAAAATCCTATGAGGAAAAATCCTGATAACACAGACTCATAGGAGAACAATTTTCATGAAGGAAGGTTGGCCTAAATTTGTACACATTTTCTTCTATGTATCTTTAAAGTTGTAACTAGAATAGATTTTTGTATTGTGAGTTATTGATTTCGGTTCTGGAATAGCTTCTTGGAAATTATGATGTACTTTCATGTACAGTGGTTGGATTTATATGAGGTTGAATTCTATGAAAAATAGACTTCTAAATATACATTTCATATGAAGAAATAAATGCCTAATTTTATTTCCAAGCATGTCAAATTTTAGCATGAAACTCATAGAAACCATTTTCACTATTATGGCACAGATTTTGGAATTTTGGGCATAAATCTTGGTAGAAGAGTCAACATGTTATGCTGTAAAATTCTAGGTAAAATAGATACCTAAGAGCAGAACTTTTATGATGGAAAGTTAGTCTGATTCCTTCCTCATTTTATTCTATTAATTTTATAACTGGTAACAAAAACTATTTTTGATTTTATGAACAGCCTATAGTTTTTCTTGAATATATTGAGTTATAAAAATGATATTGAGTTGAATTTTGATGTTTTAGAAATTGAACATATAGGGGAATAAATTTTTATAAGGTCACTTGGCCTAAAAATATCATCTTTCAAATCAAATATGGCACACAATTTAGATCGAGAATGCTGCTCTTATGCAAAATTTTGTAGGCAGAATTTTAATGTATTTTCTATTATTGTCTAAATGTTATTATGTTAAATATGTGCCTATATGAAAACTCATTGAATTATATATGACATGTAATATGATTTTTGATAAAGGTTTATTTATATAATCTTGTATATATATAAGCAAAGATTAATGTTAATGATATAAAATATATGTACATGCTTGTTATATGCAATTATTCTTACATGTTTGTACTCTAATGATAGAGTAAATTTATATTTAAATATGCACTTATACTATGAAATAAGAAATGCGTTAGTATGATCATGTTCACATGTAGTGCTTTAATGATAACATGTTAAAGTATATAATTACGATGATATATGCTTAATTTTCTATACTTGTATTGTTATATGCCAATATAAATACATGTGTATATATACAATAGGGATTATGAATCTTTTTATATGATCACATACATATAAGGTGCTATAATGTAAAGTTCTAAGAACGAGGTATGTTTTATGATGAGCACTTAAACAAGTATGATGCATTACATGATTGACATAGTATGATCAAGATAATATGTGATATCTAATTATAGCATGTTAAAAAGTATTTGAATCACTATATGAACTTTGCATACATAATTATGCCATAGCAACAATATATCTATCCTATGGTTATACATGTGCATATTAAATAGTTAAGTGCAAGCGTAATATATGAAAAGAGAATTAAATAGAGTATTGCCTACAATTAGAGTTCAATTGTGGATAGATAGACACCTATAGAGATATTGCAGCTACCACTGTTGACCTATTTAGGTCTAAAGTATAGTTGATCCTATTGCATCATAAACAACCCCATTTGGTTTGTTAGCTGACCCCGTTTGGGTCTATTTGACCGGTCCACCGTACAGTTGACCTCGTTTGGGTCTAAAATTTTGATATCCTCGGATATCCTCCATTCATGTTATCCACCTTTAGAACTTAAGCAAGCTAGATTTGAGTATAAATACATGACAGTTAATTATAGTATAATGTATAACTTTTTCATATGTTATATGTAATAGCTTGTTTAACCATGATTTCTAATATATATATATATATATATATATATATATATATATATATATCATTTATGCAATGATGATAATTATGGATGCTAAAGTAGATGTATGATTATATTGTTATTTAAAATTTTCATATCTTATCATATAACTATCTTTAACACGTCTTGTTTAATGTATGAACTAATGTATGTATATATATATATATAAATGAATAGATCATTTATGCAATAATGATAATTATGGATGCTAAAGTAGATGTATGATTATATTATTATTTAAAAGTTTCATATCTTATCATATACCTATCTTTAACATGTCTTGTTTAATGTATCAACTAATGTATGATATATATATATAAAATTTCGTCAATCACTGTGGGTGGTTGTTTTCCATGTTTAGTATTTCCCCACTAAGCTTCATAGCTTAGCACAGGTTATTTTATCCGTGTAGGTTCTTCTGTAGTCAAAGCTTTGGCTCGAGAACGTACTCTGCATCAGGACAAGCCAACACTAGTTCATAGAAGTGGATGTAGGGATTTTTGGTTAATTTCGTATAAGTTTCTTGAATATGTTTAATATGTATAAAAGGTTATATAATATATGTATATCCTATCGAAATATGATATTGTCTTAAGCTCACCAGAAAAAAATGTTAGTATGTGCATGCATATAGGAGCTAGAATGCTTATAAATATATATTAGATAGAATGTTGAATGTTATGCTTGACAACGAATATAAATTAAAGTAGTTGTATCTGGCATGAATATGATAAGTGGTTTACATGATGAATTGTTATGCATATGTAAGTAAAGTAATTAAAGTTGTGAGAAACACCTAATTAATATACAAGTTGAATGATTAAATGGATTATTAGAATGATTAATATTGGATTAATGGTTTATTATCCTACTATAATATGACATGAAATGTAAGGTATAATATATGATAAAGGCACTAGAATAGGGTTTTCAGCATTGTCTTCAGCATATTTATCACTTTGGGGCTATCAACTGAACCATTTCCACCCTTATCATTAATTAAAAGCACATGGAACCCACTGAGTGGCTACTTACCAATCTCTAGTATTGATACCTAATTCTCTCTAGCTGCCTTAATGGTGAACACTTGACCATCATATGGTATCTTAATCATCTGGTGCAAAGTGGAGGGTACTCTTCCTAGCTTATAGAACCATGGTCTTTCTAATAACACCTAAAAGTTGGTCGAAATAGGCAACACCACAAACTCAGCCTTAATTTCCATTTGTCACGTCTTCACTACAACTTTAAAGCATGTAACCTATCTCCTTAAATTATGATAAGCATATATGGTTAAGTCAGACTTAATTAACATAGACTCATACAACCCGTTGGTAGGGATAGCTAATAGAGGGCACACATTAATTAATGACCCATCATCCACCATCACACAAATAGTGTGCTTGCCATTTATTTGGGCCTTAATATAGGAGGAACGTTTATGATTCCTACCCTCAGCTAGCAGGTCTGCACTTAAGTACACCATATTATCTCCTGTGCCTCCCTTTACTAAGTTTAACAACTCTGATGGTGAAATAGTAGTGGTCATTATAGATTCACACAAGGCCTCAACTAGCTTTTACTTGAGTGATAGAGACTGCCTAAGTAAATCCCAAATTGAAAATTGAGCCTGTGTCTTTGATAAGTGTGAGTTTTAGTATGTTTTTAATATGTTTTTAGTTTGCTTAGTGTGTTAATTTAGTAGTATTTAGGTTAATTTAATGTTTAATTTATTAAAATTGCAATTTGTGGACTTAATTGAGAAATTTGGTGTTTTAAGGTGATTATTTAAAGAAAAAGGAAAATTTGAAGGACTAAAGAGGAATTTAGCATTAAAGGAAGTAAATAAGCAATTGAGTGATTTTAGTACAATAGCCAAGTACTTTATGGAGTGAATTTCATCACTCTACCGAGTGAGCATTAAAAAGGAGTAGATTCCCCTCTATCGAGTTATGAATGAGTGATGAAGGGGCGATGAAGATCAGTAGTGAAGGCACTAGGTGGAGCATTTCTTCACTTTACCGAGTGGGTATTAAAGCCAATTTCAAAGCATTTCATTCAATGGAGTGTGATTTTACTCTCCTGGATTTAGGAGTATAAAATTGGATTTGTATGCTAAGTATTGAATTATTCCTAAGAAGAAGGTTTAATGCTTAAGAATGATATTCTTGATTAAGATATTTGGCTTTCTGTAAGGCCCCTAACATGACCCTAATTTACTTTGCATATTTTTGTGTTTAAGTAAGAGGGGTAAATTATCATGTTATTATGTTAATTGCATGAAAATAAAATAAAAGAGTATGGTTTAATATTAATTGAGGGTGTAATTGAAGTAAAAGGTATTAATTTGGGGTAAATTTGTAATTGTGGCATATTAGTGGCCAATTGTGAATAGAAGCATTTAATTCAAGGTTAATTTGAAAGAATGATTAAATGGATAGATTAATGTTGAAAAAGAGTTAGTGGAGGGGTTAAAGTCTATCATGCATAAAGGTTTGTGGCATTTGTGTGGCATGCAAGATGTTGAGGAAGTAAAAGGGAAATTTTGCCACTTATATAAATAGAAAGAAGTTAGTGGAATGTGGAGGTGGCTGTGTGAGACTTTGAGATCGGCAATTGTGAGAGAAAAACTAGAAAAAAAATCATCTTCTTCATCCTTTTAATTTTCATTGAATTACCTTAAGCAATTTGATGATAATGTTGTGGGTTAATCAAGAGTATAGTGCTGTAAATTAAGGTAATTAAACTCTTAATGTAACCCTTCATCATCTTCATCTTCTTCTTCTTTTCGCGTTGACTGAGGAAAATGTAAATGTGCTGGAAACTGATGATGATATTTGTGAAGGAGAAGAGGAGGGAAGAAGGAGCAAAGGAAAGAATATTGCTAGAGATTGAAGATATAGGATTTGTCAGCCAAGGTATGGGAATTAGGCTGATCATATTGCATGTTTGATCAATTGTTAAATTTTGTTAAGATTGACAGAAATTAAGTTTGCATTGGCTGGATTTTATCAATGAAAGGTTGAAGAACAACATGTGTTTTGTTGAGTTGTGAAGCTTTTCACGAGTAGTGAACTGTTGTCCGACTCGTGAAGCTCTTCACGAGTCGTGCATTTCCTTATCCTGGGTCACTCGTGAATTTTAGTCCGAGTCGTGATATATGCCTTTCTTCTCCACTCATGAACTCCTTCACGAGTCGTGAGGTTTGCCCTTTTTGCTTCACTTGTGAAGCTCTTCACGAGTCGAACGCCCCTTCACGATTGAATGCACCATCTGGATTGTTTTGCGCATAAATTAAGCTATAGAATAGCAAATTGAGTGATTCTTTTTGCATTGAAAAAATAGACTTTCATACCTAAATTTCATAGGAAGAAACCTAACCTTAAATCTGTCTCTAAGTACATGGAATCTAGGGTTGAATTTGGACTAGTTTCCTAAACTGCTCACAAAAACATAATTTACTATTATGTGCAGATTGTTGCTACATTTGATAATATGATTTTTAATAAATTGAGACAGATATTTGTTTATGTGATAGTAAAGTTAATATGATAGAGCATGTAATATGGCAATTAATGAAGGATTTATATGAATACATATGCATTCAATTGTGTATATGAATAAAGACTAGTGATGAAATATCTAACCTATACATGTAATTAGGCTTGTGCATGATGGTCATATGCCAAATTGATATATATACACATGTAAATCTTATGACATGAAAGTGCACATTTCAACATGTACTTATGCTATGAAATAGGGACTATAATAGTATGACCTTGGCATGTGTATAAGCCTATATGGAAACATGTTGATATTTTGTATAGTACATGATTTGAATGATGATAAAGGTATATATATATATATTGGTAACATGCTCATAAGAATAAGTCAACTATATGCAAATGTACCTACAGGTATGTACATTTATGATTATGTATATGAGTATATGAGCATGTAATTGCCCTATGAGATAGAAGATGTTTTAGCATGACTATGGACAGGTGATATGCTAAATGAGAACATGATCAAGTATATGATATGATGATTATAAGTCATGCTTATATGTTATGATGCAAATGATATAGTCATACAGATTTGGATGAGCAAGATGAATAACTTGACATATGAAATGTGCATATATTTGTTTATGCACCAGAGAACTTATAGTTTTACAAGACTCTATATATGTACAAACAGTATACTATGAATACAATATTAATATGTGAATTGAACATGAATATAGTTCTGCCTACGATAGAGTTTTAGATGTGGATAGATAGGCGCCTATAGGGAAATTGCAGCTGCCATAGTTTGGCCCAATTAGGTCCATAGTATATATGATCCCGTTTGGATCATGATCAGCCCCGTTTGGGTTGATAGGCGACCTCGTTTGGGTCTGCTTGACCGGTCCATAGTACAGTTTGGCCCCGTTTGGGTCTATAGATCTGATACCTTCGGATATCCTTCTTCTTGATACCGATGTGTATCTATAGATCCTGTTATCCACGGATAAAGCTAAGGCAGGATAAACGTTATTCATAGTATTGATAAAAAATTAAACAGTTTAAGTTATTTGACTGAAGATTGATATTGTGGATTACATTGTTGGCTTGCCCACAGGTAATATGTTTCATTTGAATATGTTTACATAGAAATTGATGTCTATATGAATTATGAAAATGAGAATACTTGTCATCATTTTATTTTGGGTACAATGTTTAGGTACATGAGGATATGTTTTATGCTTTAAAGTATTTGTTGTTAATGACATGATATGTTGTACATGTTATTTATTATACACATTGTATGTATATTTTGATGACCGTTGTGAGTGGTCATCCATCTATAGATATTCCCCACTAAGCTTTATAGCTTAGCACGGGTTATTCATCCGTGTAGGTACTGTTACCAAGACTTTTGTTCAGGGACAATCTCTGCATTAGAAAGGGCCAACTACCGACTGTTAATCTTGATGTAGGATGTATTTGTAATAGTATTATCATATGTTTTGCTTTATGGCTAGTTATGTTATAAGATGTATATAACTTATGAGAGATGTTGTAACTCACAAGTAGTAAAACTAAGAAGAGTATGCATGCATGTGATATACATAAGTAATATTCGTATAGTATAGTATGCATGATACTAAGTATGAAATATAATACAGGAATAGACTAGTAACACATATATAAGTATATGAACTGTATGACATGATTAAGGGCAAAATGATAGTTAAACAAATATATTGCATATGCATGATTAATAGTAATCAAATTATCAGCTAAATAGGATTTTGCTTAGAGGATGCTACACTTTCTTTATCTAGTTTTTCCATAATCACTTGTGTTACTTTTGGTTTGAGTCATTGCAAATGAAGTTGAGGTGGATAATCCTTTTAGTAGAAGTGTTTCAGTTATTATTTTGTGTTTAATTTATGTTAGTTTAATTTTAGTTTTTGTTTTGCTTTATTGTCTATTTAGTTTAGTTCTTGCCTTTAAATCAAAAACTTGGGAAACAATCTTCGATTAATTTAATTCATACATAGATATCATTCTTGACAATCTACGTTCCCTTGGGTATGATATTTGGGATTATAATTTATATTTCCATATAATACTAATCGATCTAGTATACTTGCTAGACTTCGATCAGTCTTCTTAAGATATTGGATTATCTGGCTCTCTTCTACCTCTTTCTCTACAAACATAACTGTTTGGGCTTACTGCTTTTCAATCTTCGGCACCACTCTTCAACTTCTAGTGACTACCTTCACCATCTTCTCTTTCTTCTCTTCCCTCTCATTCTCACACTCATCTCCTAAACTCCACACATTAATAAGCCCTATTGCCCCCAATTCTTCACTTTTGTTGGTAAAATGCCAACAATTAATCATAAAATTGTCTGATTTTCCTTCACTTACTTTGTTACTTCAAAAATGGAATGAGTAAAAGCCATATACTTATTACTAAATAAATCCCTCATGACATATGACTTTGGTAAGCTGGACCCAATCATAAACATTGGAGGCACTATGACATTGTACCATTTTTTCTTCTTCTTCTTCTCTCTTCTTCCAAAATCTGAAATATGTTTGTTATCGATA
Organism: Excoecaria agallocha; assembly: GCA_037975025.1. NCBI lineage: Eukaryota > Viridiplantae > Streptophyta > Magnoliopsida > Malpighiales > Euphorbiaceae > Excoecaria > Excoecaria agallocha. The sequence goes on along the minus strand of CM075812.1, from coordinate 38,135,392 downwards.
AGATCCTGTGTCTTATTCCTCAAGATGTGATAATAATCTATTACATGACATGTATGTTGGTGGTACGCATAGTATTGATCCCTTCTATAATCATGCATCCCTTGATTTCTAGCAGGTGTTAGAGGCAACAACTGTAACTTCCCTTCTTTTGACAGTCGATCTAACACCTAGGATAAAAACTTCCCTAGGTTCGAGTAATGTCTCTAGTTGGATTTTATGGTAGACACTTTATCCATTGTGCCACTCCTATTTGCACCATTACTACTCCTAATTGTCTTATTATCGTTGAAATTCCACCTTTCACCTTTATTATTGGCCCTTTTGGCCAAATACTCACCCTTTGCCTTTATGACAATATCCTTCAGAGTTTAGCCCCTTCATCTTCAGACCATCCCTCAAGTAAGGACTTGTATTCCTAATGAATAGCCAAATCTGGTTAGCAGTATTTGGTTTTATCTTCATTTTTATGACTTTATTCCTCCATCTTATCAAATATTCAAGGAATGACTAATCGTGTTTTTACTTAATCAATTTTAGATCCTTTAGAATGACCTCTATCCTAGTATTACAGTCGTACTATTTCATGAATTCTTCCATTAGCAAGTCCCAATCCTCTTTGGTCTTTCTATCTAGTCCATGGTACTAATCTATCATTGAGCCTGCCCCACTGAGGCAAAAGTACTCCACCGTTTATTTCTTAGTCAAGGCGATCCCCTTCATTACCAACATATATTGCTTCACATGAGTAGAGGGGTCTCAAGTACCATCAATGTTTGGTAGGTTGGGCATCTTAAACCTATAGGGCAATAACTCCTCCCTAACAAGGTTTATGTCTTTAGGATTCATTCCCCTACCAATAGATAACAAGTAGGCCATGGCCTTAACCTTCTCTTTTAACTTTTTGAAGGCCACATCTTCCATACTAGGCCCTTTCCTCATCAATAAAACTATAGGAGTCTCATCTCTTCTCCCTCCTCAATGTAATCATTCTTAGGGGCATGCATTCCTCTTCTCCTTTGATCCATATACGAGACTCTAGGCTCTATAGTAGTTGTCATGGTAGTGTCCCCAAGAAAGGTTAGATCTGCTGGCCTTGAGCAAGTGCTATAGGTCGAGGTATTGGATTTGGTGCTGAATAAGCCACCATCCCACCTATCGTTGAAAGAAGCCTCTCTTTAAACTCCTAGAATCTCCTATCTAACCTCCTATCAAAGTCATCATATTACACCAAATTAATTGAACTAAAAGCCAATCTATCTCTTATGGCTGCCATCTTTTTGCCAAAATATACAATCTCTTAGGTATGATATTTAAGGGATTTAATCTTATTTCCCTACATTACTAGTCGATTTAGTACACTTGCTAGAGACCAATAAAGTTTTTGGCATCGTTGCTAGAAATTGGCATTTATTTTAGATTTTGCAATGGATTTTGTATGCTATTCTTCTTCTTCTTCTTTATTTTTTATTTTATTCTTTTATTCTTTTTAGGTGTTAATAGTGCATGGTAAGAGATGACCCAATTATACCTATTAACCCTGAGATTGATAGGACATTGCATAGATGGAGATAACAACAATGAGAAAACATGAATCTGTAGGATATTCCATGAGATGATCCACCTCTCAATGACCAACCACCACTACTAGGAGGGTAAATTATTTGTAACCAAATATAGAAAAATCCAAAACAAGTCCAATGAAATAGGATGAGACTAAGGACAATTAGGGACTATGCCACTCTTAGGCAGATGAGGATCATAGGACTATCATGTTACCTTAAAACAGTCATTTTGAGCTGAAACCAACCACCATCATAATGGTATAAAAGAGTCAATTTTTAGGATCAGAAATTGAGGACCCAGCTAAGTATTTAGATATCTTCCTAGAAATTAGTGATACAATTCAAATCCTAAATGTTTTGATGGATGTTATCTGACTAAAGTTATTCCTATTTACACTCATTTGTAAGGCACAGAATTGGTTCTAAATGTTACCAAGCAAATATATGAGGTCTTAGCAAATGTAAGAAAAGTTCTTAGTAAGGCTCTTCCCACCAACTAAAATGGCTATTATTAGGAATAACATATTTAACTTCTAATAAGGAACCATTTCATAAAGCTTGGGAGAGGTTTAGGAGACTTTTAAAGAGCTACCCTCACCACAAAATTACTATGCATCAACTGATGTCTACTTTTTATACGGGTGTCAATCAATCAACAAGATCTCCCCTAGATGCAGCCTCAAGTGGATGTTTTATGAATAAGATATTGGAGGAAGCTTTTTTACTACTAGATAAGATGGCCACTAATGAAGCTTAATAGGCCAACACAAGAACTATGCATCAAAAGCAAAGAGTGCACAATGTAGATGAGGTGGCAATTCTAAGGGCTCAAATGGAGTTGTTAAAGGAGTTGAATGTACAAAAGGTGTAAAATATATCAGCCCTATCTCAAGGATGTGACACTTATGAAGGTAGACATGCCATATAGGAAAACAAGGTTAGGGATGTTGGAAGTCAAGTGGTTGAAGATGTTAATGCTTTAAGTCCATATAGTAATACCTATAATCTTGGTTTGAGGAACAATCCTGACTTCTCTTAGAGAGAAGGGAATTAGGTATCCACTTCTAACACTCAACCTATAATCCCTTTTAACTAAAATACAGCCCACCACACCAATAACCACTAAGCCTATCAAAAACTAGCCCTAACATATTTTCCATCAAATTACCAAGCTCTACACCAAAACCAACCTTTACCATATCAACCACATGGTTTTCAACCAAGGCCCCAACTTCCACAAGAGAGAAAACCCAATCTTAAAGATATGTTTTCCAACTTCATGACTACCCAATCTTCTTTTATAGTAAGTCAAGATACTAGATTGAAATCTCAAGATGTGCGGACAAGGAACCAAGATGCATCAATTAGAAACTTGGGCTCAAGTTAAATAACTTGCTATTTCACTCTCTAATAGAGCCTATGGTACATTTCTATCTAATGTGGACCACAATCTAAAGATGGAGGCAAAATTTATCATTTTAAGGAGTGAAAAAGAGGTAAAGAAAGTTAAAAAAGGTAATCGTTCTTCAAAAGTGGTGGAATCGATAATGAGGTAAGTATTTTTGAACCTAATATTGTTAGTGATGCACCAAAAGCAATTGAAAAAGGTAAATGTGTGGAAAAATCTGGTGTGACTAATATTGATGAATCTAAGTTGCCTTACCCATCTCTAGCTAGAAAAGATAAGGAAAATGAACAATTAGCTAGATTTCATAAAATGTTTAAAAAGTTACATGTGAATTTACCATTTGCTGAAGCTCTATTACATATACAAAAATATGCAAAATTTATGAAAAAGCTTTATTCAAATGAGAACAAGTAAGAAGGTATTAATATGGTGCAATTATCTAAGAATTGTAGTGTAATCTTAATGAATAAAATTCCTAACAAATTAGAAAACCTACGTAACTTCACTTTGCTATGTGAGCTAGGAGGAAATTTTGTTGGTTATGATTTATGTGATTTGGGTGCTAGTATAAATTTGATGCCTTATCCCATTTGCAAGAAATTGAATTATAGGGATATTAAAGAAACTCAAATTACACTAAATTGGTTGATGGGTTTATAAAGAGACCCAAGGCCATTGGTTAAAGTTTGAAACTTTATTTTCTAGTTGATTTTGTCATAATGTGTATGGAGGAAGATCGAAACATTCCATTGATTGTTGGATGACCATTCCTGAATATTGTAAAAGCTTTAATAGATGTTCATGGGCAAACATTTATTCAATATGAGAAGATGGTGTTTAATGTAATTAAGGTGATGCAACATCCCTCATGTGACTTCAAAGAATCTATTTGGTTTATTGATGAGATTCAAGCATATCTAGAGGAAACTCAATAGGAGATCATTTTGAAAGATGCACTTCAAGATTATTTAATGCATTCCAAAGACAAAGACTATATAAATGTGAAAGAGGCAAAGTTGGTAAAGGAGTTAAAAGAAGAGCATGAGGATGGGGGAGTGAAGGACGAAGATTCTTCCCCTCCTAAGGAAGAAAAGAATTCTAAACTCAAAAATTTACCACCTTATTTAAAATATGTGTTTTTAGAGGATAAATTAAAACTAGTAATTATTTCTTCTCATTTGATGTGTTTGGAAGAAGATATGCTCATTGCAGTGTTGAAACAATATAAGAGAGCCATTGGATGGGAGACTTCAAACCTCAACAGAATCGGCCCCAATTTTTGTACACACCGAATTCCCATAAAGAATGATTTTAAACCCATGATGTAGCGCTAATGTCGACTAAACCCAAATAATGCAAGTGGTTCTGAAGAAGGAGGTACTCAAATTGCTTAATGCAAGAAAATTGAAGTCTAAGTGCCTTGGACCATACAAAGTGGTCGCAAGTAATGAGTTTGGGATAGTCACTATAAATATTCAAAGGATAGGCATGAATGTAAGATGAATGGGCACTATTTGAAGCCTTATAATTCATCTCAGGTAGAGGTTGATGAGGCAACCTTAATTTTGCTTGACAAGTAAGGCTATCTCAAAAGTCTAGTTAAAAACTTTATAAATTCAGAATTAAATTCTCTAACCTTTCTCTACTTTTGAATTTGTAGTCTATTTTAGGTTGTTACTATTTTGTTCTTTGTATTATAATTCATGAACCTAAGGGGCTGTTTTATAAGTGGTTTTTTGGATCAGAAAATCTCAGTTATGTAATTAGGTATGGCTTTTTCCTATATTAACTATGGTTGTCATAGAAATTTTGAGAGTTAAAAAAAAACTCAAAGCGTTCTTTGGAAGTTGTAATGACTCAATTTGGCTTAAAAGAAGTTATGTTTATTGATTTTGTGCTTAATGTTTTTAATTGGAGTAGAATGTGCTTCTAGAGTAATTATGGAGTTCATATGGATTATGGGATGTCAAATAAGGGGAAAATAAAATCTATTTACTAAAAAGAGTGATTTTTGAAGAAAAAGCTGAAAAAATTAATTTTTACGAAAATAAACCTGGCTAGACTGAAAATGGTCCTACCGAGTCCTTTAATTTGATTGCAAGCAGTACCAAGAAACTCGGCTGGAGCAAAAATGGTCCTATTAAGTCCTTTTTAAGAAAATTAGGTAGAACCTAATAGTCTCGTCGAGTTGTTGTGCGGTCCTATCGGGTTCTTTTATGGGTTTTTAAGTTTTGTTTTTTTTTTTAAATCCCACAACTCCTTCTTTTTCTTTCAACCTTCACTCTTTAACTTTCTATTAACTTTCCCCTGCTCTTCTCTTTTATTCTCCAACAAATTGACACTATCCAAGTAAGTTCTTCTCCTTTATTTTAATTTTAAGGTTAAATATTATTTTTATTTCTTTATTTTGCTATTTTATATTGGGGATTTCTTTCTCTTTGGTTCTCTTATAGTTCGATTTCTAGGGTTGTTGTAGCTTGTGCTTATGTTAGAAATGAATGTTCTTTTGTGTTGAGATTTGTCATTTGGGGTTCTCTTCTTAAATAGCATTGGCTTACTCAATTTGAGGCATGAGAATGGTTTACATTTCTTTTGATTTAACATTAATTTTTCTATGGCCACAAGGTGTTTGATGAAATACCACAATGAGTTAATTGAGTTCTTTTAATTGAGTTTTTTTGCCCAATGTGATCAAATTAGGAAACTTTCTCCATTTTGGAAACTTTCATTTTAGGAAACCTTTTTGCATGCATGTGTTCTTGCCTTAATAATCAATCCAATTGATTATTAATTAATTATTAATTGATTATTTAATTAATTAATCATATTAAATAATTAAAAGAATCAATTTTGGGCTTAAGATAAAGGGTAGGCCGAAACCCACCAAATAAAACCCTAAATGTGTTCACACACAAACTAGTTTTGTGTCTATTGGACCATTTGGGCCTTTTGGAATGAGCCAAGCCCACTCTAGCCCTTAAAACCCATTAATAAACTTAATTATTGTTTATAATATTTAATTTAAATCAGCTCCTTGGGCCCATCAAGTCATTCACTAATTTAAACCAAGTCCGTAAATATAATTAAGCCCATCAAATGGTTTTAATGAATTAAAATTAATCAAATTAATTTAAGGCCCATTTGAATTAATACAATTAATTAAAAACACTTTAATATATCATATATACCAGATTTAGAATATTAAAAATCGTTCTAAACAAAAACACACCAAGAACATATCAAGAACACATGAAGAACAACAATTTATCGAACTTTTCGACTAAACTAGTTTTCATGCAAAACTTGTTCAATTTTAATTTCGTTTGATCTTATAGCTTAATATCACATATTAAACACATAAATTATCATCTAAATGACCTTATAATGGATCTATAAAAAATTAATTTAGAACAGCCCCTAAAGTTAAAAGCTCTTCACGCAAAACATAAAATCCTTTTCTCAAAAGAATTGTTTTTGTTTTTGTTATATATATTTGATCACACTTATATCCAGAAATCAATATTTCTCATTCATGAACAATCAAATCTAATATTTTAAAGTTCATGAAATAAATAACTCAAAAATAAAACTTATTCTGTAGAAAAATATAGAATTATATATTCATGGCAAAACTAGGCTCTGATACCATGTTAGAGTTTTATCAGTTACATGCATTTCATACATAAGCGGAATTTAAAATTTTTAACCAATATATATGATCTTTCCATGAATTTATAATATACATATTAATGAGAATAATAAAAATCACCTTTGATTTTTGTTGTACAGTTGATTTTCCTTCGCACCGGGTTGTCGCAAAGCACAATGTCCAAAATCGAACACCTCCAATGAGTAATCCACACTAGAGAATGATAGAATGAGCCAAAAATTAGGGGAGAACAATGGGCTGGCCGAAAATCCCTTGAGCTAGCAAAGGGAAGTGGCGGCTAGGGTTTTTGAAGGAGAGAAAAACTAATTCTCTTAATTGTTCGCTTAACCCTAATTTCTCATCGCTTGGATTTTTATAGTTAGGTTAAAAATCCAAATTCATAATGGGATTATGCTATTTAAAATTGTTGGAGAATTATTAATTGGGCTTTTGGAATTATTTATAATTATTTGGGCTCAATTAAATCCAATTTAAGCCCTTTCACAAAAGACTATGCACAAAACTCACAAACTAGGCCTTTTGTACAAATACTAAGATTTAATTACACAAATGAATTCCAAATCCAACCAAATTAAATATGCAGGCTCCACAACACTCATATAACATAATTAATTTAATTTGGTCCAAGAAATAGGCCTCTAAGGCCTTCTTTTTGGAGTTGGCATGTGGCCCTTCTTCAGGAGGGCTTCTGTGCCAACTTCACTTCTTTGGGCCTTTATAATTCCTCCAATGGACCTATTAATTATTATATCAGCCCTATAGCACTTATAGTTAAATAATAATCAATTATAAAATATATTATTTCAATTAGGTCCAATTTTACAGAACATATTAGAAAAGTTTCGCAAATAATTTTACTTGGTCATAATTAATTAAACTCTTTAATTAATTATTATCTTATTCACTTCTCTATCCCCATAATAATATCAAATATTATTATCCTTGTCATTTCACCATTTTATCCTTTTCTCTATATGTGTGTGACCTATTGGGTTCCAGTCCATGTTGCCAGTATAATGTGTAATTGTGAGTTCTATTCAAAACTCACATGATTTAAACTCCTTTAAATCATTTTATCAATCCCTATTGATATTCTTGATATATCATTATACAAGTCATGATTTGCCTCTAGCTAGGTATCATGACTACCCAAATTTCAGGAAAGTCAAGTGGTTTGACTATACCCTTCCATAGAAATAGTTACTGTGTAATTACTCCTTCCACCACTCTTATCTCAATTAGATTCTGAGTATGGATTTCTATTAACTCATATAAATCTAATTATGTATGTTATAGTAATTTAACCATTGTTCCCAAAATGCCCTCCATGGATCTCTATCCATCTTGGCATATTTCTTTTGCCAGAGATTCTCTGAACAAGGCAATTATAGAATCATGCGAGATAACTTCCCTTATTAAATCTAGGATGGTGAATCCTTTGTCAATCACTCAACTATCTTCAAGTAGGTCATGATATACCCAATCTCCTAACTATGTTCACTTCCAGTTAGAAGTAATCAGTTATGGAGTCAAAATATACCACTTGCTACTTAAGATAACTTTGGTGATCTAAAGTCTAAGGATACTTGCACAACCGCTATGAAGAGATTCCTCACTGACATAGATTTAAAATCCATATGAGGATTCTCTTTGCAGGTCTCTAATGAACTTGTTCTTCTAACAAGCATCCATATGTTAGCTTTGATTATCTTCCATAATCACAGTTATAAGAACCACTGCTTGAACCATTCAGGAAGCATAACATGTGATAGTCTGTCCGAATTAACAATGCCCTATCTTGTTAATTCTATGACTAGGGATATTTAGATATTAAAACATTTGTATGCAATAGACATCTCACATCATGATTACTTTCATGATTGCCTTCGCACTGTGTTTATAACATCTAGGACTTCATTTATTAATTTAAGATTTACAAACTCATGTATTTAAACATAGTATTAATAAATAAATGATGCCTTTTATTAAGAATATAAATTCATACATATAAAAAACATCCCTATTGCATGGGCTCTAGGGCATACTCTCTAACAAATGACCAATCTATTTGGGCTAGCCTTATTACAAGTTCTAATATGGCGAATTTTGATTAGACTCTGCTAACACTCTGATCTTAGCCTAACATCAAATGCAATTCCTAAGCTAGCCTATCTTTCTTATTAAACCTCAGGATTTATCATTTGGTGCTTTTATTTATAGCCAATATTGGGATCAATGATTAGAGAAAATATAGGTCTATTGATGAAAGGGATAAAACTCAAAAATTTCTTGCGACTTAATCAAATAATCCCCAGTAAGCCTTGGATAAAAGTACTGGGGCTAGAGGAAGAGGAAAAAGCTTATGCTAGGTTTAAAGGAGGACAAAACTTCTTTCCCATATGAAATTTAACGCTAGCACATGAGTCTCCTAGAATTCTCCTAATAGGAAAGGTGCTGGAGAAGGCAATAAAGTTACATCCTTCTCCATTTACTCACAAATAAATTGGAATGGAAAAAGTATAGCAGGAGATGAAACACGCCTCCTCAAATCCTGAAGAACACTTTCGTAAGGAGATGTAACATCCTTTTGAAGATTGTGAACTTTTTTTGCACTAGTGTATGAGCCTTCCAGTACTCTTCCACTCAAAGGACACACTAGAGAAAGCCATAAAACTACATCCTCTCCCATTTGCTCAAAATTTGAGGGGAAAAAACACAACACAGCATAAATGATACCCTTATTACAAGCTTAGATGAAAGAATGTGTGCTTGTTTCAGGATGGAATGAACTGAGTTTTGTCCTATGCCTAAGTTCATTCAGTGGAACAAAACTCCCAAGCACACTAAGGGGTCAACCACATCTATCTAGTAGGAATAATGCATCAAGAAGGAAAATGAAGAGGAGAAAATCCAATCGACGTAACTTGAGGATGGACACAATGGGATAAGGGCCTTTAGCCTACTTCATCTCCCTCAACCTCAACCTCAACCTTAAAAATGATTAGGAATATCCCAAACCTCAACCTCAAAACTCCTGTCATGCAAACATCAATTACCAAAGCAGGCAGAGCAAAGGCGCTGCAAGGGCTTATAACTAATGTTTGAAACTCGACTCAAATGTCGACTCGGCTTGCCAACTGGTTCATAGATTAACTGGTTCAATCGAGCTGCCTCGGAGTTTTTGTTATTTTTTGTAAATATAATTATTTATAAAAAAATTAAAAATGTGTATTAAAAAGATATTAAAAAACCTATCAAATATCAATATAAAAATATTAATTTTAAGTCAAATAAAGTTTATAAATATAAAAATAAAAAAACTTATCCTAAATAGTAAATATTTAAATAAATCTATATAATATCAAAAACAAGCATTCAAATTAGTTTATTTAAAACATAATGAAAAAACATCATTAGTCATCAATCTTCATCTTCATCTTAAACTCCATCTCCTTCTACTTCTTGGTTAGATTCAATTAAATCATGCTCCACATCATCTAAAATTTTTAAAATAAATATATAATTAAATATGACTGTGACATGCACTGGAGCGCACTCGATTTTAGTTGGATTCTCCAAGGCCCACTTTTAGGGTACAAGATCGTATGAGGCTCACTATTAATCATAAATTGGCCACTTCACAATAGAGGGTGTTTTAAGCCCAATCCATTGTTGATGGTCAACCCATGAAGGCATATGAATGGGCTCATAGAGGTAGGTATCATGGACTCACCACCCAACAAAACGTTGTGAAATAATTCTCAACCTTTGTGTTCCCAAATAGAGAATGATGTTTGGGACATCACTCTTAGTTCACATCTTGGTTAAGTGTTATTCTTATAATCAAGTTTTTGTTATTAGTCCACTATCTCCCTTCTCACACAATGCATTATGACAAAATTAAATAAGCATTTCAAGCACTTCAAGGTAAGCGATAAATAGAAAATCTTACTTAAATTATTACATAAGGAAATCATCCTCAAATCAAAAAGTGATATGTAAAATGAAATAACATACATAAAACGGGGAATTAATTGAATTTTGGAAACATTGGTTCCCTCACACATGATTTTTACAAAAATGGATAGAAAACCTTTTGCTTGACGTTAATGAAAATGCAGGATAAGTGATCCCATTTTTAGAGAAAACAAGACTCCTTTTTTATGGTGTAATTTTGGGTTAAAATTGGGCAGTGGACCATTTTATTAAGAAAACCCAATTAATTAAGTAAAAATAATTTTAAGTGATTTTTTATATTAGAGTGCAAAAATAATTTTATTGCTACCTATTACATCCCTAAAAATAATATACATCTAAAAATATGCAAAATAAACAAAAATACCAAAATTAAATAAATAAAACAAAAAGAAATCAAAAAACAACCTAAAGGCAAAATAAAAAGAGAGAGTGAACCAACTGGGGGACAACTCCCGATGTATAATCATCCCTCAAAAGCTCCAAAAAATGCATAAAACAAATTGATCTCACAACACACAAAAAAATCAATTAATTAGCATATTAAAAGGAATTAGACATTAAAATAAATTAAAAGGTTAGACAAAATAATAATACTAAAGATATATACATGCATGCAGAATCAAAGATATGCACATGAAGACATAAAAATGGATAAAAAATAAATATTAAGAAAAAGATTCAAACTAAGGTAAAAAAAGATTAAAAAATACATTAAAATGAGAACAAATCCAGCCAGAGACGCCCCTGAGAACTGATGAACAATCCAGGGTAAAGGAGAGATGAGACGAGGAGAAAGCACCATGACATCCTGTCTGTCACATTGATAGACAGGTATCTATGATGCTTTCTTCCCATTTGTCACCCAAAAACAGACATAGAAAGCAGGTTCAAGGCAAAAACCTATAAAAAAGATCTAAATAAGCCTTAAACACACAATTTTATTGTCCTGAAGCATGCCAAATCTAAATACAATCCCTAAATAATACTTTTAATCAAGTGATGACAACAAATAACATGTAAAATAGAATTTAACATAAGAAATAAAGCATGCATTCATGGACAAAAATAAACCTTAATATATTATCCTAACATACTGAACAACTCTAAATCATCTTGGCATTATGAAATTGAACAAATTCAAATAGAACAACGTAAAAAACATGCATTACAGTACCATAAATATTATTATATTTACATGTGGTTGTGAAGGTGAACTAAAGAGAGAAAGAAAGGAACCTAGAATATTACCCTCAGGATATTCTAATTCTATAGGATTAGAAATATCTGTCTCCACCCCGATCCTTGAATTTCATGTTTAAGAAAAACAAAGAGATTTTTTGTGTCTTTTTTTTGAATCAAAAGCCTATATTGAACTTTTTGTTTTTCCTTTAGAAGAAAATTAATTTTTCTCTCTCAAAAAAACTATTCTCTTTTTCCAAATCTCAGTTCCTTTTCTCTCCCCTTTTTAAAAAACCTTAATTTTAGCTTGTATATCTAAAGAGAGTTAGAAACCCACTCTAACTCCAATTCTCTAGATGTGAAAGGATTAAATGCCCCTAAATTTGGAATCAAATTAAATCTCCTATCTTGGATTTTTTAAAACTAAAAACATGGGAAATTTAGAAATACTCCCATAAATAGGTGTCTATCATTGACAGATGGCCATCCCTCACACAATTCCTCGAAAATTACAAAATGTTTTTTATTTAACCTAAATTGGAGGGAAGTGGCCATAAATGACCATCTCTCTCATGATAGATGTTCGTTTGTCATGGCTAAAGGTTAAAGTCGATATTTTTCTTAATGATTGTTAAAATCTTTCCCAAAAAACACTTAGAAAACCATAAAGCTTTTTATGAAAATGTAAAAATCGAAGTTAGAGCTTCATGATTCATGTTCTTTGTTAGAAATATACTGCTTCCTCATCATTAGGTAACCCTAATCTAGGCTACCTCAAGGCACAATGCCTACAGTTAGCCTTAATGTTGGGGAACTGGTGCACTAATGCCAAATTAAGCCAAAATTCAGAGTGAAGGAAAAAAAGATACATACCTGAGGCCATAAATCTCTGATTGGTTGTTGTGAAATACATACCATTTGAGGCAATAAGTCTCTTAGTTGGGTAGTTACCATCAGCTTATCAGTGTGTTAACCCTTGGTTGGGTAGTTACCATCAGTTTTTTGATATTTTAACCCTTGGTTAGGTCATTACCATCAGTTTTTTGATGTATTAACCCTCGATCAGATAGTTACCATCTGTTTGTCAATGTGTTAACCCTTAAAGTGACTTTCTTATTAGTGCCAGCTTGTTGGCATGCATATTCAAGATGAGTTACTTGTATCTAATTAGCTCTAACTTGTCGGTATGCATAACCAAATAAGACTGTTGTATTTAATTAGCACCAATTTATTGGCATGAAAAATCACATGAGACTATAGAATGGTGGGCTGGTGCCATCTATAGGCATACCTAATCTTATAGTTTTGGTGGTTGACACTGTTTGTAGGTGTGTTTTCTCCCTTAAAATAATTTTCTTATTAAATAATTTTAGCAAATATGCATTTGTGAGGAGTCACAAATAGTATATGCTCATAAGTTTTCTCCATAAGTGTAGGTCTATCTTGGAGACATTACAACATAATTCTTTCCCTCATCATTAGAAGTTAAAATAACCTTCTAGATTAGTAGGTCTAGCTTGAAGACACAATAGTATAATTCTTTCCCTCATCATTGGAAGTTAAAATAACCTTTTAAACCATCCCTTTTTCAATGTGCTTCAGTTTTATACTATGATCTTGGCTTTGGCCTTGTGGATTAATTATTGGTGAGGTATGTACTCTTTATCTTTAGTCATGTGAACCAAACACTAGTGAAGTGTCCCATCAGTTCAATAATTCCCTTATCCAAATGAGGTAGGGGTGACTTTTGACTTTCTCCCTTAAATTCTTCCTAAAATTAAAAAATCTCTGCACTTCTCTTTACTATGCATCTTTTTAATTTCAACCTATTCAAGTGACTTCTTATGGCCTTATGGGCATCTTGAAAGCATGACCAAAACTAAAGACCATCACAGGTTCCTATCTATCCCTTACAAATACTTTATCCTTCTGATCCAGTTTGGTATGGGTGTTGTTCCATTCACAAACACTTTTTCCTTCCAATCCAATTTAATATAGGTGTTCTCTACTTTAAATTCTATAGAATGCAGGGTTTATACCTTTATGATGAGGTTTTGTGTACCTATGAAAAAGGTGTGATATTAGTGCTTTGTTCATTGAACTTGTTCTTGTTAAACTTGATTTTGTTGTCAATTATGGTTGATTTATTTTGCCATTTTTTCCTTTTCTTTTCCTTTTCTCCTATTATTACTTTGATCATGAAACCTACTTTCAGTTTTACATTATAGTTCTATTTCAAGCATATCAAACATAAGTACAACATAAATGAAGTAAAAATAAATGCATATATAAATGTTAAAATTTTTATACACATCCAAATATCCCAAAAGTTTTAAGACTCCCTGAATACAAAATAAAACTACTAATAAAGTCCTGGTCCTTTGCAGTAGGTTGGCCTAAATGAAGGATGAAAGGCTAAAGGTCTAGGAGGTCTATGTGGTGCCACTACCTGAGGTGGTGTTGGTGGCTGCTCTCTTTGTTACCTGAACCTGAACTCAAATCTAGGTAATGCAGTGGATAGCAGTTGCAAGATCTATGTTATCTTCTTAGCTAGGTGCTCTAAACTTTAGCCCATTCCTGAGATTGCCCTAGAGTGCTACTACAAGTATGTCATCAAATCATCCCTCAGGTCCTTGATGTAGCTCCTTAGCTGCTCATCTATCTCAACTATAGCCTGCCTCCCTCTAGGGACCTCTGTCTCTATATGACTCCCCTGCTCTCTAATCTGAGTGAGGGAATCATCAACTACTTGCAAAATCACATCAAATCTCTACCCAATAGCTACTAGGTCTACTCTAATGCCCTACACATTGGCTTGATGCTGAGCCTGTATGGATTGCACTATAGATAGTATGGTCTATAGAGAATAGCCCTGCCTACTAACAACATGCTTTATGGTGGACAACCTCTTTAAGATATCACTAGGTAATAGTGTTGATGCCGATTGTGCTAGTGGTAGAGCGGTGGATGTAGATACACTTGGGTGATCATATGCCCTAGTAGAAGTAGAGGTGGAAGCCCCTACATGGCCATATAATGCATATCTACCTGACCTCCTAACTGGTGACTACCTTGGCCTAATAGGCAACCGTGGATGCACTGGTGACTAAGGTGATATTCTAAGAAGCTCATTGAGATCTACCTATATGTGTATATCAAAATCAGAGCTTATACCTGCCCCTTGAGGCTCCTCATGCTGGTGATCATACTGGACAAGTGGCACTAGAGGTGTCTGTAATGGTTAAGGTGGCTAAGGTTGATTGAGACCCTTCTTCTCTACTGGCGGCTCTAGCATAATAAGATCCAGTCCATAGCTCCATCTAGTCTCAAGGACAATCAATAATCTATATTGGCCCTCTCTCCTTTATACTAACTCAACCATCCTCATGTTAAGAGTAGCCTATATATCTACAAAAATATCCTCTCTGAGTGTCCGACCAAACATCCTCTCATCTGCCCCCAAGTAGCAATTGAGTCACCACTCCTTAAATACATATTTGTAAGGTCGACTAGGTAGTAACTCTGAGTAGGGTAGCGATGATCTCATATGTAATATCTACCCTTCTGTCTCTACGTATGACCAATAAATAGACTATGTTGACTGTGTTCACCAACTCGAGACTGTCGATGTTGTCGAGATCAGTGGCTAGAACCCGCTAAATGTATCTCAAAGCCTATATGGCTAGCAATGTGCCCTTGGCCATGTCAGACTAGTACATGACCTCAGGAAGTGTAATAGTTGCCTAGTGCTCATTGTTTACTCCACTCTCTAAGGTCAAGATGTCTAGTCCCATTGAAAGCCTCATAGCCTCTGTGAAGCATTGGTGTATGATGATGTACTAGATATCCCACAATCTAAACTGGACTACCCTTTCCTTTATGTCAGATCTCTAGTAGCCCCTATACTGGAGAGTAGCCAAAAACTCTCAAGTTATATTGTGGTATATCAGGACATGAATTGGCTAGATCTAAACTATATGCGAGACAAGGCACGATATCTCTCAACTTGTTGAGGGGTTATCCATCCCAAAGTGAGCGGAGTCGGTGTAGCTTGTGCATCTCTGTGTGGCATCTTGTAAAAATTAAGTGTTAATTTTTCATAGTTAACTTACACTACAAGTAAGCTAAAATTATATTCTTGAAAATTTTGACAAAATTTTGGCAGCTTGCCGGCTTAAACCAGTGCTAGCCAACCTGCACAAAAATGTGCATTAAGTGATATAGAACAATTTACAATCTTCTAAACCCATTGATGGGCAATCTAGCAAACATGCATGTCAATCGAGCTAATTTACACTTTTAACATCTACAAAATTCTAAAAAAATTTTGGTAGCATTTCGGCTAAGAATACGCTTGCCCCTTGCGCAAAAACATTTTAAAATACCACAGGCCATCAATGGTCGCCAAGCAATCCAATTGAAACCATTTTGTGCCAATGTTCAAAGAGATAAGGAAAAAAGTCTATCATTCGATCCCTTTATTCGTTTCACAAGTGATTTTAATTACAACATATTAATCTAAAGTTAATTTTTTAATTAGTTGTAATGTGTCAATGAGACTTATGTACAAATTTAAAATTATTTTTCTATTGTTTACGATGATTTATTATTCAAATTAAATCAAATACTAAGCATAAACTAAATGTTGAGTTATGCAACCTACGTGTTCATTTTTATAAAACACAAGGATTTACAATGCTAAGCCAAACAAGTTCCATAGACAGTAAGCAACAAAATCATGGCATTTTATAATCTAAAACAAGAAAATCATATAACTGTACATTTTAAAATAATCTTATTAAATCCAATTAACAAAATCTTCATAAAAACTTAAACTATAAAACTAAAATAAAAGAGAGAATGAGTAAATAAACACTTACTTGAAGTGTAAAAAATGGGTAAACAAAAAAACACTACGAAAGCAAAAATAAATGATACACGAAAGTGTGCATCGACCCCATACTTGAATTTGAGATTATTGAGGAGAGTGAAATATGATAAAACCTTGATTTTATCTGATGTCCAATACTGGGACCCAAGGTTCTATGTTTTTTGGTTCACACATCATGAATTATGTACCCTACCTGAAGAATTTGTTAAGATCGTTGGTGTGAGATTTGCACCTGGTACTTAACTGTGTCTACCTTCTATTGTTCTTGACTATCCTAAGGAAGTGACTAGAGTTTTTGGTGTTTTATCTTCTAGGGCTAAAAGTTTAGTACTTACAGGAGGACATTTTCATTAAAGCGACTGATTGATTTTGATGGTATACCTACTTTCTGAGCTGGTGTGATTTTCTTATGCTTTTTTGCTTGATGTTTGCTAGTGTGCTTAGATGACCTAACCGGAGATTATAGGTTGTTCAATGTTATGGATGGTGTGCGTAGAGGATGTACCCTATTCCCCTTAGTCTTGGTAAAGATGGTTCTCGACCTAGATGCCATTTATGCTAACCCTATTATTTGTCTTACTAGCAGTCCCTTATTGCTCCAGGTATGTCATTATTTTCAAGGTATTATGCCCCTTATCGGTTTTTACACTAGGTTTTTTTATTAAAAAATGCGTCCTTTCAAATTTTTAGATATTTTCTTGCCTTATTTTTGCCTAAGATGAATCCAACTCACCCTAGTGGCTTTTTCCTTCTCTTTTTTAAGTGTGGTTGTATGAGAAGCTAAAGCTGCTGCTAGAGCCTCCTCCTCGAGTTAGAGCCACAAGCACTTATCCATAGAGGCATTATAACCTTAGGCATAAATAGTGTGAGTTTTATTCAATCCATGAAGGAATTCTCTGGTTGGTTGATTTAGCAGATCATGATATTGCATTCAGGTGCCCTTGGTTACCTATATCTTCTGTTGTTTGGGATAGAACTTCTGTATGTGTCCCTTTATGTGGATTATATCGAACCATCTTTCACATTACTATTCATTATGCTCGCCAATATGAGGACCATCAGGATATTGTCAAGTGTCAGTTAGGTTTCTGTGGTGGTTTATTCTGTACTCCTTTTCTAATAGGTTACTATTAAAGGATCTGGTCTCAACTTCCTAAGATCAATGCTAGAGACTTCACCACTCCTATCACATACAAGTAGTGGGTCACAAGCCCAGCGGTCAACAACAGGACATTTCATCTTAGGCACTTGGAGGGAGAGAGCAATGTGATATAGATAGACTAGATTAGATACTATCATGGATTATGCTTTTGTTTTTATTAAAACTTTTTAAAGTTTGAACACATGAAAAGGAAGGACTACTTTTGAATACATTAATAATGTTTTGGATACATATGTGGCTTTTCTTTCTGATTCCAATACACATGATCATTATTTAACACTATCTCAATGGCATATATCACTTAATCTCGAAATGAAATTTTAAAAGCATCAGAACTCCTGTCATCAATCAACCCTCTCGAGATTTATTGATTGATTATTTTTTCTTAGCCCCTAATTTTTTCTTAGGATGCCTTTTTTCTTAGGTTTCCCATCACCTATCTCAATATTCATTACTGGCTCAATGTCGAAGTATGGCTTGTTAAAACTCAAGATCAAAACTAGCTTGATACTTACTCCTTTTGGATTATCCCATATCAACACCAAGGTGGCTAAGGCATCTAGCAATTGGTTCTCTTTTATAGGCATGTATCTAAATGTACAAACCTTGAAATGACTACTTAAGGCTTTTAGACATTTAAGGTAAGGCAATAACTACTCTTCCTTGACTACCTACTCTCCTCCCATTTGATAGCTTACCAAAGATGAGTCTCCAAATACTTTTGCAAATTTTACCCCTACAACCAGCAAAGCTTCCAACCCAAAGATATAAGATTACACTCTGCCTTATTGTTGGTCACTTTATACTTTAGCTTCTTAGTTAGAGGCAACTTCTCTCCCTCCGGGGTCACTAAAATTACTCGAACCCTAGTTCCTTTATTATTCATAGCCCCATCAAAGTAAATTTGCCAACCTTATATCATTATAGTTGTAATATCCTTATTAGGAAACTTATAGGTTATCTCTTCTCCTTCCAATGACTGATTAGCTAGGAATTCTTTAATGGTTCTTCCTTTAATTTTTTTCCTAGTGATGTATTCGATGTCAAACTCCTATGGAAGGATTAACCACCTACCCATCTTTCCTAAGAGTGAAGAGTGCTTCCTGTAAATACCTAAGAGGATTTTATTTGGCAACATCTTGCACTCTATAAGAATGGAAGTAATGACTTATTTTCTTCAAAGCCCAGATGACTATTAGACAAATCTTCTCAACTTTTTTATATTTAGTGTTGTATGGAAGAAACTTCTTGCTAAGGTAATAGACCGCGTATTCAACTCCAAAGTCATCCTCATGAGCCATCATAACCCCTACTGAACTACCCTTTATGGCCAAATATAAGATCAAAGGCTTACTTACCTGTGGCAACAATAACACTACACTACAAGAAAATACTCAATTAGCAATGAAAATTGTTGATTTTCCATTACTAATCAAAATATTCTAATTTTAGCAATGGAAATTACAATTTTCATTGCTAATTTCACCCACCAATAAAAAACTTCACAACGGTGCCATCCATCGCTATTCCATTGCTAAAAATTTTTACAATTTTTAATTATTTTTTCTACACAAAATACATGTAGATAATACATTCCAAAATCACATTATATAATTAATCTGCAAAAAAAAATATAGTACCATACCATGCATCATTATTCTTAAGAATATATAAAGAAATAATTAATAAACCATTAAAGTTATTTTATAAACTACCTAAACCAACTTATATATGTATATATCTATCTATTTTCCCTCTCTTCAAATTAATGAAGCTTAATACCATGGAAATTCCCTTTGTGAGCCTCATAAACTCAAAGAAACACTAATTATCAGAAGGAGAGAATGATTTTAAATTCTATAGGAGGAAAAATACAATTAGAAGAAAGATTAGACTTGTTCCAGATATGCACACCCATACCCACACACTGCTAGATAAATATCAATCAAAACAGTGGTAATGAGACATGTCACCTTACTTTTCAAATCCTTTCATTATTTAATTTGGATTGGAAATGGGGTCTAAATTAAGTGGTCTCTAGTTGTCTTTTTTTTTTTAATTCTTTTACATAAATCTAAAACACCAATATAATATAATATAATATAATAGAGTTAATTTCATAAATTAAGTACTGAGAATTTATAAAAATTTAATTTACATTAATTTAAAAAATGTTCACATAAAAATTGTAGATGACATTTACAAAAGAATGGGTTAGAAGCCCATCATTTACCACAAAAAAAGGATCTACAAATAAAAAAAAACATTAGCTATACAATAAGTTCCAAGTATAAACACAAAAAAACCTCATACATAATCTAGTGATGTCCATTATGACCATCTTAACTTCTACATATATGGTCCTCAAAATCTATAACAAGCAACACAAACTTGCATAAATAAAGTCCTAGACTCAGGTAGTGGTAATGGTTATGAGATGTTCCTAGTAACAACATATTCCTAAGATATTTGAACTTTATAGTAGATTAATTAGTGACATGAAAGCAATGGTTTTACCTCTAGATGACATGTTAGTTAGACCCATAACTTGCCCATATAGCAATTGTCATTAAGGATCCAACACATAATTTTTTAGAATACTAAAAGATATAAATCCAGCCAACATAGCAATTGTTAATAAAGTTAATTTTACAATAGCATTAAAAGAAGAAAGACTCTTCTTTATGCCTTTTTTATATCTCATAACTAATATAAAATTAGAAAATTCCTGCCTCAAGGCAAAAGCCTCAGTTCCAACCAATCCTTTTGATTTGAGCGAATGGAGAGTACAGTAACTAGAAATTTGCAGATATACATATTATAAAGAGTAAAACTAAATTCTAGAAATTCTCTATTAAGATCATAATTATAACAACTAGTAGAACCAAAAATCATGAATGAATAAATATCAAATTCGTAATATAAGGTAATGCATTAGTTGAACATTTAATAATATCATTCTCAAAAGACTACTTAAAACATGAACTTTCTGCTAACAATATTGTGTCTTTTGGGATAAACTTTCTATTCATTTTTTGACACTAAAAGGTCTCATAGACAAGAAATTAAAATATACAAATGAATTCTAACAAGAACATCTAATACATGAAGCAGTTATGGCATATATATTTATAGAAATAAAAGAGAAAAATCTATCACAATAACAAAGCCATAGTAAAAATCAACCAGGAGAGGAATACAAAGTAAATAGATCTAGCAATAGTTAAGCTCTAATGATTAGACACAGGTACCAATTTAAAAAAGATTAAGATTCTAATTTTTTTTCTTAAAAAAGTTGTAAACTAGAAAGGCATTAGCAACCATAGACTAGAAATCAAAATGGATACTACACACTGAATAGCTATCAAAATCCTCACCATTTATCTTTTCTTATATGCAGTTTCTATAAACTCCACTTTAAAATTACAATTATGTTATTTATTTTCTTGTTTAATACACAAGTAAATATACAGGTTATGTACTTGAGGTAAAAATATATGGCAATAATAGCAAACTTATGGTTAGATTATAAAAAAATTAATTGACACAAATAAATTCCAAGTAGTACATGATTTCCAAATGAAAAACTAACAGTATGAAATATGAAATTACAAAAGAGGGTAATGCATCTCAACAAATTACAAACCTTGAATACATAAAATAAGCCAAATAGGGAAATTAAAATAGGAACAATTAAGCCTAAAAGCAAATCAAAAATAATTATATCAATCTCTCTGTAACCAACAATAACAAAATCAGGAGGCAAAAATAACAAGGATGGAGAATATAGTAATTTATGGAATATCATCCCTCACCGATTTAGTTTGAGAAAGGACTCAAGCACCCAAGCTACCAACTCAAGAATAACAAATAAATTAAAAGAAAAGTACTAATCTTTAATATCCAAGTGCATCAAACAAACAAAATCCAAAAGAGAACTAACCGAACTTTTAATATGAACAGTAGGGGGATGTTTTGTAGTAAAATCAAAAGCATTAGGTTTTCTTGATCAATAAGAGTCTTAGCGACAATGGAGAGAACATAATATTGAGAGCGTAGCTCATCAGCAAAAGCATCATAGACCCATTTAATGAAAAATCTCCAACTTATCGGTACATAAACATTAGCAATTAAAGAAAGAAATATAAAGGGAAAAAATTTATCAACAAGACCTAAAAATTAACTTCACTAATAAAAATCTCCAACTTCTTCTAGAAATTGAAATCCAAATCCAAATCCATAGAGGTCTCTTTATGTTGGTATAAGAAGCCTATAAAGTAGATTAATAGGATTAGGGTGTGTAAAGAAGTTATTTTTAAGGTCATCAGAGTTCAAAATATTTGATCAACGGAGGTCCATGGGAAGAAAATTCTTTGCTTCGAATTGAAAGAGATGACTTCTTTAAGAAAACTAGTCAAAAAGTGAAATGCACCATTTTGTAGACTTAAAAAAGCCATCAATGCCTTGTAAAAGAAGATCATCCACTCTTCTTTTCCTATATTGTGCTTCTTTTCCCTAATTGCCTCCATCGATGACTGTATTAAGGTAGGTTTCATCCTTTGAATAAGAGATAGCAATGGTAATAGCTCCAAAAAAGAGAAAGCAGCAACAGGGAGACGGTTTAAAAAGGAAGAGAGGAAAGGATTAATGGCAGAGAGCAAAGAACAGAGCAGCAAAGAAAGGGAGATCACAGTGGAAGAGGGGTAGGAGAGGGAAGTAAAAGCTATTTTATACCTAAGGAAAAAAGGTAAAAAATACTTATGTTAGTAAATTAGCAATGGAAAAATTTTTTGTTCCTAAATTCCATCGTAAAATTTTTGTGCTAATAATTCCCTCCATTTTTAATAATGGAAAACAATGATTTTCCATTTCCATCGTTAAATATGAAAATTCCCAAAGATTTTAGACACAAAAATGAAATTTCATTGCTAATTAATCAAATTTGTTGCTAATTTTCTATTGCTAATTAAGCATTTTCTTATAGTGCTCGTGGATGTAGAAGCTACTCCATGATGGTGTCGAATGTATTCTTACAATCTTCATTCCAAACTATTGGCTGATCCTTTCTAAGTAGCTTAAAGATCGGTTCGTAATTGAAGTCAACTTGGCTATGAACCAGCTTATGTATTGAATCTTACCTAGAAATCCTCTGACCTCTTTCTCTTTTTGAGGCACAAGCATCTTGCTAATAGCTCTTACCTTGTTGGGATCTATCTCTATCCCTTTCTAGCTTACTATGTGCCTCAAGAGCTTACCTAAAGTAACTTTGAATATGCACTTCTTGGGGTTGAGGTGGAGATTGTACTTATCAATCCTTCAGAAGAACTTTTCCAATGCCTCAAAGTGATCTTTTCAAGTTTTTGACTTTATCATCATATCATCCATGTACACCTTTACCTCTTTGTGGATAAAGTCATTTGATATCTTAGTTGCCATCCCCTCGTAGGTAGTGCCTACATTCTTAAGCCCAAAAGGCTTAACTTGATAGGCATAGGTACCCCATTCGGTGATAATGGCCATTTTGATTATATCCATAATCTTGTTTAGAATCTGATTATACCCATCATACCAATCCATAAAGTTGTACATAGTATAGGCGGCTATACTATCTACCAAGACATCTATGAGAGGTAAGGGAAAGTTGTCATTAGGGAAAGCTTTGTTTAAATCTCTATAGTCCACACAGACTCTAACCCTTCCAACTTTTTTTATTATAAGAAATACATTTTCCAACCATGTTGGATATTGGACCACTACTAGGAACTTGGCCTTTATTTGCTTTTTGACTACATATTTAACCTGTTCAGCCCATTTTGGCCTAAGCCTTCTAAGTTTATGTTTAATTAGTTTATACCTTGGATAGGTTGGGATGGCATGTTTAACTATTTCTTGGTCAATTTTAGGCTTTTCCTTATAGGTCTAAGCAAAGACTCTAATTTTTTTTCAATATTCTCTAAAAATTTTCTCTCTTTAGAAGTTATATTCGATGCTAATAAGATTTTTTTGGGACTTTCTTTTATTTTGAAATTAAATGAACATATATTTATTGAGTTAATTCAAATATGAATGATTTATAGTCATGATT
Organism: Excoecaria agallocha; assembly: GCA_037975025.1. Classification (NCBI taxonomy): domain Eukaryota; kingdom Viridiplantae; phylum Streptophyta; class Magnoliopsida; order Malpighiales; family Euphorbiaceae; genus Excoecaria; species Excoecaria agallocha. The sequence goes on along the minus strand of CM075812.1, from coordinate 38,111,457 downwards.
ATATATATTGAAATCGGAAGAAATATCACACAAGTAAGCAAAATTGTTCATCTTATTAATATAATAAAAAAAGGAATCATTATTCTCATAAAAAGGTTCTGGAACATAAATAATATCAATGAAAGTATCATCTTTAGTCTTGGTAGCATAAGATGTCTCTCCAGCTTTTGGGTCTAGCTTGGGTGGATTTTTAGCTTCAATCTTCTCTTTGCCCTTCTTTTGAATAGCAAGCAGCTTTTCAATCATGATCTCTTCAAGCACTTCTTTATCCCTTGTTGAAAGATGTAGAAGAATCTCTTCATCCCCAAATCCTTTAATTGGTTTGATGATCTCTTGTTCCCAATTAAAGACATCATTGAACAACTCAAAATTAGGCATTATCTTATCTCCAACCAACTGAGGTTCATTTTCCCCACAGTAAAGATATACCTTTAAAGCTAGAACAAAACTCTTAGAAGTATGAGGAATCTCCTTTGTTGCTTATTTTCCTTTCCTTTTCTGACTAGGACTGGTATAACCTAACCTTTTTCTATCCTTTGGTAGTAATTGCAGTCTACGGCCTATGAGAATTCTTAACCAAAACTGATATAAGCAAGAAATGTATCTTTTTCAACATGTTGGTTACTTGCCGGCTATCAACGAAACTACCTTCACTTTCTTCATCACTGATCATAGACATATGAAAACCACTGAAAGGTTCTTTGGCTATCTCTAGCATGGATACTTGATTCTCTTTCGCAGCTTTAATGGTAACCATTTGACCATTATGAGGTATCTTGATCATTTGATGTAATGTAGAACGGACTCCCCCTAACTTATGGAACCATAGCCTTCTAAATAGCATAGAAAAATTAGCTGGAATAGGTAACACCATAAACTCAACTTCAGTTTCAATTGGCTCTATCTTAACTACAGCTTTGAAAGTCCTTGCAGCTTGCCTCTTTAAATTATCATAGGCAAAAATGGTCAAATCTGACTTGTTTAACATGGTCTTATTCGGCCCAAAAGTAGGAATTGCAACAAAAGGACACACATTGATAGATGACCTATCATCCACCATTATGCATGTTGTGCGCTTTCCATTCACCTGAGCTTTGATGTAGAGAGGATGATTGTGGTTTCTACCTTCAGTAGGCAAATTAGCATTAGAATATACAATATTGTCTCTTGTTCCTCCCTTGACTAAATCCAGCAATTTAGTGGGTGAAATGGAAGAGGCAACAGTGGACTCACTCAAAGCTTTAACTAATTTTTGACTATGTGATGGAGATTGTCTTAATAAATCCTAAATAAAGATCTACACTTCTTTCTTCTTCAACTGCTTTATGATTTGATTCCCTTTAGTCTCTTTCTCTGTAGGCACTACAATAAGAGTCAGTTGCTTCTCAATTTTAGTGGCCACACTTCCACTTCTAGTGACCGCCTTTACTTTTTTTCTCTTCATTCACTTAATTTTCACTATCACTGGCTGAACTCCATATATCAATGGGCACTATAACCCCTTTATCTTCGCTTTCAGTTGGGGAATCCCAATAATCAATCATAAAAATTTGTCAATTTTCTTCACTTAGCTTTATTACTTTGGGGGTGGAATGAGTAACGGCCATGTACTCATTCCCATATAGGTCTCTCATCACATACTGATAACTCTAATTTAGTGCTTAGTTTTAAACCAATTTTGGTGTGATTTTAGTTTTTTAGTGTTTTCTATCTGTTCATGGTTGCTTTCAATAACTTTTGCCAATAATAGCTTAATTCTGTCTTTTATGCACTTTTGATAGCATTTGGTGATGTTTTGTGCTAAATTGCAGTGAAATTAAGTACCTCATAGTGGCAATCATTACATTTCCATCGTGACCTATTCAATTTTGGACAAACACAAAGTTTCAACACCTCATTGTCACAATAAAACCATTGTCACCATGACTTAAGGCATTTCAGAACAAAAGTGAAACTAGAAGCAATTTATGGTCACAACAAATTGATTACCACCATGAGTATTAAAGTTTGGAGGCATAATTAAATTAAAGAGCACCTTATGGTGGCAACCATTTGGTACCATGACCCCTACAGTCTAGTGCAGTTAACCTACACCTCACAGTGGCAACAAAACATTCACCACCGTGACCTCTTTTGGATTTTAAATTGCAAAATTTCTATTTGGAATGGGGACTCAATTTTTCAGACCTATTTTCTCTTAGATTTCTTTTTTTATTTAATCTTTAGGGTTTTTAATAGTTTTATAGATCAAATACTTCATTTATAGATTAGATTTACAGCATATAGAGTTTAGATTCAATATTTTTAACTTAAGCTCATCTTCTATTAGAGATTTAAAAAAGAAGCAGATTGCATTCAGTTTAGATTCATCTCAACCGTAAACTTCTAGGTTTATTCTTTCTTCTTTAACTTCTTAACTATAATGGATTATGAGTAGTGATTAGCCATTTGGGGAATCTTTAAATCCTCATACCTATGTGAATATTGAGCTGATTTCAGTTTTATATATAGATTGATGATTCATTTTACATGTTTCTGAATTTTATTTCATGGTTTTTAATTATTTAATCATGTTATATTGATTGGGTAGCTGATTTAATTGATTGAATGCCATAAATGTATTTTTGCTCTATTTTTCGATCAAATTTGTTGTAACCTTAAGATTGCACGGGAATGAGACTCAATGGGTTATGGGTAAAATGATATTAAGGCTAGAGATAGATGTAAAATGAATGGGTTTTTGAACTATTTGGCTCGAAAAAGAGAAAGCAATTCAAACCTAGGATTTCAGACCCATGCATAGGCTAATCATGAGACTTGCTCCAAAATGGGATGTTTTGTGATTAGAATAGCTTGCTCTAGAATGGGATGCTTGGGTATAATGCGTTATTCAATCTATATAACTTAAGATTAAATTAATTCACATTTCGGTATGGGAAGGATGAGTGAACCTAGACAGCATTTTGTACTTATTAATTTTTTAAAAAAAATTATGTTATTTTAGTTAGGTTGTTATTGGTTTTTAGTCAATTTTACATTTACTTTTACATTTTTTACATTCTCTTAGTTTAGTTAACTTTTCATACAAAATTTTGGGAATTTTTTAGCATACATTTAATATGAATTGCTTGCAACCATAATCTCTTGGGTACAACAATCTTAGGTCTTAATTTTAACACCTTATATTACTGAGATGATCTAGTACACTTGCTAGGAATCGATCACATACCACTCGGGCAAATTAGACCAAATTACGAATACCAGAGGTGGAACAGCATTGTACCCTTCTTTCTTCTTTTTTTCTCTCTTTTTAAGATCTAAAATTTATTTACTGTTTATTAGATCTTGAATCCTCTTTCTTAAGGTGCAACAATAATCAGTGTGATGCCTAGTATGCTAGTGGTAAGCACAATATTGATCCTCTTTATAATGGAGCAACCCTTGACTATTAGCAAGTCTTAAAAGTAGTGGTTGTAACTTATATTTTTTGCACAACCAGTCCAAAACCCAAAACAATGACTTTTTGAGATAGGAATAGTGCCATTAATTAACCTTTGTAGTAGACACTTTAGAGATCTTTCCACTTTTATTCTGATGTCATGTAAAATGTCTATCTTTTTATGTGTGTTTTTCTCTTATTTATGTAGTTAAGTATGTGATATTATATGTATTTTTACGTGTTTATGTTTGTTTTTAGGTTAAAATTGGTGAAGTGTGAAGAAAATGAAGAAGATGGTGAAAATTCGAAGGAAAAGATCACGAGTAGTGAAGTGGTTCACGACTCGGACAGTTTTGTGTGACTAGTGAAGAGCCTCACGAGTAGAGAAAGAGTGAAGAAGAAAGAGCAAGCCATTCACGACTAGGCAGCAGTAGTTCACGAGTCGTGAAGGTAGTCACGACTCAATAAGGAAGGCAGTACAAGTCACGACTAAAGCATGAAATCACGAGTCCAGAAGAGTAGTGGGACGAATCACGACTCGGTAGGCAGAAGGGGCTCATGACTCGTGAGGGTGTTCATGAGTCGGACAAGACACTGTTTCCCAAATGATGCCATCCTTCTGCACATGATTTTTCAGCCAAGCATCATAACCCTCCATGCAACTATTCTCAAGCGACATGATTTTTCAACCAACCATCATGACCCTCCATGGCAACTTTTCACATTCACAACCATTATGAAGAGACGTGTTTTTAGAGTTTTCCCTCTATAAATATAGATGGCATTAATTAAAGAAAGGGGGGGAATCAATGTTTAGTTTTTAGAAAGATAGTTATTATTTTGGATAAACATTTTTACTTAGTTTTTATTAGATGATTACAAAGGAACAAAGCCAAAGGAACATGAGATGAGTATTCTTTCTCTTGTTTGTCTTTAATTCAATTATATACTTTGGCTAGTTTCCTTTGTACATTATAACTATGTACTAGTATTTGTTTAAGACATGTTTATTATTCTTATTATGAATGAAGTATGATTTACATCCATTTGTGTGCTTTGATTTGCTATGTATGATTGGCCACCATATTCGGCATGTTAGTCAATTTATTCGCAACGAGAGTTGGAATTCTTTGATGGAAAAACAAATGAATGTACTTGAAGCATTGAATTCCTTTAATTTGACTTAAGGGATTCACTTTGAGGGGTTAAAGAATTGGCATAGAGCTTCATAATTTTTATCTCTATAATGATATGAGAGTGGTTATAGACTCTAAATGAAAACATCTTTACTGACAACGAGAGTTGCTTTAAAGAATCTTGGCTAAATTCTCTAGTCACTTTATTTATACAATTACCTGTACTTGTTCTTAAATGAATTACTATTTCATATTTTTAATGTATGTTCATACTATCATTTAAGTCATCTTTAATCCAAATTTAATTTAATCTATGCAAAGTAGTTTAGATATTTTAGATATATATTTAAATACATAATCTTTATTTTATTCGTTACCTATCCATCTAGTCTTTGTGATTTCAATACAAAATTTACCCCGTTCCCTTTGGAACGATACCCTACTCATCCTATATGGAGTCTAGTGAGACTAAGGGTTCAAATAAATCCCCAACAGATTTTTGCGCCGTTCATCGTCAATGCCATCTTGAGCACAAGGTGGACACTTTCATTGCCCAAGCGAGCTATGTGGTCTTATCGCCTCCACCTTCACCATGAATTTGAGGGGAGTTTTCTTTCCTCTATGTTTTTGTTTATTTTCGCTTTTCTTTTTATTTGTGTGTTTATTTTGTTTCTCCACATTGAGGACAATGTGTGTTCTAAGTGTGGGGGAGCACTTGTGTGTGTTGTTTGTTTATCTTTTTCTTTATGTAGACTAATCTTTATAGTAAGTTTTATTATAAGTATTGCTCATATTGTATGTTATATAGGTTGTTATGAAGATTCATTTACTTTCTATACTCATTTGATTAATTTTTCAAGATTTTTGGCATGTGTTTTATGTTTTTAAGTTATCTCTTTTTACTTCTTTCAACATTTTAGGTTATTTAGTCTCTTTACTAACTATGCTTTAAGGTTAGAATTTTATCATTTAGCTTAAGATTTTTGGATTTTAGTTGCCTTATGGAAACTATAGCCATAATACTTACCTTTAGCTTTTCAATAATGGATAAGGACTAGTGAAAAAAATAAAAATTAAAAATTAAATAAAATAAAGCAAGATGCATATCCAAAAGCTTAATTAAGTATGGGATGGAGCATAAAACGCACCCAATACTACAATCTCTTGCTACTCATGGGATAAAGTCTAAAAGTATACCCATGCAAAAGAAAAGAAAAAGATGAAACATAGTCTAAAAATGCCATAAGATGGGTTTAAAGGTATGTGTGCTTTTTAATTGTCCAAAAAGGCAACTATAGTCTTAGAATCTTAGGCTTTATGATCACTATTCTCTCTTGAGCATGGTTAGTCTTGAGACTTTATATTCTTGATGTTGAATTTAGTAAATTTAGATGACTTGATGATTTAAGATGTATGTTTTAAGTCTTGATAAACTAATATTTTGAGTGTTAAGGTGTTTGAATTCATACCAATCTTCTCTAAAGTCAAAATTGAGCAATGCTTTATAATGTAACTTACTTAGTTTAACTTGAGATTAAATTTTCTCACTTTTCTCTTGCTTGGGGACAAGCAAGGTTTAAGTGTGGGGGAATTTGATGTCATGTAAAATGTCTATCTTTTTATGTGTATTTTTCTCTAATTTATGTAGTTAAGTATGTGATATTATATGTATTTTTACGTGTTTATGTTCAATTTATGTGTTTATGTTTGTTTTTAGGTTAAAATTGGTGAAGTGTGAAGAAAATAAAGAAGATGGTGAAAATTCGAAGGAAAAGATCACGAGTAGTGAAGTGGTTCACGACTCGGATAGTTTTGTGTGACTAGTGAAGAGCCTCACGAGTGGAGAAGGAGTAAAGAAGAAAGAGCAAGCCATTCATGACTAGGCAACAGTAGTTCACGAGTCGTGAAGGTAGTCACGACTCAATAAGGAGGGCAGTACACGTCACCACTAAAGCATGAAATCACGAGTCCAGAAGAGTAGTGAGATGAATCACGACTCGGTAGGCAGAAGGGGCTCACGACTCATAAGGGTGTTCACGAGTCGGACAAGACACTGTTTCCCAAACGATGCCATCCTTCTGCACATGATTTTTCAGCCAAGCATCATAACCCTCCATGGCAACTGTTCTCAAGCGACATGATTTTTCAACCAACCATCATGACCGTCCATGGCAACTTTTCACATTCACAACCATTATGAAGAGACGTGTTTTTAGAGTTTTCCCTCTATAAATATAGATGGCATTAATTAAAGAAAGGGGGGAATCAATGTTTAGTTTTTAGAAAGATAGTTATTAGTTTGGATAAACATTTTTACTTAGTTTTTATTAGATGATTACAAAGGGACAAAGCCAAAGGAACATGAGATGAGTATTCTTTCTCTTGTTTGTCTTTAATTCAATTATATACTTTGGCTAGTTTCCTTTGTACATTATAACTATGTACTAGTATTTGTTTAAGACATGTTTATTATTCTTATTATGAATGAAGTATGATTTACATCCATTTGTGTGCTTTGATTTGCTATGTATGATTGGCCACCATATTCGGCATGTTAGTCAATTTATTCGCAACGAGAGTTGGAATTCTTTGATGGAAAGACAAATGAATGTACTTGAAGCAATGAATTCCTTTAATTTGACTTAAGGGATTCACTTTGAGGGGTTAAAGAATTGGCATAGAGCTTCATAATTTTTGTTTATCTCTATAATGACATGAGAGTGGTTATAGACTCTAAATGAAAACATCTTTACTGACAACGAGAGTTGCTTTAAAGAATCTTGGCTAAATTCTCCAGTCACTTTATTTATATAATTATCTAGAACTTGTTCTTAAATGAATTATTATTTCATAATTTTTAATGTATGTTCATACCATCATTTAAGTCATCTTTAATTCAAATTAATTTAATATATTCAAAGTAGTTTAGATATTTAGTTAAATGCATGATCTTTATTTTATTCGTTACCTATCCATCTAGTCTTTGTGATTTCAATACAAAATTTACCCCGTTCCCTTTGGAACGATACCCTACTCATCCTATACGCAGTCTAGTGAGACTAAGGGTTCAAATAAATCCCCAATATATTCGCCCCACTACTACTTTTAATTATCTTGTTATTGCTAAAATTCCTCCTCACACCTTCATTATTGGCCCTTTTGGCCAAGTATTCACCCTCAGCTTATATGGCTATATTTTTTAAAGACTCTCAATCCTTTAATCCCTTCATCTTTAGGCCATCCCTCAGGTAAAGACTTGCATTTAAAATGAAAAGCCTGATGATGAGGGAGTTGAGCGAACTAGAAATGCAAAATGTAGCATCTGTTTCTCAAAGCTGTGAATTATATAAGAATGGAAAAAGTGTTCAAGAGAGTATAGCAGTTGGGGATGTGAATACGATGGGAGATTTTAAAAGAAATGACCCCTACAGCAATAGTTACAATCCGAGGTGGAGGAATCACCTGAATTTTTCTTAGAGAGGGGGAAATCAAATGTCATCTTCTTCTCAAACCTAACCAAAAGCTCTCTTCAACCAAAATGTCACTCATAATCATAGTCAAACCTACCATCCATAAGTAAACACACATTTCCAAGCACCATACCCACCACCACAACATCAAGCCCAAAATTCAAATCAAAACCAAGCATATCATCTATTTGGATTTTAGCCATGACCACCTATGTTAGAGAAGAAACCAAATTTGGAATACACATTTGCTAACTTTATGAATAGTCAGCAATAGTTTATAGCTAGTCAAGAGATAAAATGGAAGTCACAGGAGCAATGGAACCGTAACCAAGATGCTTTCATGAGAAGCTTAGAGACATAATTGGGTTAACTTGCCAACTCAATCTCAAATAGACAATCAAGTACCTTTCCTTCCAATGTGGATAGAAATCCCAAAGAAAAGGCCAAAGTCATCACATTTTAGAGTGGTAAAGAGGTAACATATAGTGCAGAGCAAGGTAAGTCATCTTCAACTTCATCTTCAAATGTGAAGGAGCTAACACGGAAGGTAAGTGATTCTCACTCAAGGGTAGAGGTAAATGTAGATGCTCCAATCATTGACAATGATAAGAACATTGTGAATTTTAATGTAAAATATCTTGATATTAATAAGTTGCCATTTCCTACTATAGCTAAAAAAGAAAAGAAAAATGAGCAATTAGCTAGTTTTTTAAAAATGTTTAAGAAATTACAAATTACTTTGCCATTTGTTGAGGTTTTAGCTCATATTCCCAACTATGCTAAATTCATGAAAGAACTTTATTCTAATAAGAAGAAATTAGAGGGGTGTAAAATTGTGCAACTTACTAAGAATTGTAGTGCTATTATCATGAACAAAATCTCTAAGAAATTGAAAGATCCTGGTAGTTTTATCTTGCCATGTGAGATAGGTGAACATTTTGTTGGTAATGCTTTATGTGACTTAGGATATAGCATTAATTTGATGCCTTACTCAATATGCAGGAGTTGAATGTTAATGATCTAAAGGAGATGGGTATTAGGCTCTAATTGGCTAATAGATTAGTGAGAAAACCCAAAGGAGTAATAGAGGACTTATTGGTAAAAGTAGGGAACTTCATTTTTCCTATAGACTTTATGGTTATAGAAATGGAGGAAGACAAAAAGGTGCCATTGATTGTATGGAGGCCATTCTTGAATACAACAAAAGCACTAATTGATGTCCATGGCCAAAATGTTACCCTATAGTTTAATAAAGCACCGGTGGTAGATATGAAAAAAGCCACAAAACATCCATCATGTGAATTAGATAAGTCTATTTATTTTGTGGATGAAGTGAAAACTTATGTGGAAAAAAGTCAAGAAAAGATTTTGTTGGATGATCCATTGAACATATGTTTAATGCATCATACATATGATGATTTGTTAGATTGAATAAAGAGAGAACTAGTGGCTACTATAGACTAGGAGAGTGAAGAGGAAGTGAATGAGGGAGAAATTCTAGAAATTCCTCATCATAAGACATAGGTTTAACTCAAAAACCTTCCTTCTCATTTGAAATATGTCTTTTTAAAAGAAAATGATAAACTAGTAATTATATCTTCTTCTTTGATAGATTTGGAGGAAGAGCTACTAATTGTTGTACTGAAGAAACACAAGAATGGGATTGGATAGAAAACTTCTAATTTAAGAGGGATTAGTTAAAGTTATCACATGCACCTAATACCAATGGAGGAATATTTCAAGTTTGTGGTCCAGCCTCAAAGATAATTTAATCCAGCGATGCAAGAGGTGGTGAAGAAAGAGGTACTTAAGCTTTTTAACTTAGGTATTATTTATCCTATCTCTAATAGTAGCTGGGTGAGTCTTGTACAATGTGTTCCAAAGAAAGGGGAGATTACATGGAAAATGAGCAAAATGAGCTTATTCCAACTTATACAATTATAGGTTAAAGAGTATACATAGATTTTAAGAAACTGAATGCTGCTACCAGAAAAGACCATTTTCCCTTACCTTTTATCAACCAAATCTTAGAGAGGTTAATGAGTAACGAATTTTATTATTTCTTAGATGGGTATTCAGGGTATCTACAAATACCAATTGCCCTAAAGGACCAAGAAAGACCACCTTTACTTGTCCTTATGTTACATTCGTTTATAGATGTATGCCCTTTGGCCTTTGCAATGCACTGGCCATGTTTTAAAAGTGTATGATGGCCATCTTCCATGATTTCATTGAGAATTTCACAAAAGTATTTATGGATAATTTTACCATCTATGGAAAGGACTTTAGGAGCTATCTAGCTTATCTAAAATTAGTATTAGGGAGATGTGAAGAAACTAACCTTGTCCTGAATTGAGAAAAATGTCATTTTATGGTTAGAGAGGGGATAGTGTTGGGGCATAGGGTTTTCAAGAAAGGGATTGAGGTGGACATACTAGATTTTATAGGCACTTCATTAAATATTTTTTAAAAATTGCTAGATTTTATCTCTCTTACCTCTAACTACTGTAAAAGGGATTAAAAGCTTCTTAAGACATACTGGATTTTATAAGCACTTTATTAAAGATTTTTCAAAAATTGCTAAACCTTTGTCCAATTTTCTTATAAAAGATGTTGCAATTTTTTCTAGGGAATTTTTACAAGCATTTAGTACATTAAAGCATAAATTGATTTCAGCTCCGGTGATTATTTCTTTAGATTGGAGCTTACCATTTAAAATAATGTGTGATGCCAGTAATTTTATAGTCGAAGTTGTATTGGGATAAAGGCAAGATAAAATATTTCATGTGATATACTATGCAAGTTATACATTAACAAAAGCCCAAGTGAACTACACAGTGACTAAAAAGAAGTTGCTTACAATAGAATTTGCTTTTGAAAAAATTTGCTCTTATCTCCTTGGTTCTAAAGTATTGGTTTGGTCTGATCATGTAACTTTAAGGCATTTGTTTACTGAGAACAAATTGAAGCCAATGTTGATTCAGTGGGTGTTACTATTATAAGAGTTTGACTTGGATATTAAGGATAAAAAGGGTGTCAAGAACTTTATTACAAACCACTTGTCTTATTTAGAGCATGAACATATTAAGGAATGAGAGATTAATTATTTCTTTTTGGATGAGTTTATTTATACCATTTATTTATGTACTATTGATAGTTCTTGGTTTGCTGATATAGCTAATTATCTTATAAAGAGCTTTATTCTAAGGTACTTGACATGGCAACAATAGAAGAAGTTAAAGGCAGACGCAAGGTTTTATATTTGGAATGACCTGCATTTGTTTAAACTTTGTACAGATCAAGTATTACAGAGGTGTGTCTCCAAAGAAGAACAAGAGCCAATTATGCAAGCTTGCCATGAAAGAGAAGCTGGAGGAAATCATGGTGCCAATCGAACAATTGTGAAAATTCTTCAATTAGGTTTTTATTGGTCAACCATATTTAAGGATGTTAAATTCTTTGTTTTAAGTTGAAATGCCAATGTGTAGAAAATATTTCTAAGAGAGATGAAATGCTCTTAAATAATATTATTGAAGTTGAGTTGTTTGATGTTGGGGGGATAGATTTCATAGGGCCATTTCCTATTTCCTTTGGTTTTGAATATATTCTTGTAGTTGTTGGGTATGTGAGCAAATGGGTAGAGGCCATAGCTACTAGGAATTGTGATTCAAAGGTTATGTTGGAATTCTTACGAAGGAATATTTTCACTCAATTTGGGACACCTAGGGCCATCATTAGTGATAGTGGAAAACATTTTGTGAACCACCAATTTAATGCATTGTTGAAACAATTTGGTGTTAGGCACAAAATCACAACACCTTATCATCCTCAAGCAAATGGGCATGTAGAGGTTTCAAATAGGGAGTTAAAAGGTATTTTAGAGAAAACTATTAATGGGTCTAGGAAAGACTGGTCATTATGGTTAGATGAGGCATTATGGGCCTATCGAACTGCTTTTAAAACCCTAATTGGTATGTCTCTATTTAGCCTTTTGTATGGCAAGTCATGTCATTTAACTATGGAATTAGAGCATAAGGCTTTTTAGGCAATTAAATTTTTGAATTTTGATTTAAAAAGTGTTGGCGGAAAACTTCTTTTAAAGGCAAATGAACTTGATGAGTTTCATCTATAGGCATATAAGAATGCTAAGGGCTATAAAGATAAAACCAAGCAATGGCATGATAAGAAGCTGGTGAGGAAGAAATTCATGCCCAAAATGAAGGTGCTGCTATACGATAATTGCTTGAGACTATTTCCCTAGAAGTAGACGCAAATGAGTTTAGAGTGGTGACTTTAAAGCATCTGAGGGATGGAAAAGAGTTCAAGGTGAATAGACATTGCTTGAAGACATATTTTGAATCAAGATTTAAAGTTGCTTTAGCGATTGTCACTTTATCGGAGCCTTGACTGAGTATAAAAGTCCAGCTACGAACTTTTTAAATGCAGAACTTGTTAGAGTTTAAAGGTTACATGCATCACATACATGAGCGGAATTTTAAATTTTTTTAACCATTAGATCTGATCTTGCCATGAATACACAATATAACTATATGAGAATAAGAAAAATCACCTTTGATTTTTGTTGAATAGTTGATTTTACTTCGCACCGGGTTGTCGCAAACCACAATGTCAAAAATTGAACACCTCCAATGAGTAATCCACACTAGAGAAGGATAAATTAAACCAACAAATTGGTATCAAACTAGGGCTGGCCAAAATTCCAAGAATCTAGCTTGGAGGTGGCTTAAAAGAGAGAGAGAGGATAAGAGAAAAGGTCTTTCCTTTTTGTTTAATCACTTAACCCTAATTCTCATTAGTTGGCCTTTTATAGTTAGGTTAAAATTCCAACTCCTTAATGAGATTGGGCTCTTTAAAATTTCTGGAGAATTATTAATTGGGCCTCTGGAATTAATTATAATCATTTGGGCTTAATTAAATCCAATTTAAACATTTTCATAAAAGACTATGCACAAAACCCACAAACTAGGCCCTTTGTGCAACTAATTGGATTTAAATACCCAAATGGATTCCAAATCCAACCAAATTAAATATGTGAATTCCATAACACTTATGTAACATATATAAATTAATTTGGTGCAAGAAAAAGACCTCTAAGGCCTTCTATATGGAGTTGGCGTGTGGCCCTCTACAGAAGGGCTTCCACACCAGCTCCATTCCTCTGGCCCCTTTATAACTCCTCCAATGGACTTATTAATTAATATATTAGTCCTATAACACTTATAGTAGTCCTATAACACTTATAAGACAATAATAATTAATCATGAAATACAGTATTTCAATTAGGTCCAACTTACAAAACATTTCTCAAAAGTTTCGCGGACAATTTTACTTTATCATAATTAATTAAACTCTTTAATTAATTATTATCTTATTCACTTCTCTACCCTCATAATAATATCAAATATTATTATCCTTATCATTTTACCATTTTATCCTTTTTCTCTATATGTGTGTGACCTATTGGTTCTTGTCCATGTTGGTAGTATAATATGTAATTGTGAGTTCTATTCAAAACTCACATGATTTAAACTCCTTTAAATCATTTTATCAATACCTATTGATATTTTGATACATCATTATACAAGTCATGATTGGCCTCTAGCTAGGCATCATGACTACCCAAATGTCAGGAAAGTCATGTGGTTTGACTATACCCTTCCATAGAAACAGTTACCGTGCAATTACTCCTTTCACCACTCTTATCTTAATTAGATTCTGAGTATGGATTTCTGTCAACTCATATAAATCTAATTATGTATGTTCTATTAATTTAACCATTGTTCCCAAAATGCCCTCCATGGATCTCTATCCATCTTGGCATTTTACTCTGGCTAGAGATTATCTCATCAAGGTAATTATAGAATCATGCGAGATAACTTCCCTTATTAAATCTGGGATGGTGAATCCTTTGTCAATCACTCAACTATCTTTAAGTAGGTCATGATATACCCAATCTCCTAACTATGTTCACTCCCAGTTGGAAGTAATCAGTTATGGAGTCAAAATATACCACTTGCTACTTAAGATAACTTTGGTGATCTCAAGTCTAAGGATACTTGCACAACCGCTATGAAGAGATTCCTCACTGACATAGATTTAATATCCATGTGAGGATTCTCTTTGCAGGAATCCAATGAACTTGTTCTTCTAACAAGCATCCACATGTTAGCTTTGATTATCTTTCATAATCATAGTTATGAGAACTACTGCTTGAACCATTCAAGAAGCATAACATGTGCTAGTCTATTCGAATTAACAATGTCCTATCTTGTTAATTCTATAACTAGGGATATTTAGATATTAACACATTTGCATGCAATAGACATCTCACATCATGAACACCTTCATGATTGCCTTTGCACTGTGTTTATAATATCTAATACTTCATTTATTAATTTAAGATTTACAAACTCATGTATTTAAACATAGCATTAATAAATGAATGATGCCTTTTATTAAGAATATAAATTTTATACATATGAAAAACATCCCTATTACATGGGGTTTAGGGCATACTCTCTAACAATCTCCCACTTGCACTAGAGCCAATCACTCATATGTCTCAGACCCATGCTATTTATATGGTTATCATGCTTAATCTTGGAAAGTGCTTTAGTGAGGGGATCCGCCACATTGTCATCTATGGGAACCCTTTCTATTTTCACATCATTTCTAGCTACTATTTCCCGTATGAGATGGTAGCGTCTGAGAACATGCTTGGATCGTTGATGAGACCGTGGTTCCTTTGCTTGCGCAATGGCTCCATTATTGTCACAATATAAAGGAATCGGATCAACAATGTTAGGCACCACTCCTAGTTCTGTTATGAACTTTTTGATCCAGATTGCTTCTTTGGCTACTTCTGAAGTAGCAATGTAATCAGCTTCCGTCATGGAATTAGCAGTTGTTTCTTGTTTGGAACTTTTCCAACTAACTGCTCCTCCTCCCATTATGAACACATAACCAGACTGTGATTTACAATCATCTTTGTCAGATTGGAAGCTGGCATCTGTATACCCATTTACTTCCAAATTGCCCTCTCCATATACCAAGAATATATCCTTAGTCCTTCTCAAGTACTTAAGGATATTCTTGACAGCTGCCCAGTGTTCCTCTCCAAAATTGGATTGGAATCTGCTTGTGACACTCAAAGCAAATGCTACATTTGGACGTGTACATAACATAGCATACATGATAGAACCAATTGCAGATGCATATGGTATTCTATTCATGCTCTCTCTATCCTCTAGTGTCTGTAAACACATAGACTTAGAAAGGTGTTTCCCATGCACCATGGGTATAAACCCTTTCTTAGAGAGATGCATATTGAACCTCTTCAATACTTTATCTATATATGTACTCTGAGAAAGACCTAGCAACCTATTGGATCTATCTCTATAGATCCTTATTCCCAAAATATAGGATGCTTCTCCAAGGTCTTTCATGGAGAGTTGCTTGGATAACCATATTTTAACAGATTAGAGAAGAGAAATGTCATTTCCCATGATCAATATGTTATCTACATATAGAACTAGAAAGACAATTGCACTCCCATTGACCCTTTTATACACACAAGGTTCATCTTCATTATGTGAGAAACCAAACTCTTTGATTGTCTCATTGAATTGAATGTTCCAGCTCCTAGAGGCTTGCTTCAATCCATAAATGGATCTTTGAAGCTTGCATACCTTTTTGCCATTTCTTGATGTGAACCCTTCGGTTGTGTCATATACACATCATCAGTAAGATTTCCATTAAGGAAAGTTGTCTTCACATCCATTTGCCAAATCTCATAAACATAATGAGCTGCAATGGCTAAAAGTATTCTCATAGACTTAACCATCACTATAGGAGAAAAAGTTTCATCATAGTCGATACCTTCTTTTTGACAATAACCTTTTGCTACTAAGCGAGCTTTATAGGTAACTATATTACCTTCCATGTCGGTTTTCTTTTTGAAGACCCATTTGCACCCTATGGGTTTTATCCCTTCAGGTGGTTGAGTTAAAGTCCATACTTTGTTCTCATACATGGAGTCCATTTCAGATTGCATAGCCTTAAGCCATAAATCACGTTCTGAACTGTTCAAAACTTCTTGATAGCTTATAGTCTCATTGTCCTCTACTACAGTTATGCCTCTATCCGGATCAATGTGAAATCCATATCTCACAGGGATAGAATGCTTCCTAGTAGATCTTCTAGGATTTTGTGTATAATCAGGTTCAATTGCAATCTCATCATTATGAAATTTAGTTTCGGGTTCAATCGGTTGATCATCTTCTATTTGTGGGTCTTGAACTTCACCAAGTTCAATTTTACTCCCACTGTCCTCTCGTAGGAGAAATTCTCTTTCCAAGAAGACAACATACCTTGAAACAAACACCTTTTTCTTTAAGGGATGATAGAAATAATATCCAAACATTTATTTTGGATATCCCACAAATAAACATTTGTCAAACTTAACATCCAGTTTGTCTAACATTGTCCTCTTCACATAAGCAGGACAACCCCATACTTTCATATGAGAAAGCATGGGTTTCTTGTTATTCCACATCTCATATGGAGTAACATCAAATGATTTACTAAGAACTCTATTTAACACATAAACAGCAGTTTCTAGTGCATATCCCCAAAAGGACTTAGGCAAGTTCGCTCGGCTCATCATTAATCGAACCATATCTAATAGTGTTCGATTTCTCCATTTAGATACACCATTGTGTTTTGGTGTATATGGTGGAGTCCATTGAGATTAAATCCCATTATCTCTAAATAATCCTGAAACTCTTGGCTTCAGTATTCTCCACCTCGATCTGATCTAAGTGTTTTAATACTTTTGCCAAGTTGTTTCTCTACTTCATTTCTAAATTCTTTGAACTTTTCAAATGCTTCTGATTTATATTTAGATAGATATATCCAAACCTGGAATAATCATCTATTAAAGTAATGAAGTAGGAGTAACCTCCTCTGGCATGTGTAGTCATTGGACCACATACATCTAAATGTATTAAGTCCAAAACCATTTTAGCTCGTTCTCCTTTACCAATAAAGGGAGTTTTTGTCATTTTTCCCAATAAACAAGATTCGCATGTATCAAATGATTCATAATCAAATGATCCCAAATCACTTGACTTGTGCAATTTGGTCATGCATTTTTCATTTATATGGCCTAAACGACAATGCCATAAGTATGAGGTATTTAGATTATCATGTTTCATTCTCTTCGTATCCACATTATGTACTTCTTTAATTAAATCAAGAACAAATATGCCATTCTCAATGATAGCTTTTGTATAAAACATATTGTTCTTAAAAATGTAACAACATTTGTCCTTTAAAGAAATATCATAATCGTTCATCAAACAACTGAAAGAAATCATACTTTTGGACAAAGCTGGAACATAATAAAAATTATTTAATTCCAGTACTAATCCACTAGGAAGAGGCAAATAGTAAGTCCCCACAACTGTTGTAGAGATATTTTGTCCAGTAGCTGACTGCAAACATATCTCTGCCTTTCTAACTCTTCTAAAGCTTCTAAACCCCTGTAGATCATTACATAAGTGAGATCAACATCCGGTATCTAATACCCAAGATTGTTTTGAAGCAATAGAATAAGTATTAATTTCAATCATATGAATACCTGAAGTAGAAGCATCAGCTTGCTTCTTCTCCTTGAGAGAATCTGGATATGCCTTGTAGTTACGCTTCCAATGACCATCCTTTCCATAATGGAAGTAAGTTCCTTTGGGATTCTCTTTCTTGGCAACCTTCTTCTTGGAGATCCCACCATTCTTTGGCTGTGCCTTGGTTATCTTCTTCTTTTTCTTCTTCTGCTTCTTGCCTTTAGCAGAAGTGACAACCATGACACTTTTTGGATCCTTCTTAAATGATCCACCAACTGTCTTGAGCATATTGATTAATTCAGGAATGGATACTTGGATCTTGTTCATGTATAATTTAAGCATGAAAGGTGCATAACTTAGAGCCAACGAGTACAAGATTAAATCTATGTATAGATCATTATCCATAACATAGCCAAGTCTACTCAAATGCTCAATATACCCATACATCTTCAATGCATGAGTAGCAGCTGAAGTGCCTTCCACCATTTTGCAGCTAAATAGAGCTCAAGCAATCTCATATTGCTCAATTCTAGCTTGAGAAGAATATAGCTCCTCTAGATGCAAAATGATGGTTCTAGCATCCATCATCTCATGTTGCTTCTCAAGCTCCGAGGACATAGCACCCAGCATCAGACATGCTGCTGCTTCACTATCCTCCATGTATTTTCGATAATTGCCTTTGATCTCATCAACGGCATCATCTGATGGAAGTGGTGGTGGATCTTTATCCAAGACATAGTGGATCTTTTTAGCTCTGAGAATAATTCTCACTTGCCTGATCCAGTCAGAATAGTTGCTGCCAACCAGCTTGTTATCCAAGATTGATCGTATATTAATGTTTGATGTGCTCATGATGATGACCTAGATGTGAAAAAGAAAAGATATGAGAGTATGTTCATATATATGTATGCATTAATAAGGTCTTTAATTAATCCATTTACTCCCACTATTTTATTACGAATTAATAGCCCTCACTATTTAATCCGAGAAAACCCGATGGTTTTCTTAGTGAGCCAATATCCAATCCTTGATATGTAATTTGACCTTGACTATGGTCAACAAGCCAAATTCCATACCCTTGAAAGGTAGGTATTTATATACCAATTGTGTCTCTACACAACTATTGGATCATTAGGTTATCAACTCTTGATGCATGCATATCATATATGCATTCCCTAATCTTGCCTCTAAGACCATTAGCCTTGACTGTGGTCAACAAGCTAATGGGCTAGCTAAGATGACCTATTTAATTAGATTTGAACATATTCGATATAATGTGAGCTTGACTGTGGTCAACAACCCACACTATAAAGAACTCTGGTTCTCCTCAAATTAATGGAAGGCTTATATACCTTAGTATTTGTTTGAGGGTTTTAGTTAATTAAGTCTCATCATACATGGTTGGCATACATTGGTATGTATCCTATATCTATTACATAAATATAAGCATACAAATATGGTATAGTTATGGACTTCACTATATTGATTTCCCCGAGCCAAGAGGGAAATCAAAAGGTCATACCTAGGTAGTATGCATGATTCAAACAAAAAAATAATTACATTATCTTCAAGCTTGTTGGATCTCCATCCAGCCTATCTTGCTCCTTGATAGTGGTCTCCATCTCTATTTATAATTCTAATCTAAGTAATCTAATTACATATTACAATTTGAAATGAAATACAAACCAAAAACAAGTGGCCTGGACATGAAAGTCCTCATTGGGCCAAAACATGCATAATGCTCAATCACATTTGGGCTTTGTCCATAACTATCCATCATGCCAATCATACACCCTTATATGCCTTTCTAATGCATAAATAAATGGATTACTAACTTCTTTTCAACCTTTGAAACAATATTTTGAGTTATTTTGATGATGTGATCAAATTAGGAAACTTTTTCCATTTTGGAAACTTTCATTTTAGGAAACCTTTTTGTATGCATGTGTTCTTGCCTTAATAATCAATCCAATTGATTATTAATTAATTATAAATTGATTATTTAATTAATTAATCATATTAAATAATTAAAAGAATCAATTTCGGGCTTAAAAACAAGTGTAGGCCAAAACCCACAAAAGAAAACCCTAAATGTGTTCACACACAAACTAGTTTTGTGTCTTTTGGACCGTTTGGGTCTTTTGGAATGAGCCAAGCCCACTCCAGCCCTTAAAAACCATTAATGAACTTAATTAATGTTTATAATGTTTAATATAAATCAGCTCCTTGGTCCCACCAAGTCATTCACTAATTTAAACCAAGTTCGTAAACATAATTAAGCCCATTAAGTGGTTTTAATGAATTAAAATAAATCAAATTAATTTAAGGCCCATTTTAATTAATCCAATTAATTAAAAACACTTTAATATATCATATATATCAGATTTAGAAGATTAAAAATCGTTCTAACCAAGAACACATCAAGAACATATGAAGAACACCAATTTATCGAACTTTTCGACTAAACTAGTTTTCATGCAAAACTTGTTCGATTTTAATTTTGTTTGATCTTACGGCTTAATATCACATATTAAACACATAAAATATCATCTAAATGATGTTTTAATGGACCCATAAGAAATCAAATTAGAACAGCCCCTTAAAATTCCATGGGTTTCATGCAAAACCCTAATGGGTTTCACACAAAACCCTAGGCACAATTCTTCAAAAGTTTTGTTTTTGTTTCCAACAAATTTATTTGATCACAATCACATCTAGAAATCAATATTTCTCATTCATGAACAATTAAATTCTGATATTTTAAAGTTCATGAAATAGATAACTCAAAGTAAAACAAAACTTATTCTGCAGAAAAATATAGAATTGTATATCCATGGCAAAACCGTGGCTCTGATACCACGTTGGAGTTTAACGGTTACAAGCATCGCATACATGAGCGAAATTTTAAAATTTTTTAGCCATTAGATCTGATCTTTCCATGAATACACAATATAAATATATGAGAATAAGAAAAATCACCTTTGATTTTTTTTGAACAGTTGATTTTACTTCGCACCTGGTTGTCAAAAAGCATAGTGTTCAAAATCGACCACCTCCAATGAGTAATCCACACTAGAGAAGGATAAATTAAACCAAAAAATTTGTATCAAAATAGGGCTGGCCGAAATTCCAAGAAGCTATCTTGGAGGTGGCACAAAAGAGAAAGAGAGGATAAGAGAAAAGGTCTTTCCTTTTTGTTTAATCACTTAACCCTAATTCCTCATTAGTTGGCCTTTAATAGTTGGTTAAAATTCCAACTCCTTAATGAGATTGGGCTCTTTAAAATTTCTGGAGAATTATTAATTGGGCCTTTGGAATTAATTATAATCATTTGGCTATGCACAAAACCCACAAACTAGGCCCTTTGTGCAACTAATTAGATTTAAATACCCAAATGGATTCCAAATCCAACCAAATTAAATATGTAAATTCCATAACACTTATGTAACATATATAAATTAATTTGGTACAAGAAAAATTCCTCTAAGGCCTTCTGTATGGAGTTGGTGTGTGGCCCTCTACAGAAGGGTTACCACAGCAGCTCCATTCCTCTGGCCCCTTTATAACTCCTCCAATGGACTTATTAATTAATATATTGGTCCTATAACACTTATAGTAGTCCTATAAAACTTATAAGACAATAATAATTAATCATGAAATACATTATTTCAATTAGGTTCAACTTACAGAACATTTCTCAAAAGTTTCGTGCACAATTTTACTTGATCATAATTAATTAAACTCTTTAATTAATTATTATCTTATTCACTTCTCTACCCTCATAATAATATCAAATATTATTATCCTTATCATTTTACCATTTTATCCTTTTTCTCTATATGTGTGTGACCTATTGGGTTCTTGTCCATATTGGTAGTATAATATGTAATTGTGAGTTCTATTCAAAACTCACATGATTTAAACTCCTTTAAATCATTTTATCAATCCCTATTTATATTTTGATATATCATTATATAAGTCATGATTGGCCTCTAGCTAGGCATCATGACTACCCAAATGTCAGGAAAGTCATATGGTTTGACTATACCCTTCCATAGAAACAGTTACCGTGCAATTACTCCTTTCACCACTTTTATCTCAATTAGATTCTAAGTATGGATTTCTGTCAACTCATATAAATCTAATTATGTATGTTCTATTAATTTAACCATTGTTCCCAAAATTCCCTCCATGGATCTCTATCCATCTTGGCATTTTACTTTTGCCAAAGATTCTCTGAACAAGGTAATTATAGAATCATGCTAGATAACTTCCCTTATTAAATCTGGGATGGTGAATCCTTTGTCAATCACTCAACTATCTTCAAGTAGGTTATGATATACCCAATCTCCTAACTATGTTCACTCCCAATTGGAAGTAATCATTTATGGAGTCAAAGTATACCACTTGCTACTTAAGATAACTTTGGTGATCTCAAGTCTAAGGATACTTTTACAACCGCTATGAAGAGATTCCTCACTGACATAGATTTAATATCCATGTGAGGATTCTCTTTACAGGTCTCCAATGATCTTGTTCTTCTAACAAGCATCCACATGTTAGCTTTGATTATCTTCCATAATCACAGTTATGAGAACCACTGCTTGAACCATTCAAGAAGCATAACATGTGCTAGTATGTCCGAATTGACAATGTCCTATCTTGTTAATTCTATGACTAGGGATATTTAGATATTAACACATTTGCATGCAATAGACATCTCACATCATGAACACCTTCATGATTGCCTTTGCACTGTGTTTATAATATCTAGGACATCATTTATTAATTTAAGATTTACAAACTCATGTATTTAAACATAGCATTAATAAATGAATGATGCCTTTTATTAAGAATATAAATTTTATACATATGAAAAAAATCCCTATTACATGGGCTCTAGGGTATACTCTCTAACAGAATTACTTCTAAATCTTGACGTTTAGTTAATATTTAAATTGAGTTTTGTATTTTTTTTCATTTTGCATGATTTGTGCTTTAAAAGTTATGTTTAATAGTCTTTAGTTGGTACTTATCTTGTTGAATTAGCTTTTCAAGTCTATTTTACAGTCTGAAGTGTTGTTCAAAATTAATAATTTGGCAATAATTTGGCAAAATTTTGGTGGTCACAATAGCAAGGTTTTGGTTACCACCATGCCCAAGTGAAAAATTAAATTCTTGAGCTAGATGAGTGTAGGTCACAATCATAATTAATTTGTTGTCACCGTGACCAATTGAGGGAGTGCATTTTATTTTTAAAATTTAGCATGTCATGGTGACAATGAATTGGTTACCACCGTGACCAAGGTTGAAATTAGCTTCTGGATCAAATTTGAGTTAGGTCACAGTGGAAATGAATTTGTTGACACCATGACCGAAATGACGTTAGATTCTGGATTTTGAAATTTGTGTTCCTCACGATGATAATGAATTAGTTATCATCGTGACCTCTTTAAAAATCAAACAGAATGTGGAAAGTTAGGAGGTCATGGTGGCCAGGTTTTGGTTGTGACCATGATCCCCCCTTAAATTTGCTTTTAAAAAGCCCAAATTTTCTTTGTCTTTGCACCTTCATTCTTGCCCTCTTGATATTCTTTCTGCTTGGATGTAGCACCCTTATCCTATAATCTGTACATATCACTTTATCCAACTCATTACACATGAGTTACTGTGTAACATAAACATATAATCAAACTTAATATATAAGAGTGCTACACTTCTAAAAGAAACTATTCAATGAATGATAAAGTCTCTTTTACACATTACAACAACTGTTTAACACATTTTTTTTTACATACAATATCTCTAATACCACAAAATCTTTACTATATACAAAGAGCCCAAATACAAGTCTATAATTGTCTCTCTCGTTGACTTGAGTTGGCCATCCAGCTGCAGATTTCACCCCAAATATGACAAACGACCACTCACAGTGATCGTCAACAAGCACACACCATGTCTCAAATACAACAATGATTTATCTCAATGAATAAAATTTAACATTCATATCAACTTATGAAATTCATAAAAATTCACTGGTAACATTTACATTTATGCTACATTTACCATGTATAATAATGTAAGCCTCAATGTCCTATGACTTTAAATTCAACTAATAATCATGTGAATAACCTTTGAATTAATACTAAACCATACTAGCATAATTATCCATTATCTTTTTATCTATACTCGTATGTCTATGATATAAACCCATTAGAATTAAAATGGCAAAACAACACTTCCAAATGCCATGAGATCTTTATAATATTATAAGGTTACTTTATATAGCATAAGTTACAAAAACAAGCCTATCAATTAAAACATAACAACTACACATCATTGCCAGACTATTCTTTTATACCCAGTTTATAGGTTTTAGATATGCATACATGAAACCATAAATAACAAACACACATTCACTAAATGTATACATATAAACAATATGAACATATGAATATAATCATAAGAAAACTATTTCAAAAACAATGGTTGATACCATCTAACTTATATGCTTATGCAATTATAAAATTGTTGCATCCATTAAATATTATAATACTCTTTAACCTAATAAAAACTCCTTCATATATCATGCACTGACATACATCTAGAAAAAGACTTATGATCACAAAAGACCCACATATGTATACCATCAATTTATCCAAGGTGACTTTGGTGTACAGCCTGCACTATTCTAAAGAGGTGGATAACGAGTTACACAGTGGTACCCGAAGGTACTAGGTCACCCGAAGGCACCAAAGAGATAATAGGTCACCCGAAGGTACCAAAGAGATACCTTGAGGTATAAATTGATTGATTATAACGGTGGCACCCAAAGGTACAAGTCTGTTTAGTCACCCAAACGGGGTTGACTACAACCCAAACTATAGAGATCAATTTAGAGCTTTTAGAGGAAGTTAAGAAATGAGTAAAAGAGAGAAAGTAAAAATAAGAAATCCCCTTGGTGTGGCTGACCAAACCCTATATATACTCCTAATAACATTGCTTGCATGGTGAGCTAAGTGGAAAATGACATCAGCATGTCCCCTCCAAATATCCCTTTTAATTCTCCAACTATTTGCATGTTACACAATAAGCCCACACTTCTTTGCATGTTAATTTGTCCCCACCATTTAATCTATTCTATAAATTGGTCTCTCAATTATTCATTTAGTCACATTTGCCCCTAAAGATGCCGTAATTATAAATTTACCCCAAAATAATACTTTTTACTTTAATTACACCCTTGAACATTATTAAACCAACAATAATAATTTAATTATGACCTTATAAAATTCATACCATATAATTTACACATTTATCACATAATTATTGATAACTTAATTATATTTTTACCTCAATTAATATATTAACTCTTAATAATTCATCAAATAATGCTCAATTAGACTTTAATAATATGTAATTGCCCTTGAATTCTACTAGGGCCTATTTTGGGTCCTTACATTGGATTTCATCTTTTGGCTACAACACTCAATTGTCTTCAACAAGTAAGTATTCGAATACTTTCTTTTCTTCAATTTTAATCTTTTTCTTCGTTTTAATTCATTAATTTTTTTATTATATCTGTGTAATTTTCTTATTTTCTCTTCATCTATCTTTCCCCTTTGTTCTTCTTATTTATGATAATTTGTGTTCACATGAGATCATTATTAAAATAGAATGTTTTTAGTGTTTTTATGCCTCTTAAATCTTTGTATTTGAATTAAAGTACATTATTTGGATATTATGAATGAGAAATTACATGTTTGAAGTTGGGTTAGGGCACGTGATTTGTGATTTGAGGAATGATCTTGAATGTTGATTTTGGTTGAGATATAATGAGATTTTGGACATGTTGTGCTTTGTTCTTCAATGTTATATTTCTATCTTAAGAAAATAAAGGGGAAGTTGAGTGCTAAGCTCGATTGTGTTTTTGACAAAAAGCTACTTAAAAACATGAAGGTAGTGACAAACGATGAGACATTCTCTTATGGTTATCGGTTGACCGATAAGGAGGAGTATTTAGAGAAAGTAAAGCATTGTTGGAGTGGACTACCTTGTGCTCCAGATCAAAGAGTTGTAACATTGTCCTCTCCATAATTCGCTTCATTGGTTGAGAAAGTGGATGCCATAGCAGCAAATTAAGCCTTATTTCAATCTTAACTAGACCAGGTGATGCTTGGCCTTACTACATTGATGTCTCATTTTGATGCTCACTTTTCTCCACCACCGCCAGAGATTTGATTTGTAAGAAGTCCCTTATCTCTTGTTGTTTCATTTTGTTAGCTTACTGAAGGCAATAAGATTTTAAGTGTGGGGTAGGGGAGAAAAAAATAGTTGAGATTTTTGATTGATGAAAATGAAGAAACTTTTTACTATGTTACGAAAATTAAAAAAAAAACAATTTGTGAGAACTTTAAAGTGAAGGAATTCTAGGATTGATAGAACATTCCTTAACACCCTTCAAATCAAATTAGCAACTCGGGAAGGATTAGGACATGACCTAGGCAGCCTTTGTTTGGAAGTCACTCGTAAATGACTTTTATCCCATCTTTGTACATTTTTACCATTGCTAGCCCCGTTAATCCAATTTGGTATGCTAAAAGCATACCATTTGAATGATTTTATCGTTACACTCTATTATTTACCATATAAATCAAATGCCTCTATCTCCCTTATATGATATTTGGCCACTCTAGGATTGGATTTTCATTGTAATATGAGTGTTGAAAGGATTTAGTGCTTAATTTTTTAAAGTGTTAAAAATTGATTAAAATTCTGGAAGTGGCATGTTGTGAGTGAAAAAATGTAAATCTCAGTAGTGCACTAAGTATGATGACAAAAGTAGAGTTTGTTGATACCCTACTGTAAAAAAAATTAATAACAATTATTATTATTATTATTATTATTATCATTATTATTATTATTATTTTAAAATAAAATTTCTGATCAAGAAATTTTGTGATAGTTATTCACTTCAAAGTGTGGGGTATTTATCAATTGATAGGAAGTTTAAAATTTGAGCAAGTTAAGTATAAGAATTTATAAGTTCATTCTTCCCTCTCATACATATTTTGAGCTTGTTTAGTGATTTCTGTGATTCATTTGTTAGAAATTACTGAGAGCAATATCAATTTAGGGTAGGGTTGTTTATTTTAGAAAAGTCAGGTGCAAAATCTTAGGTAGTGTGGCTAATCTTAGTTTTTTGACTTGATCTTGTTAGTGGTTATGCCTTAGACCAAACATTAGGCCCTTTATGTAATGTCATATTTCATTTTATAAAATTGGATTTTCTTCATGTTATTATATTGTTGGCATGTCATGTGATAATAATGTTTGTAAATAACAATCTAATGTTATTTTGACTATCCCTAGTAATTTATCATTAAATGAATAATGATAAATAAAGACTAGTATAAGTTTGATTAATAATCATGAGATGATTATATATATGGTGATATGAATTAAACTTATAAGTACTTGTTAGAGAACAGAGTACTGGATAAACCCGCAATGAGATACTACATAGGTTAATGTCATTAGTGATCTCATAATAGTTATGTTATCGATCCTTAGACCTAAGATTATCATAGTATCCTACATGACAAACATTATGTTTTGACATAATCAAACATTATCTTTAATTGGATAATTATAAAGATTATGATTGGGCATAATAAGAATCATGTAGAGGATAGTGAATAATCAATAAGAAATTTGTCCCTCTTTTATGAGAGAGATATCTATTAGGCCCCTCGATAAGTAAGACTAAGAAATGCATGGCCGTTCTCAAATAAGTTTATGAAGCAATCAATATCATCTGATAGTATCAGTTTACTTAGTGATCAAGATATTATATGTTTGGACTATATAAGTTTGACCTGGATCATGACTTATGTTCAAATAAGATATCGTGTGACACAGGGATTCTAACATGTTCTATTAGGTAAAAATCGAATTATCAATAGTTATATTATTTGGATAGTTATAATGTCTTGCTATAGGCCACTTATGAATTGTAGGCTTATGATGGGATTGGGGCCCACTATCAAAATAATATGAACCTATTAGGTCGTACACATAGAATGTGATGATTGGATTAAGGGTTAATTTGGGCATTTTGAATTTTATTTTGTGATAAATTAAAATTTGAAATAAAATAAAAAAATAATAATAATAATATTTAAAATTAATATTATTATTATCCTTATTTTAAATAAGAAATAAGGTATTTCTTATTTTAATAAGAAAAGTGGGCCCAAAGTTTTCTCTCTCTTAATTAAGGTTAGGTCAACTATATATATATATATAACACCCTAATTAAGCATAAAGAGTGAGTAATAGCTGCCACTTAAGAGAGAAACAAAAAGAAAATCATTTTTTTTTTGTAATCTCAAAAGAGAGAGAACAAACCCTAGCCGCCAAGGAAGGGAGCTAGCACCCCGAGCGATTCTCTTCATTGCATTCGTGTGTGGATACCGATAGAGGGTGTTGTTTCATATGAGGTCATACCTACAATTCGATTTATCTGTGCTTCAAGAGATTGGTAATCGTTACACTTCTCTTTCTATTAAATCAATTGGATCACTTAGATCCATGGTGGGTTTCTTTTTCTGCTGCAAAATTTTAATTTTAATATTTCAAAACCCAACATTGGTATTAGAGCCACTTGCAAGTTCAATTGATTTAATTATTGTATTTTGTATGTATGTGATGTGTGCAAATTCGATTTTATGTGATATGAATAGATTGTATGTTGATACATGATAAGTTAGTAACTGTTATAATCATTTATGTTAATCTATTTATATGGGATATGAACGAGATTAATCTATTTATATGAGATATAAATGTAATTAATCAATTGATGTTTATGATATAATGTATATAGGTTGCGAAATATATAGATGTTAATATGATTAACATATGTATGTTAATTCCATTTTAACATGATTTGATGAATTATCATGAGATTAAATGTGTAATCTATATTCAATTAAATTCAGTATTCAATTAATTCTATAAATGGTGCCGACCCTTAACCCCGCACGCTAACCGACTAGTGGGACCACCGTGTTATCTAATCGTAGTGCCTAATATATCATTAATGTTATTATTTGCCAATTTTAATACATTAATTTTATGCGATTAATTGAGTTTGATATGCAATGACTTGATTTTAATTGATGTATGTATGTATGTATGTATGTATGTATGTATGTATGTATGATGTCTTTGCATGGTGCATAGCATGGCCAATTGAGACCCTTGTGATGGTGTTTAATTTATTTTCATTTTATGGGTTTGTAAATTTAAATAGAACCTGCGTGTCATTCTTTTGTTGTAATTTTATTTTACTATTAGTTTTAGTAGAATAGTTTATTTCATTATTATAATGAAAACAATGGAATTTCACGAAGACAATGAAGGGGATCAATCCAATTCCATGATGATAGAGGTGCAAAGTGGAAGTTGTTGATCAAGACAAGTTTATGTAATTTCACCTAGGATTGACCTTTGATCTTCATATTGGCTTATAAAGATCATATAGTTTTGGCCATGCTATGACACGTTTTATATATTATGCATATTATATCGGTATGTGATGCAATGAATGATTATATATGTGTATGAGATGCCATGTATGGGATGATGCATGATATGTAAATAAATAGACATCATAACTTAATATTTAAAATTCCCTCATCAAAATTTTAATTCTTATGCCAGCCATAATTATAACACCTGTCAAGACTAAGATTACAAAACTGTAGGTTCTGCCAAAGCGAAGTACATTAGGTTATGATAGTAAGATAGGATGGGTAATGGTGTTACCTTATGTTTAAAAATGGTTAGACTTAATTAGGCTATCAAAATAGTTTTGGGCCTAAGGCATTAGATGGGATTATAACATGCTGGGACATACGATGTCAAAATCCCATAGAGAATCTAAGAGTTATATAAGATGTAATTGATAAGGAGTTATCCACCTAAATAACTTGATTTTAAGCGTCATGCCAAAGATGACTTAGAATTAAGTGAAATATGGATCTTATCCCACTAAAACATTAAAATTATTGTAATTAACATTGAGGGTGAATATTTTAGTAGGATTTTTAAGAAATACCCTAAAATGGAATTGGTACTAATTTTAATATTTATTTTGCATATTTGTAGATCAATGGCTTCAAATAACACTTCCACACTATTACTGTGATCAGTCCTTGAGAAGGACAAACTAAAAGAATATGGCACTAATTTCCTTGACTGCTTTAGGAACTTGAGAATTGTTCTCAAGCAAGAAAGAAATCTATATGTGCTTGATGACCCTGTTCCTCCTATCCTACCTGCTGATGCCCAAAAGGTAGATAAGGACAGATAAAAGAAACATGCTGATGATTATATTGATGTGGGATGTCTTATTTTAGCCACAATGTGCCCAAAACTTTAAAAGGATATGGAGCATTTAGAGGTTTATGAGTTGAGTAATCATCTCAAACAGACATTCCTACAACAAGCAAGGCAAGACAGGTGTGAGATGACCAAAGCTTTGCATGCTTGTAAAATGGCTGAAGGTGCTTTAGTAAGTGCTCATGTTCTGAAAATGAAAGGCTATATTGATCACCTTAAAAGGATTGGATTTCCCATCACTTTAAATTATGCCACGGATTTGATCCTTAATTCATTGCCTAAAAGTTATAACCAGTTTATTTTGAACTATAATATGAATAATATGGAGAAATCCATTCCTGAGCTGCATACGATGCTTAAGACAGCTGAGCAAAGCATTACGAAAAGGCCCAATCATATTCTTATGGTTAATAAAGGAAAGGGTGTGAAAAATAAAGGCAAGGGTAAGCCTAAGGCAAAAGTTACTGGTAAGCCTAAGGCACAAGCTAAATACAAATCCAAGGTAAAAGCTCCAAAGGAGGGAGTTTGCTTCCATTGCAATGAACCTGGTCATTGGAAGAGGAATTGCAAGCTCTACTTAGAAGAATTAAAGAAGAATAAGAAGAGTAGTGAGACTACATCTTTAGGTATTTATGTTATAAAAATCAATTTATCTACTTCTACTTCTTGGGTATTAGATACCGGATGTGGTTCTCACATTTGTACAAATGTGCAAGGACTCAAAAAGAGTAGGCAACTGAAAAAGGTTGAAGTGGACCTACGAGTTAGAAATGGAGCAAGGGTTGTTGCTTTAGCCGTAGGAACTTATGAGTCGACTTTGCCCAATAGGCTTTTGTTAGTTTTGAACAATTGCTTTTATGTTCCTACTTTGAGTAGGAATATTATTTTAGTTTCTTATTTGGATGACAAAGGTTTTTCTTTTCTTATTGAGAATAAGAAATGTTATATTTATTATGATGATATGCTTTATTGCATTACTGATTCATATAATGGCCTTTACATCCTAAATCTAGAAAAATCCAACAATCAGGATATATATAACATAACTACAAAGAAATCCAAACCCAATGATTTGAATAAAACATATTTATGGCATTGTTGCCTTGGTCATATAAATAAGAAATGCATATCAAAACTCCATCAAGATGGACTTTTGAATCATTTGAAAATTGTGAATCATGTTTATTGGGCAAGATGAAAAAAGATCCATTCACTAGACGTAGTGAAAGGGCCACTGATTTATTAGGCCTTATACATACTGATGTATGTGGCCCATTAAGCATAAATGCTAGGGGAGGATCTCAATACTTCATTACTTTCACTGATGATTTCAGTAGATATTGCTATGTCTATCTAATGAAACATAAACATGAATCATTTGAAATGTTTAGAACCTTTCAAAATGAAGTTCAAAATCAACTTGGTAAAGCTATTAAAACACTTCGATCTGATCGGGGTGGTGAATACTTAAGCCAAGCATTTGATGATCATCTAAGAAATTGTGGAATTATTTCACAATTAACTCCACTAGGGATGCCACAATGGAATGGTGTTTCTGAAAAAAGGAATCAAACTTTATTAGATGTGGTTTGATCAATGATGAGTCAAATAGATCTTCTTTTATCCTTTTAGGGCTATACATTAGAAACAACTGCATTCACTCTGAACCGAGTTCCATCTAAACCGGTTGAAAAGACACCATATGAGATATGGACTAGTAGAATTTCTAGTTTGTCTTTTCTAAAGATTTGGGGTTGTGAGGCTTATGTCAAACGACAAGTCTCAAATAAATTAACACCTAAATCTGATAAATGCCTTTTTGTAGGATATCCTAAAGAAACTAAAGGATATTACTTTTATAATCCCTCTGAGAATAAAGTGTTTGTTGCTCGAAATGGTGTCTTTCTAGAAAAATAATTTATTTCTAAAAGAACTAGTGGGAGTAAAATAGAACTTGAAGAAGTTCGAAAACCACAAGATGGCATTGGACCATCGATGGAAACTCAACAAGTTTCACAAACAGTTGTGGAACCTATGCAAGTTACACAAGAACTGTGTAAATCTACTAAGACACGACATCAACCTGAGAGATATGGATTTCTCATAATAGATATTCATGAAGAAATGCTCATGGATCAAGATAAGCCTACTACCTATCAAGATGTTGTGTCATGTCCAAATTCTGAGAAATGGCTAGAGGCCATGAAATCTGAAATGCAATCTGTATATGACAATCAAGTTTGGAACTTGATTGATCCACCTGAAGGAATTAAAACCATTGGGTGCAAATGGATTTTCAAGAAGAAAATCGACATAGATGGAAAAGTACATACCTTTAAAGCAAAACTTGTTGCAAAAGGTTTCAAGCAAACTCATGGTATTGACTATGATGAAACTTTTTCACCAGTCGCAATGCTTAAATCAATAAGAATTCTTATTGCCATTGTTGCATATTATGACTACGAGATCTGGCAAATGGATGTCAAAATAGTATTTCTTAATGGAAACCTACTTGAGGATGTGTATATGACACAACCTGAAGGTTTTATCCATCCTGAGAATTCTATAAAGGTGTACAAGATGCAAAGATCCATTTATGGATTAAAGCAAGCTTCTCGGAGCTGGAATCTTTGTTTTGATGAAATAGTCAAAGAGTTTGGATTCATAAAAAATGAAGATAAACCTTGTGTATACAAGAAGGTTAATGGAGCGCAGTAATATTTCTCGTCTTATATGTCGATGACATATTACTCATTAGGAATGATATCCCTATATTACAAAAGACCAAAGATTGGTTAGGGAAATCTTTTTCAATAAAAGATCTAGGCAAAGCTGCATATATCCTTGGGATTAAGATTTATAGGGATAAATCTAAAAGAATAATTGTTCTGAGTCAAAGTACTTATATATACAAGGTGTTGAATACGTTCAGCATGCAAATTTTAAAAGAGGATTTTTGCGAATGTCTCATGGCATTACTCTTAGCAAGACTCAATGTCTTAAGACATCTGATGAGCGAGACTACATGAGTCTGATTCCTTATGCTTCGACTATAGGATCTATCATATATGCCATGTTGTTTACTAGACCGGATGTTTCATATGCATTGAGCATGACAAGCAGATACCAGTCAAACCCTTATGAAAGTCACTGGATAGCCATTAAGAATATCCTTAAGTACTTGAGAAGAACTAAGGATGTATTCTTAGTATATGGAGGATTGGAAGATAAGCTAGTAGTAAATGGTTACACAGATGCAAGCTTCCAATCTGAAAAAGATGACTATAGATCGCAGTCCAGATATGTGTTTTTGTTAAATGGAGGTGTTGTTAGCTGGAAAAGTTCTAAACAAAGCACTGTCACTGATTTTAACATAGAAGCTAAGTACATAATAGCATCAAATGCAGCTAAAGAAGTAGTATGTATCAAGAAATTCATTACTGAATTAGGAGTAGTTCTTAGTATCACAAATCCTATAGACCTTATTGTGACGATAATGGTGCTATAGCATAGGCTAAAGAGCCCAGATCCTATCAAATATCCAAACATATAGTCAGGCATTTTCATCTCATTTGTGAAATCATTGAAAGAGGATATGTCAAGATATGCAGAGTACTAACAGATGACAACATTGTTGATCCACTTACAAAGGCTCCCCCATAAGCCAAACATGATTGCCATACTAGGTCCATAGTTATTAGACACTTATATGATTAGGCCTAGTTGCAATTGGGAGATTGTTAGTGGTTATGCCCTAAGCCAAACATTAGGCCATTTATGTAATGTCACATTTCATTTTATAAAATTGGGTTTTCTTTATGTTATTATATTGTTGGCATGTTACATTACAATAATGTTTTTAAATAACAATCTAATGTTATTTTGACTATCCCTAGTAATTTATCATTAAATGAATAATGATAAATAAAGATTACTATAAGTTTGATTGATAATCATGAGATAATTATATATATGGTGATATGAATTAAACTTATAAGTACTTTTTAGAGAACAGAGTACTGGATAGACCCGCAATGAGATACTACATGGGTTAATGTCATTAGTGATCTCATAATAGTTATGTAATCGATCCTTAGACTTGAGATTATCATAGTATCCTACATGACGACCATTATGTTTTGACATAATCAAACATTATCTTTAATTGGATAATTATAAAGATTATGATTGGATATAATGAGAATCATGCAGAGGATAGTGAACAATCAAGAAGGAATTTATCCCTCTCTTATGAAAGAGATATCTATTAGGCCCCTCAATAAGTAAGATTGAGAAATGCATGGCCGTGCTCAAATGAATTGATGAAGTGATCAATATCATCTGATATTATCAATTTACGTAGTGATCAAGAAATTATATGTTTGGACTATATAAGTTTTACATGGACTATGACTTTTGTTCAAACAAGATATCGTGTGACAAAGGGATTATAACATGTTCTATTAGATTAAAATCGAATTATCGATATTCATATTATTTGGGTAGTCATAATGTCTAGCTAGAGGCCATGATGGGATTGGGGCCCACTGCCAATATAATATGAACCTATTGGGTCGCACACATAGAATGTGATGAATGGACTAAGGGTTAATTAGGGCATGTCAAATTTTATTTTCTAATAAATTAAAATTCAAAATACAACAAAAATAATAATAATAATATTTAAGATTAATATTATTATTATTATTCTTATTTTAAATAAGAAATAAGGTATTTATTATTTCAATAAGAAAAGTGGGCCCGAAGTTTTCTGTCTCTTAATAAGGGTTATGTCAACTGTATATATATAGTGATGTATATATAAAACCCTAATTAAGCATAAAGAGTGAGTAGTAGCCGCCACTTAAGCGAGAAATAAAAAGAAAATCATTTTTCTTCTATAATCTCAAAAGAGAGAGAACAAACCCTAGCCGTTAACGAAGGGAGCTAGCACCCTAGGCAATTTTCTTCACTGTATTCACATGTGGATACCGGTAGAGGGTGTCATTTCTCATAAGATTGCACCTATCATTAGATTTATCTGTACATCGAGAGGTTGGTAATCATTACACTTATCTTTTTATTAAATCAATTGGATCGCTTGGATCCATGTTGGGCTTCTTTTTCCACTGCAAAATTTTAATTTTAATAATTCAAAACCCAACAGATCTATCCCTTGGAACTTATACGTTAGCCTTACATTACAACCTTAAAGCAAGACCTAGCAATCATGTTCTTGTCTTGAGTTACTTAGTGGAGATGACCCGAGTGGTTTCGATGCTAAAGGAGAGGCATATGGCTATCCTGAGTTTCAAGCGTGAAACCATTATGTAAATGTTAGAATGCACTAGTAGTTTTTTTATTTTGAAAAGTGATAAAATTATTTTGGCCTAGCACGCACAAAATAAATCACTTGATATAGATTAGTCTAATTCTTTTTGGTTAACTTTTTCGTTAAGTATCTTCTGCTGAGTGTTATTTTAGTTTGTCTGAATTTTATTGTTATGAGTTAGAGTTTGAATTTTTAGGAATATGGATAATTCATTTGCTCAAGGGCGAGCAAAGTTTAAGTGTGGGGTATTTTGACCCTTACAATCTAGCATAGTTAACCTACACCTCACTATGGCAACAGAACAGTCACCACCATGACCCCTTCGAGATTTTAAATTACAAAATTTATATTTGGAAAAGGGACTCAATTTTTTAGATATGTTTTATCTCATATTTCTTTTGTTCTTTAATCTTTAGGGTTTTTTTATAGTTCCATAGATCAAATACTTTATTTATAGAATAGATTTACAGCATATAGAGTT
Organism: Excoecaria agallocha; assembly: GCA_037975025.1. Classification (NCBI taxonomy): domain Eukaryota; kingdom Viridiplantae; phylum Streptophyta; class Magnoliopsida; order Malpighiales; family Euphorbiaceae; genus Excoecaria; species Excoecaria agallocha. The sequence continues at coordinate 38,075,547 of CM075812.1, read as the reverse complement.
CAGATTCAATCTTTTAAACTTAAGCTTGTCGTCCATTGGAGATTCAAAGAAGAAGCAGATTGGATTCAGGTGAGACTCATCTCAACCATGAACTTCTGGGTTTATTCTTTCTTCTTTAACTTCTTAATTGTAATGGATTTTTAGTAGTGATTAGTTGTTTGGGGGATCTTTGAATCCCTATACCCATGTGAATATTGAGTTTATTTTAGTTTTATATAAAGATTAATGATTTATTTTACATGTTGTTGAATTTTATTTCATGGGTTTTGATGATTTAGTCATATTATCTTGATTAGGTAGCTAATTTAATTGATTTAATGCCATAGATACATTTTTGCTCTATTTTTTATCAGATTTGCTGTAACTTTGAGTTTGGTACAGAATGGGACTCAATGGGTTATAGGTAAACTGATATTAGGGCTAAAGAATGGTGTAAAATGCATGGGTTTTTGAACTATTTGTGTAACACCCTAATCTCTTAACCATGGATAATCATCAATCATAATCATAAACCTAGTAAAGTCAGGTAGAAATAATAATAATTATAGAACAGGCCATAATTACATGCCACAATTAAAGAATCAAGCATATAATTAAATAATTATAACATAAATGGCATTCAATAATCCTAAAATCCTCAAGGCAATAGCATCTTGCCTGATCCTCTAAAGCTTATCTTGAAACCTACACGGATAAATAACCTATGCTAAGCTATAAAGCTTAGTGGGGAACCACAATTCTATGGACAATTTCTTATAATTTTCTTCATCAAATCAAATACAACTATCATAATAGTATAAAAAGCATATGAGTTTACATTATTTATCACGCCACAATGGACATTCTAGGGAGTTTTCAACCTTAACCATAGATGCCATCTTACTAAAATTGAGAGCATTGCATAAACTATCTTTATCCATGAAATTTGCTAATTAACAATCATCTTTAACACTTTATTATTTCCTAGGAAAAAAATCCATACATCTTGTAATCCTTCTATTCAAGAATACTGATGTCATCATTATATTCGTACAACCTTCAACTTATGCCAATAACCAATTTGTTACCTAACATTTGCATTTATCATTTATTCATAGCCAAAAGAAAGTGCTCATATTACATAACATTACAATAGATATTGCCAAGCATGATTTCATTACATACATTACAAACTTATCATTTTGTTCGGGTTTTTGCACATGTTTTTCTTAATGCTATATTATTATTGCACTTTAAACATCATACAGATTCATATCATATCATGCTTGGCAATTTGATTTATGTTAGAATTATACAAATACACATACATATATAAATGTTTATATATATACTCACGAATTTGCATGCCATTCCAAGGAATAGGTAATACACCTCATGGTTAACTGACAAGGTCTCCATACCACATGCAAACATTTTCTAATTTTCCCATAGATAAATATTATTATGCATGTCATAGTTCATATAAATTTTAATTCAATATTGTAAGCATGCAGCCCATGCGGCCCAACTATTCACCATAGAACCAACTCACACTTACACTCACATGGTGACCTTTCTCATAGTTAATGTAAGACATCACCATCAAGTACTACATAACATGGCATTTCATTTCATAGAAATGGTTTATAGCTAACTAAAATTTAGAATAAAGTAATAGAATAGATCATTATCATGATTCCAATACATATAAGTGAGGCAATTGATACATACGTTCCTTTATTTCTTGTACCATTTACATCTTTAATAGCCTGCCTAAGTACTAGTTCGAAAGGTGGATAATGGGAGCAATGGATACCCGAAGATATCAAACTATGGATAGCCAAAGATATCAAATAATGGACCCAAACGGGGTCAAGCAATGGCTCCAGCAAGGAACAAACTATAGACCCAAACAGGATCAAGCAATGGTTCCAGCAAGGAACAAACTATGGATCCAAACGAGGTCAAATGATGGTTCCATTAAGGAACAAGACCCAAATGGGGTCAACATATAGCAACTGCAATTGTATCCCTCCAGGCATGCCTATCTAATTTATAACTAAGCTAAAACCTACAGGCTTAACTTTTAAGACATATTTAATTTAACATGTCCTTCTTTCCTTAGCACATCATTTGGCTTAAAGCCACTTTCATAAAAGAAAGCATATCATTCTTATCATACATCAAGGTTGAGCGTTAGGCTCTATTACATATAGATGTCATTATATAAACGTATGCTTGCATCAATTTTCTTTCATTCATATCATAATGGTTACATGTTTATGCAACAATAACAACACATCATCTTTCGTGATTATCATTACGCGTACCAATATGCACTCGTACATATATGTGCAATTTAAACATGGCAATACATAAGTTCATCACTCATACTTGTTCACATATTAAATCAAGCTACTCATCATAGCATGCTCGAATCAATTTTATCACATACACTTACATAACTCATGAATAGTTCTCGATGACGTACCTTGTTACTACTTGTCGTGAGTAGTTTTACTATTCTTATAATTAATCACATAATGACATAATCATATATTGCAGCACTCAAACGGTCATGATTCATATGATAGAATAACTATATTCTCATATAGCTTAAGGTCAACACTTATTCATCTTTAGCCCCTTTAGCTCACAATTATAGTCTATTATATCATAGGCAATAGATTATCTACCTTAACATTATCACATATATCATGATCATCTTATTGTTCTTTCTATTTTATAACATTATTTTCTTAGGTGAGTTGTATAAGATTATCTCATCTTAAATGTTAGAACAATACTTGAAGACTTGTAACTTTCATTTTACATCATAAGGTATGAATAACAAACGAGTATGATCCTTTACATCAAGGTTCACCATTAATTCCCTTTATGACTTGAACTATAATAAAGCTTCTATAGTTTTATAATATCCCTTAAAACGTTCCTTCTCTTTTTAACTTAGGCATATTACATACCTTACACCTGTATGTAGAATACATTAATTAGCATGTATGTTTACAGTTACTAAATTACATGTAACATTAAAATTATCTTCTTATCAACTAGGCTAAATCATATTATTCTCATGCCATTGAAAAGGATCGTCAAAGTATAGTATCTAAGTAGAACCATTTGCTTTGGCCGAGCATATACTTTGTACTATACTATAAAGGGGCATATCAAATAGCATACTCTTGTGATTCTTATATTTCTTCTCAATCTTCATAGTTTCATGCCATTATACACTATAACACATTTTAACAGCCTAACTATTTTAGCATTATCATATATAAGTCCTCAAAATTAGAGTTCAAGTGGACTCCAATTCATGACTTTATAGGATTATTATCTTAAAGCTTTTCACTCTACTATATGTGTATCAAGGTATATATAGATATATATACCTTGGATCACTTACAGCTTAATACGCTCTTCTTCCTCTTATTATAGCATTTATGTCGTTTAAATTTTCATAATAATTCATGTTATATTTAAGCCTTTCTGAAACGTATCTTTGTAGACTTTAGCATTAAGGAGAGACTTTCATAATCTATTACTCTAATAAGTAATATATCCAAATTTACTTAATAGCCATTAATCCTCCGTCTTACTTATTACTAGCCATTTTACCTCAATTCTTGCTCTATTAATGGTTTTATGGACCACATAATACGGTGTTCCATATTTTATCATAGGGCTTAAATCTTAGGTGAGAATATACTGTGGAGGGGAGAAAACATGCTTGACAATACCTTTAAGGAATGTAGTGTACAAGTGGCAATGCATTCTCAAAGAGAAAGAGTGAGTGGCCGTGCACATCAAGGAGAAAATGCATGCCTAGCCGTGTATGAAGAAGAAGAACAAGACAAGTGGCTGTGCATTCCCATGAATAAAAGCATAAGTGGTCATGTGCAAGGAGAAGAGAGACATCACATGGCCGTGTGTGGGAAGAAGAAAAGCATCACGTGGCCATGTGTTTCCAAAGAGAAAAGCATCAGGTGGCCATATGTTTCAACAGAGAAAACACATGCATGGTCGTGTGTTATGAAGAACAAGCACACATGGCCACGGGTTAGGAAGAGTAAAATCCCATATGGTCGTGTGTTATGAAGAACAAACACACGTGGCCACGGGTTAGGAAGAGTAAAATCCCACATGGTTGTGTGTTTACACCAGAAAGTGAGTGAGTGGCCATGCATTCTTAAGGAGAAAAGGGTGCGTGGCCGCGTGTGGAAAGGAAAGAAGAAAAAACCAGAATCTCGATCGTGCATAACATGAATTTAAACCCTAAATCTCACTTCTCCTCTTGCTTATATGATCATTTAAGTTTTCAAGCATACCATACTCATCAAAGCTTGCTAGATTTATCCTTTAAACTCATATCAAAATAAACATACCAGAAAAAGAGTTAAAAACCCTAAATCATTCGCATGAACAATACCAAAACTTAATTCCCGTACCTGGCTTTTGAAGTTTGAACTCTTTCAACATCCATTGATCTAGCTCACTCTCTCCTTCATTTCCTTATACATAGAGGTGACAAATATAACTTATCATCTCTTCCTACAATCCTAAGATCATAAATCAAGCATGGAAGAAGAGATCTATGGAAGGGGATATTACCTTCATGATGCTTAAACAGCAAACCCTAATCTTCATCTTCTCCAAACCATAACCAAAGAGAGAAAGAGAGAGAGAGAGAGAGAGAGCTATCTCCCTCAAATGTCGATCCACACTCCAAATTCCCAAGGATTTCTTCTTTAATGAGCTAAATATAAGAGTTTGTGGGGTAAATATCTCCCTGGGGAAATTACCCCTATACCCTTACATACAATTAAACCCCCATCATTCCAATTTATTCTAAATTAACCCCGAGACTTTTTAATTCACTTCAATTGTATCTTTTTCTTCAACTTTAAGTTAATTTAATTCATATACTTACATGCTAAAATTACCAAAATACCCGTCTTGACTTAGCCCGGATAATTGCAAAATAATCAAATTTTGCCTTAATTGAAGGTAATCCTCATTAATTAATAATAATTCGATTAGGGTCATAATTGGGTCCTTATAAATCACTCATCCTTAAAAGAATTTTGTCCTCGAAATTCAAAACTTGCAATCTTTATCTTTATTGCTAATAATTCTTAATTATGCTTTAGCAATAAGCAACTATAACCATAAACATTCTCTACATGCATACAAAACTCATCATCTATAATCATATGTATCCGTCTCTGATTTCTAGATACTCTTATGCTCGTCGTATTTCTTATCCTAAGTATCTTACAGCCTTAACATCTTGCATCATCGTCTATACCAGATATCAAGTTTTCTTCTAGTCATATGAAATTTTCCTAAAATATCCTAATAAATAATCCAGAAATACTTATAATCAATCTTATGCTATACCTCAATCATAAAACATTAAGGCATTTATACACTTCCAATACAAGGAGGCGAGAGATATTGACAATTCCTCTGATATCATCTCACAATCTCTGCTGAAATCTTGCTAATGGTCCACTATATCAATCATAGGCCAAACACCTAACATAATCATCAAAATGTATTCCATTAAATATAACACCATGGTCTAGACTAATATCATCTTAATCTTCCAGAACAATTCCTTAATTCCTTATTACCCAAAAAAGACTCAACCTGGGCTCTGATACCACTAACTATAACACCCTAATCTCTTAACTATGGATAATCATCAATCATCATCATAAATCTAGTAAAGTCAGGTAGAAATAATAATAATTATAGTACATACCATAATTACATGCCACAACTAAAGAATCAATCTTATAATTGAATAATTATAACATAAATAGCCTTCAAGAATCCTAAAATCCTCAAGGCAACAACATCTTGCCTGATCCTCTGGAGCTTATCTTGAAACCTACACAGATAAATAACCCATGCTAAGCTACAAAGGTTAGTGGGGAACCACAATTCTATGGACAATTTCTTTTAATTTTCTTCATCAAATCAAATACAACTATCATAATAGTATAAAAAGCATATGAGTTTACATTATTTATCACGCCACAATGGACATTCTAGGAAGTTTTCAACCTTAACCATAGATGCCATCTTATTAAAATCAAGAGCATTGCATAAACTATCTTTATCCCTGAAACTTGTTAATTAACGATCATCTTTAACACTCTATTATTTCCTAGGAAAAAATTCCATACATCTTGTAATCCTTCTATTCAAGAATACCGATGTCATCATTATATTCGTACAACCTTCAATTTATGCCAATAACCAATTTGTTACCTAAAATTTTCATTTATCATTTATTCATAGCCAAAAGAAAGTGTTCATGTTACATAACATTGCAATAGATATTGCCAGACATGATTTCATTACATACATTACAAACTTATCATTTTGTTTGGGTTTTTGCACATGTTTTTCTTAATGCTATATTATCATTGCACTTTAAACATCATACAGATTCATATCACATCATGCTTGGCACTTTGATTTATGTTAGAATTATACATATACACATACATTTATAAATGTTCGTATACATACTCATGAATTTGCATGTAATTCCAAGGAATAGGTAATACACCTCATGATTAACTGACAAGGTCTCCATACCACATGCAAACATTTTTTAATTTTTCCATACATAAATATTATTATGCATGTCATAGTTCATATAACGTTTAATTCAATATTGTAAGCTTGTGGCCCATGTGGTCCAACTATTCATTGTGGAACCAACTCACACTGGCACTCACATGGTGCCCTTTCTCATAGTTGATGTAAGACATCACCATCAAGTACTACATAACATGGCATTTCATTTCATAGAAATGTTTTACACCAAAAAGTGAGTGAGTGGCCATGCATTCTCAAGGAGAATAGGGTGCATGGCCGCGTGTGGAAAGGAAAGAAGAAAAAACCAAAATCTCGTTCGTGCATAACATGAATTTAAACCCCTAATCTCACTTCCCCTCTTGCTTATATGATCATTTAAGATTTCAAGCATACCATACTCATCAAAGCTTGCTAGATTTATCCTTTAAACTCATATCAAAATACACATACCAGAAAAAGAGTTAAAAACCCTAAATCATTCACATGAAAAATACCAAAACTTAATTCCTGTACCTAGCTTTTGAAGCTTAAACTCTTTCAACATCCATTGATCTAGCTCACTCTCTCCTTCATTTCCTTATACATAGAGGTGACAAATATAACTTATCATCTCTTCCTACAACCCTAAGATCATAAATCAAGCATGGAAGAAGAGATCTATGGAAGGAGACATTACCTTTATGATGTTTAAACAGCAAACCATAATCTTCATCTTCTCCAAACCATAACAAAAGAGAGAGAGATAGAGAGAGAGAGGTATCTCCCTCAAATACTGATCCACACTCCAAAATCCCCAAGGATTCCTTCTTCAATAAGTTAAATACAAGAGTTTCTGGGGTAAATATCTCCCTAGGGAAATTACGCCCATACCCTTACATACAATTAAACCCCCATCATTCCAATTTATTCCAAATTAACCCCAAGACTTTCTAATTCACTTCAATTGTATCTTTTTCTTCAACTTTAATTTAATTCAATTCATATACTTACTTGCTAAAATTAACAAAATACCCCTCTTGACTCAGCCATCATAATTGCAAAATAATCAAATTTTTTCCTTAATTGACTGTAATCCTCATTAATTAATAATAATCCAGTTAGGGTCATAATTAGGTCCTTATAGTTTGGCTCCGAAAAGGGAAAGCAATTCAAACCTAGGATTTCAGACTCGTGCATAAGCTAATCAGGAGACTTATTTCGGAATGGGACGTTTTGTGATTAGAATAGCTTGCTTTAGAATGGCATGTGTGCGTATAGTGAGTTATCCTGTTTCAATCTATATAACTTAAGATTAAATTTATTCAAATTCGGGAATGGGGAGGATGAGTGATCCTAGACAGTGTTTTATATTTATTAATTTTAAAAACAAATTTTTGTGTTATTTTAGTTGGGTTGTTACTGGTTTTTAGTCAATTTTACATTTACTTTTACATTTTCTGTATTCTCCTAGTTTAGTCAACTTTTCATTCAAAATTTTGGGAATTCTTTAACATACATTTAATATTCAAATTGTTTCTAACCACAATCCCTTGGGTACGATAATCTTGGATCTTAATTTTAACACCCTATATTACTAAGCCAATCTAGTGCACTTGCTAAGAATCGATGACATACCACTTGGGAAAATTAGACCCAATCATGAATATCGGACGCGACATGGCATTGTACTCTCCTTTCTTTTTTTTCTCTCTTTTCAGGATCTAAAATATGTTTGTTGTCCATCGGATCCTAAATCTTATTTCTTAAGATGCAGCAATAATTAGTGAAATGCCTAGTATGCTGGTGGTAAGCACAATATTGATCCTTTCCATAATGGGGTAACCCTTAACTCTGAACAGGTCTTGAGGGTAATGGTTGTTACTTCCCTTTTTTGCATAGCCAATCTAAAATCCAAGATAACGACTTCCTGAGATTAGAATAGTGCCTTTGATTAACCTCTATAGTAGACACTTCAATGATCTTTCCACTTTTATTTGCCCCACTACTACTTTCAATTGTCTTGTTATTGCTAAAATTCCTCCTCACACCTTCATTGTTGGCCCTTCTGGCCAAGTATTCACCCTCAGCTTGTATGGCTATATCCTTTAAAGACTCCCAATCCTTTAAACCCTTCATCTTCAGGCCATCCCTTAGGTAAGGATTTACATTTCAAATGAAAAGCCTAATTTGGTCAGCTGTATTGAGCTTTCTCTTTATCTCCAGTACTTGGTTCCTCCACCTTGTCAAGTACTCATGAAAAGACTTGTTATGCTTTTGTTAAAGGAATTTGAGGTCTTTTAGGGTAACTTCCATTCTTGTACTACAATCATACTACTTAAGGAACTCTGCAGTTAGTAAGTCCCAATCTTTCTTAGTATGCTTGTCTAACCTATGATACTAGTCAAATGCGGGACCTATTAAGCTCAGATAAAAATATTCCACCTTTTATTTCTTAGTTAAGGGGGTACCTTTCATGATCAGTGTATACTACTTAACATGTGCAGAAGCATCTGAAGTACCATTAAATCTCGATAGATCAAGCATTTTAAACCTCTAAGGTAGCGGCTCATCTCCATCTAAATCCCTGTCCTTAGGGTTCATTCCCCTTCTAGTAAATAATAACCTGGACATCGCTTCAACCTTCTTTTCCATTTTCTTAAAGTTCGCATCCTTGACACTGGGACCCCTACTTCTCATATTCATCATGGAATCATGGAAGGAGCATATTCTTCTTCTTTTTCGTTAATGTAATTATTTTATAGCTCATGCCTCCTTTCCTTCCTAGGTAGAACTCAAGGCATAATAGCATCCGATGTGGTAGTGTCCCCAACATGTGTTGGCTCTGCTGTCTCAAGAATAAGTGCTATAGGCTGAGTTTTAGTGTTTGGTGCTAAAGAAGACACCAACTCTTCAATCATGGCCATCAACCTCTCTTCAAAATCCTAGAACCTCCTATCTAGCCTTCTAACCAATTCATCTTTTATCACCAAAGGCCCTGACATAGAAGCGGCCAACCTTTCCCTTAAAGATGTAAGTCTTATTGTCTCATTTATAACTCTTCCAGTCTCATTCAATTGCTCATCGTCCATCTCTAATTCTATTTCTTGACTTTTTATATATGCACTCTTCATCGCTACCCGAGTCACCCCTGAAACTAAGGGATCATCGAGCTCAAAGGAGGAGATCTCTAACATTTAATGGTTCAATCCCACTTTTAGGGTCTAACCAGGTTGAGGATTATTTACCCAAGCTAACATCACTTCGCGATGGGAAAAGACTCTGCTCGATTCAACAAATCTCAAACCCCTTAGGGCATGAGACGGTATCTCGAGGTCTCTCTAACTCATCACTGACAATCAATAACTAGAGGGCATATGTTGGGCACTACAAGGCTGATTGTAAGAGTCACCACCCAATATAATATTAGGAAAAGGGTGTTCCAACCTCATGAGGCTAAAAAACCCAAAAATGGTTCAAAACTCCGATCTTATTTTTTCTTTTGATAAATGTGACATAATGGCTTTCAAATTAATCATGTTATCTCTTTTCTTACATGAAATATTAGAGCAAATATAAAAATTAAAGGCACACCCAAGCACATAGCAAGGCAGTAAATCATGCCATTGAATAAAGTAATAAAAATATCCATAAATCGGGGCAATTTATTGTGACTTTTTTATGAGAACTTTGGTCCTTGCATGTCAGTTATGAAGAAGCATTTCATTGTGTGGGTTGAAGATAGGGACTTGCTAGCCTAAGTTTTATTAATAAATGTCCCGTGTTATTTTAATTTATATACAAGAATCTTTTCATTATTAAAAGCGACTTTTTATACATGAGTTTCCTGGGTGAGAAATAAGACATTTGTCCAATTTTGTTAATAAAAAGTCTCAATTCTTTACTATAAGTACTTTTTGTGACTTTTTTTCCATTTACGGTCGGAAGAACTTTTTGTGATAAAGAAAAGGGGTAGTAGACTTACCTGTAGTGCTTGTCTGGCTACACTCGCAAAAGGGTTATCCAGAAAAGTAATAGTAGCAATAACAACAATAGAAATAAAAATAACAATAACCATAATCAAAAGAGATAATGTAGAAAGGGAGCAACACGAAATAAACACAAAAGATATGAATCCACCTCGTATGTCAAGGAATGTGCTAGTACGCATTGGGTGACATGCGACTAAATCTTTTATCTTCAAAAACAAGAAAATGTATTTTGAGCCATACATCACATGACACGCGACTGCACATTATGTGGTGCACAACTGAACTTGCTTGGTAATGAGCTAGTTTTCTCTTTTCTTTAAAATAAAGTCCTCATCAACAACAAATCCAAAAAGGAATATGGCTAGAAATTAAACTTTTCAAGGAAAATGGCTAGAAAGGATAAAATGGGTTTTTACAATGATAGCCTAGTAACATTTATCACATGGCAAAGTAACCTTGAAAGGGATTTCACACCCTAAATCTAGGCAGAAATAGATATGCGATGAAAATACAATAAATAAAATCAACGAATGAAATTTATTACACTTAAAACGGTGAACGTACAAACTTTACGTTGTTAGAAAAATAGATAGAGCAAAAAAGACTTTTATATTACCTTCAGTGTATTTACTCAATCAAATTATCAAATGTTGGATTTGTGGACCCTTTTGTGTCGAAACAATCAAAACCAGTTTGAAAAAGTGAAGAACTAGATGCCAAATAAAGCCTTTTAAACCTTAAAAAGCTTGTGTCTTTAAAACTTCTTACAACACTTAAATTTTTTCCAACCTTTTGCAAAGTGACCAGCTAAAATTTATTATAAGAAGGGTTACATGGCTGTGATAGACCTTATACATAGGTGTGCACCTAAAAGTCAGCCAACTTGCCAATTTGCCTCTGAAAAGTTAACCTACTTTTCAAATGCATGGGAGTGTAACTTAAGTGCTACACACCACTTACTAGAAAAGACAAGATTCTCTATTTGCATGACCTTGCAAGCCTTTGCACGGTGTGTAAACCCAAAAATGGAAAAAAGCTGGCAATGACCCAAATAATGAGGGTATTCTTCTTATGCACGGGCGTGCAATCCCCTTACATAAGTGTACAAAACTGACTTTTAAGCCCCTAATCAAGAATACTTCCTATTATTTAACCCTTTGGTTCCTTCGAGTGCTTGAATTAAGTACAAAACAATTTAAAACACTTTTAAAAAATATTTCAATGTAGAAAGAACCTCGTAACCCTCGATCCTTTATCTTTCAAAGAGTAATTTTCTACATTAGTTAACCTTGGCAAAAGCCTTTTTAGCACCTAATGTCTAAAGCTGCCCCTAACTTTGGAGAGGCTAGTATACGAGAGTGCCTAGGTGAGCCAAAGTTCAGACTGACAAAGAGATGCTTACCTAAGGAGGCAACCTCCCAATCGCTTCTTAAGAAGGTTTAAAGAATGATTGATACCAGCCTATGGAATGTTCTTTTGGTTAGGAGGCAATTCCACTCAGTGGCTATACCTTAATTTGAAGGCAATCCTACTCTGTGACTATACTTTGATCCGAAGGCGATTCCATTTCTATGGATATACCTTGATTTGAAGGCGATCCCACTCTATGGCTATACCTTGATCCGAAGGTGATTCCATTTCTATGGCTATACCTTGATTTGAAGGCGATCATACTTTATGGCTATACCTTGATTTGAAGGTGATCCCACTCTATGGCTATATCTTGATTTAAAGGCGATCCTACTATATGGCTATACCATGATTTAAAGGCGATCCCACTCTATGGCCATATCTTGACCTGAAGACAATCCCACTCTATGGCCATACCTTAACCTGAAGGCAATCCCATTATATGGCTATACCTTGATCTGAAGGCGATCCCACTCTATGGCTATACTTTAATTTGAAGGCAGTCCCACTCTACAGCTATACCTTAATTTAAAGGTGATCCCACTTTGCAACTATACCTTAATTTGAAAGTAATCCCACTCTGTGGCCATACCGTGACCTGAAGGTGATCCCATTTTATGGTTATACCTTCATTTGAAGGTGATCTCACTTTGTGGCCATACCTTGATCTAAAGGTGATCCCACTCTATGGCTATACCTTGATCTAAAGCAATTCCACTCTATCTCTATACCCCTGATTTAAAGGAGACCCCACTATATGGCTATACCTTGTTTTGAAGGCAATACCACTCTATGGCTATACCTTGATTTGAAGGCAATCCCACTATGTAGCCATACCTTAACCTGAAGGTGATCCCACTCTATGGCTATACCTTTGCGATCCCACTCTGTGGCTATACCTTGATTTGAAGGCGATCCTACTCTATGGCTATACCTTGATTTGAAGGCATCCAACTCTGTGGCTATGCCTTATTTTAAAGGCAATCCCACTCTATGTCAATACCTTAACTTGAAGGCCATCCCAGTCTATGGCTATACTTTGATCTAAAGGTGATCCCACTTTGTGGCTATACATTACTTGGTTTTGTTTGCAAAAAAATTGTGTGTGTTGGGGCTGCTCAGATCTAGATGTGTTGAGGTTGCTCGGTGTTGCTCAGATCTGGAGTCAATCGCATAACCACTTAACCAGTATAGTGGAAGGAGTGTCATTATGGGCGATGATCATGAGGATGTATTGGTCATTGCTGCATAGTTGGCCATATCCTATTTGTCTTGTATTTACAATGTTGAAGAGGTTAGGTGGGAGTTTATTGCTCCCTATGTAGCTTGATAAGACAATTAGTTGTAATTTATTTTTACATCCTAGTGTGCGAATTTGTTAAGCCTATTGTTGTTTATTATCTTAATATGTGTACATATTGGTCATTATTATTTAGATACTGTTGATTGAAACATCATTACTTCGTTAGAGACAAGCAATGCTACTATGTAACCTAATTTAATGAATAAGCAAGTGAACTATATAAAATATGAAAGGTAAATCAAAGCGATCCTAAAATCAAATCTAGAACAAACAATAATAAATCCAAAGTAAGTACAAAGCAAAAGGACAAACATCATCCTAGAGTAAATATCAAAGTATGCTAATATAAAACGTATGTAAGGTAAAGACAAATGTAAATGATATCATCTTCTTAAAGTCATTATGCCTAAATGTAGGCTATAGTCAGTCAAGCCCTCTAGTAGAGAATGGGAGTGGTGCCTATAAAATGGTGGGCTCTATGCCTATCCATGCGATAGAGGACGAGCAAATAGGCCTAGTTATATAGGTCCCAAGGGGTGAATAGTGATAGGGTGGAGGAACTCATCAAGGTAACCTATGAGGCATCCTATCTCCTCTCGAATCCTAGTCAAGTCAACAACATGTGTTGTCAAGCAGCTTATGACTGTCCCATCTTTAGTTGAAACATGTCTTCTAAAATCAGTATCGAGCTTTTTGATCCACTTCTCGATCTCATTTTTTGCCCATTTGACTATCTTGCTAACTTAAGGAATGTAGTCTGCAGCACCTAAATCCTCTCTACAGCCTTTTGTACACTCGTATTAGCCTACTAAATCCCCTTTTGCACCCTGGCCATATTGGCTAACAACTGGCACTGGCAGGCATCAATGTCATTAAATCTCTTTAAATACATCTCTTGATGCCTAAGCTGCTCCTGGCAAATCATCTATATATATGTGGCCATAGCCATCTGAGATACCATCATATTCTAAATACCTTATAATATGGCATCCCATTTAGTGGCAGATGCATCTGGCTACAGTGAAGGGGGTGCTAAAGATGATGTCGCACTAGGGTGACCATAGTCTCTAGGTGGCAGCTTATGCTGGAAGGTGGGAAAAGCCTGTGTGGTCTGTGCCTCGACTGGCTCTTGATGGGCTTCACCTATAAAATAATTAGTAAAAAGGACTCCCTCCTCTCTAAATCCCAGTCCCAGGACATCCTCCATCTGCTACTCAACATCTTACTCTTGCTCAGGCTCTGGTGGTTGTGGCTAATGCTCCTGCCACTCTTAGTTTGGGAGCAATGCCCTATTTATCTCCTCTAAGGTTATCAATCTGATCCATTAAGGAGTAGTAGGATCCTCTCTAGCCATGTGCATGTCAAATGCTGCCTCTCTCTCCAGGTAGATACTCTCTCCAATTGATAGGCCCATTATAGCCTCAGGCATCCCATTTGCCAAAACCAGCTTGGTAACCAACCCGCCTATGACTATTGCCTCACCTGGCTTATATTGTGTCCTTTTTAGGTGCATCAGGATGGCATGGCTTAAATCTACCTGCCTTCCAGTCATTATACCCCATGGGCTGTAAATCTCTACTGCATTAATGGCAGCAGGACTACCTGTCCTCCCTAAATATGAACAAGTAAGGACCTGCTGCAGGTACTAAAGTAGTTGTGACCTCAATATGGTTGACTTCATTATTCTCTTGACATACAGGATACCCAGTCATGCAATGATCTCCCACATATGAGATAGAGTAGACCTATCTAGCCTGACTGCATCCTCCCCTGTAGGCAATCCTAAAATCTCAACAAAATGCCGATGAGTCATGCACACTAGGTGGCCCTGGATGTTGTAAGTGATGACACCCTCCTCATTGTCTGGTAGCTACTATCCCAAGCAACAAAAAATGGCTAAGAACTATTTGTCATCTCGAGATAGGTCTTATATGCACCCGCATAAAATATTGTCCATCCCACCTAAGCCAAAAAGTAAGCCCAGCTAGCCTTAGAGTCCCTTAAACATAAATTGGCTAGGCACCATGCGGGCTCCTACCATAGTTCGGTATAGAGTTACATGTTTAAGTGTCATCCTTATGGGGAAGTAGGGATCCATATCCTACAAGAGACAAACTTGTGTAGTTAATCATAATGATTTTCATAACATTGTTATTTAGATGTTGGCGCTTTTTTGTGTACAAATTTCGACAGCATTTTGACTTAAAAATCTAAGCCCGATCCTGCACAAAATTTATCTACTAAAAGCTATAACAACTAACACACACATGGTTCATCTAACCTACCGCCAAGTTTCTAGCAATCATGCCAAAGCTCCCAATAATGCACATAAATGTGACATTATGCCATTTAGGAATCGTCGTGTTTTTATGACCATATATCATTATCCTTATTTTTATTGTAATTATTTACATGTGAACAAATACACATGAAAGATTTAATTATATGTACACATTTATATAATTCCTCCGTTAATATAACAACATTATTTATGCAAAATTACATGACACGTATCTTTCCTTTTTTCTAACAAATAAAGCTAATTTATCCTTGTTCCCTATTATTTTCTTGTTACATTCCATTGTACATTCTTTTTTCCTTTTTCCCCCTTTACATTTTTATCTATTTATACATTACAACACAAATAATAAAAATTGTACACATATTTTCCATTATTTTTAGTTTTTCTATATATTTTACATCATTATATTATATACAACAATAACAATTAACCTACATTTACTATTATTATTTTTATGATGATTTTATCTTTTTTCTTTCTCTTTTTTAGGCTAGCTTCTCATTGTACAAAATATACATATTCTGCCTATATTTGCATTTTCATTACACCATTCAAACAACTAAAAGCAATAATAGGCAAGATAAGAAATGAAAGTAGCTATAGAATGCAGTAACCTATATCATACAGCACATCCACATAGCCATTTTTTTTAAAGCGAAAACAATAATTGCCACTAACAATGCATGACACACACTCACAACAACTCTCATCATCATTTTCATGTCATTGTAATCTCATTTAAAGTAATTAAAGAGTAGAAGATATTAAACATGCCTTTATTGGTTAGGTGACGAAAATTCAACGAAAATGCACAAATAATATGTCGAAGCGTGCGTAATGAGAAAACCCAATAATACACTAGATTAAAATCATGACATGACACCAAATGGATAAGAAAATTACAAAAAAAAATGAACTGTAAGTCATTGGAATTAGAAGAGAAGAAAGAAAATAAGGAAAGAAAGAAAAAAAAAAGGAAGAAACTATCGGGTTTTTATATTCTAAGCGAAAGCCCTGTACAGGTGTGCATGGCTGAAAATCAGGAAGTTGAAAAGTTTTGAACGTAAAACCTTTCCATACAAACCTATGTGAATAGTGTTTTTGCATGGGTTTTGGCCCAAACTCATGTAAAATAACCCTAATTTCTTCCAAAATGACTTTAAAGTTTACAATTCTTACAATTTTACAATTTATCTGTCTAATTATTTTATTTACAACTAAATGACAAGAATTCATTTTTGCACAAGCATATTATGGACAATTTATTTTTTATTCTTATCTTCATATATTATACTCAAAATTTTACTCTTATTTATTTTTATGTAGCATCGTTTACTTAATCTACTACTATTATTATTTTATATCATTATATTTATTATTTTTTCTTTTTTTCATGGTGTGCAAAATATACTCCCTAAATTATTGAACTTCCCTGATAACAATTATAACTTTGAATTGCAAGCCAAACTTGAGATTTGAAAATGGATGAAATTTCTATAAAATAAATGTGCTAAAACCATGCATGTGAGGGTAGAATAATGCAATATGAGGTGGGTGACATGCAAAAACATTTTTTACTATTTATTTTCACCAAGTGATAATTAGGGCTCTTACACATGTGTGCAATCTGTCTTGTATAGCCGTGCAAACCAGCATATAAAGGGTTCTATGGATTTTTAGCTGCTTTTTGCTCTTCACTCATATCCACTTTGTCTTTTTACTTCCTATCTCCCTGCCTCACCTTTTCTTAGTTTGCATTGCATTTTGTTTATAACGACTCCCTTTTTAGAAAGACTTACTCTATTACTTGAAGACTACTCAACTAAAGACAATCCTATTTTGTCTCCTATTCGAACCTATGCTTTCTTTCCAAAGTGGAGCTTGATGAGGACCTGCTTGTTGCATCAACCCATTACTAAGAGCCTCACTTTCATGTTGTTCACTTCAATAACATGGAAATATGCCTATTGCACAAGGAGTTCATGACCATTCTTATCATTCCTTTTTCATCAGGTACTCTACTATGTGTGCCCAACTATGTCCTAAATTATGCTCAAGAGGTAGTTCATGCTCTTGGGATTCATCATTCTAATGTTAAAGTCCTCATTAAGCTGTCAGAGCCTGTTATGCATAATCTACAATTTGACAGCCTGTACTACTTTAATGGTAATAAGACTTATGTTGTCGATGCGACCTTTCTTATATGTTTGGCCCATTATCTATGTATTACAGTGAGGCTAGCATCCTAGGAGACTATCAACTCTTTGACATTGTTAATGGCATTTGTGAAGGGCTTACCCTTTCTTCGTACGATTCTAACTGAGACCCTACTTGGATTGGATGCAGTGCATGCTGACCCCATCACTTTATTCACTAGCAATCCCTTATTGCTTCAGGTACCTATAGTCATTCATTAAAGAGAGTGTGCCCCTTGTGGGTTTTCACACTAGCTTTTCTTTATGGGAAATGCATCTTTTTATAGATTTTCACATAACCCTATGCTTAATTTTTTCCTGAAATGGATGCTAAACTATTCCAATGGCTTTTATATTTACTCCCTCTCTTTTTTTTAAATCTAGATGTAGGAAAAACTTAGGATGCTGACTAAGCCCTCTCCTTACATTGTGGATATATACTCTTTGAGGTTCTTTAGTGCCCATATATATTGGTACTGGATAGGCTCTGTAGAGGAGGGCATAACATGCCTAAGTTCTATAGCAGAGTGAAGAGTAAGCTTTATGTTTCCTTAAATCTGAATAAAGTACATAACCCACGATAGGATTTCTGGTTGTATACCTCTTTATGACCTAAATAGAGCCACCTTCTGTATTACCAGGTGATGTACCGAGCAGTTTGGCATTAGGTAAGAGATTGTGCATACCTATTTACAATTTAGAGGAGGTGACTTGACCGACGCTTTCGTTACAAGTTACCACTATATTTGGAGGTGTCTTCTTTTTAAGAGTAATATCCCTCCTATGAATATTTACAACTTTGAGTCCAGTGTGGACTATTGCCTATAGGCCATCGAGGCACCCGACACGAGGGCCTTCTTACTGAGACGTCCTGATGAAAGGGGCATAATGGAGGTGATGAAGTTTAATCTATCGTCTTATAGGGGGAAATTTTATTTTTAATGTGTAATGTAATATATGTACTGTTGTGCTGGCAGCCAGACCTATGCTTTTATTTCCTGCTTGCATGTTTGGGTATTTGCTTGTTTTGTGTTATTGTTGTGTTTGTTCAGTTGTTGTTTTTTTTCTCTCTTATGAATGAATAAATAATATGCCAAATTTAACATTAACCAAAGTGTTTAACTTAAATTATTTATGTGTTCTCACATGATTACAATTTGCAATAATGACTACCATGACATGACATTTAAAACAAAACACAACTTTCATTTAGTCTTAGATTACGACATCTTTAATGCATCCAATTCTTGTAGCCAATCAGCTCTCACAAGTTTTCTTGATTGGCTATTTTCTCTTAACCCTTAACTTTTGCCTAAGGTGCCTCTTTTCGATTTTTGCCTTAGCAAGTTGCCCAATTTTAGCAAGGCCTCCTTTTTTGGTTTTAACCTGTGTGTTATTATTCTTTTGATTCCTCCTTTTTTTTATTTTAATTGATTTTTGTTTAACCCTAGAACCTCTTCAGCCTTTGAACTCATTCCCATCACAATCTATAAGAATAACCGCTCCTTTGGAAAGCAATTTCTTTAGTATAAAAGGATATTCTGAATTTGGTCTGAACTTTTCCCTGTAATTAGGTAGGTCAGGCCTCATCTGCTTGAATACTTAGTTCCCCTCCTTAAGGTGATGCCCTTAACTTTTTTGCCGAAAGACCGAACTAATCTTTTCTAATACAACTGATTGTGGTAATAGGCTCTCATTCAATTCTTATCTAATAGGTTTAACTGTGCCATTCAATGTTTTGCCCATTTTATCTCCAGTAACTTTACTTCTAGGACGACCCTCAACAATTATAGTTCAATCTCCACTAGTAGCATCGCTTCTGAGCTATACATAAGGGAAAAAGAAGTTGATTATGTTGAAGTTCTAATAGTGGTTCTATACCCCAAAGTGCAAATGGTAACTTTTCAGCTCAATCCTTATACGTTTGCACAGTTTTAGGTAGAATATTTTTCAAGTTCTTGTTAGCACCCTCAATAACTCCATTTTCCTATGAATGGCAAAGAGATGACCTATGATGTTGGATTCTATATTTTTGGAGTACATGTCTAGTTTTTGCTTAAAATTGAAACCTATTATCTGACACCTTATGGTGAGGTACCCAGTACCTACACATCAGGTTTCTCTCAATGAACTAAGCTATCTCCCATACTCCAAGTCTTTTAAAGGATTTTGTTTGCACCCATTTTGTAAAATAGTCGATGGCAACCACAATGTATATACGGCCATTAGAGGCCATCAGATGGATTTCCCCAATGATGACTATCCCCTAAGCTGTAAAGGGCTAAGGCGATAATAAGTTGCACAACTTTGAAACTGATAGGTGACTCAAGTTGGAATATTACTAGCACTAATGGCACATTTTTACATACTTGGAGCAATCAGCATCCATGGTCAACCAGAAGAATCCTTGCCGTATGATCTTCCTAGCCACTATTAGTCCAACCATATAGGCCTCGCATACCATTGCGTGAGTTTTTTCCATAACTTTCTTAGCTTCTCTCTCATCCAGATAACTTAACTGAATGCCATCAACTTTTCTCTTGTACAAGATCCCTTTTACACCAATAAATTAGCTAGGTAACTTTTGAATCATCTTTTGATCTTTTTTCATTGCCTTTTCGGGCAATTTGGAACTCTCCAAATAATTTTGGATATCATAATACCAAGGTTTACCATTAAATCCATCTAAACCCATAAGTTGTTCGTTCTCAAAGCATGGGTTGGTTGAGCTTGTGATGATTACTAGCCTCATAGCTATTCCTTCAGAGTTATCCCACATAGATACCAAGGTTACCAAGGCATCTACTAATTGGTTTTAATCCTGCAGCATGTGCCTGAAGGCATATGTCTTGAACTTATTACTTAAACTCCTTAGATATTCCACATAAGGCATCAACCTTTTCTCATCTTATGGACCATTCTCCCTTCACTTGGTGGATTACTAAAGATGAATCTCCCAATACTTCAACAGTCTTCGATCCCAATGTTATCAAGGCTTCTACCCCGTATATACAAGCTTCGTACTCAGCTTCATTGTTGGTCACTTTAAACCCCAGTTTCTTGGCTAAGGGGAGTTTTTCACCATCAAAGGTGATAAGGATGACTACTACTCTGGCTCCTTTGTTATTTATAGCCCCATCAAAATACATTTGCCAACCCTAGATTGTTATGATATTGACACTTTCATCTGGGAACTCATATTTGACTTGATCTCCCTCTAGTGGGCGACTAGCAATAAACTTTGCAACTGCTCTACCTTTAATATGCTTCCTAGTCACATATTCCATGTCGAATTCTTGCAAGAGCAATAGCCACCTTCCCATTTTCCCCAGTAAGGATGGTACTGATTAAAGGTGTCTAAGTGGGTTATGCTTAGCTATTGCTTAGATCTTATAGGAATAGAAATAGTGCCTTAGCTTATTTAAGGCCCATATCACCAGTCAACAAATCTTCTCAACATTTGCATACTTGGTCTCATACGGTAAAAACTTCTTGCTTAAATAGTACACAATGAACTCTACTTTGGTGTCATCCTCTTGAGCCAACATGGCTCCTGCTGAACCCTGCTCCACTGCTATGTACAGGAATAAAAGCTTTAATGGTCTGGATGGCTGGACAATCATCATTCCACTTAATTGGTTGATTCTTTCTCAGAAGTTTAAAAATCGGCTTGTATATAAAGGTGAGCTTAGTAATGAATCAATTGATGTATTGAATTCATTTTAGAAACCCTTTGATCTCTTTCTCCTTATTTGGTATAGGTATCTCCTAAATAGCCTTTACTTTATTTGGATCCACCTCTATCCCTTTTTGGCTAATGACATGCCCGAGGAGTTTACTTGAGTTCACCCCGAACACACACTTTTTCAAATTGAGATAGAGATTATACTTATCAATCCACTAGAAGAACTTCTCTAGAGCATTAAAATATCCATCCCCTATAATTGACTTGATCATCATGTCATCAATATATACTTTGACTTCTTTGTGAATCAAATCACCGAGAATCTTGGTAGCCATTTGCTGATAGGTACCTCTGCATTCTTCAATTTGAATGGCATGACTTTGAATGCATAAGTTTCCCATTCAGTAATGAAGGTTGTCTTCACTTGATCTACTATCTTGTTTAGGATCTAATTGTCCCACACATACCCATCAACAAAATTGTACATCATACACTTTACTACACTGTCAACCAGCAAATCTATATAGGAGAGTGGAAACTTATCTTGGACATGCCTTGTTCAAATCCTGATAGTCTACACACATTCGTACCTTTCCATCTTTCTTAGAAATAGGCACAACATTAGCTAGCCAGGTAAGATACTAAACCACGACCAAGAACTTGGCCTCAATCTGTCTTTTTACTTTTTCTTCACCTTTTTTGCCCATTTTGATCTTAGCCTCTGAAGTTTTTGTTTTACTAGCTTACCATTTGTATATGTTAGAATGGCATGCTCTGTAACTTCTCTGTCAATTCTAGGTATATCTTAGTAGGTACAAGCAAAACCTTTTAATATTTTCTTAATATTCTCTCAAATTTTGTCCTATCCTCAAGAGTTATGTTGGATGCAATTAAGATCTCCTTAGGGTCATCTTAGTTTCCAAGATTAAATGAAGTAGTGTTTGTTGAATTAAAGTCAAATATGAATGAGTCATGATTATGATCATGGATGGTGCAATCAGATAGGACATCACACAAATAAGCAAAGTTATTTATCTTATTAACTTAAGCAGAAAAAGGTACATCATCATTAAACAATTTAGGAATGTAAATTACATCAGCAAAAAAAGCATCTTTTAAATTAAAGATGGCCGATGCAGTAGCATATGCCTCTCTTACTTCTGATGGTGCCTCCTCACAATGACTGTAGATTCACACTCAATCTTTTCTTTTCCTTTAGCTTTGGTGGCTAGAGATTTTATCGTTAGTACCTCCTCAAGTTGACCCCAATCCAAATCGGCGATCTTGACCATGACTTCTTCATCCGAAAACCCTAGTATAGGCTTAATGGTTCCAACTGACCAATCGAAGACATCATTAAAGATCTCGAATCCAGGGACAATCCTTCCTTAAATCACTATAGCTGCAACCTCTCTATAGTACTTGCATTCTCTAGACACTGGCACAAAGCCTTCTAGGATGAGGGATCTTTCTTGGCAGATGATCAAGTTGCCTTTCGACATCATTCTCACAATAGTTAAAACCTTTCCTATTTCTCTAACCAATCAGAGCAATAGGTACAGTTGTACCCTAAGAATTCTTTCCCAATTCGGTGCCTGTCAGATAACTCATTTTCTTCATCATATTAACTGCCTGAGGGTTGATGAAATCTATTTCCTCCTCTTTAACTCAATCCTAGCCACGTGGAACCTATTGAATAGCTTATTAGCCATGCTTAGAATGGAGACTGAATTCTCTCTTGCTGCCTTAATAGTAACCATACCACCTTTATGTAGAATTTGGACCATCTGATATAGGGTAGAAGGAACCATTCCCAGTTTGTGGAACCAAGGTCGCCCTAGTAATAGAGAGAAATTAGCTGGTATCTATAACACTGAAAACTCTACCTCTATCTCAATAAGCCCCATCTTTATTACTGCTCTGAAAGTGCTAGCAGTTTGCCTCTTAGAATTATAGTAGATCAATATAGTAAGCCAAGACCTAGTGAGCATGGTCTCATTAATACCATAGACCGCCCTTGCTATAAAAAGGCATGCATTGCTAGAGGAGCTATCATCCACCATTACTCATGCAGTGTGCTTACTATTCACCTCAGCCCTGATATATAAAAGGTAGTTATGCTCACATACTTCTAAGGGTAAGTCCACATTAGTGAACACTATCTTCTCCTCAAAATTTCCCTTCAGCATTTCTAATAGCTCGAAAGGAGATATGGTAGTAGTAATAGTTAATTCACATAAAGCCTGCACTAGTTTCTGCCTATGGGAAGGCGATTGCCTTAGAAAATCCCATATTGAAATATAAGCAGTGTCTTCTTAAGTTGCTTCAAAACTATATTGTCCTCCGTGACCCTTTCTTTTGTGGGCACAGTGGGTTCCTATTGCTGCTTAACTTCAGGCATGATTCTACCGCTTTTAGTGACAGTTTAAACTTTTTTTCATTCGCCACTTCCTTCTCATTTTCATCGATTTCCTATAGGTCCTTCAACTGACACTTTTGCAATTCTTCAACTGTTACCTCTACTACCATTGTCATTACCAAACCTTTTATCAAAACCTGAGCTTTTAAAACCCCACTTGTTGCTACTATGTTACTCCACTATTTGAACTCACAGGACTAGCTTTCTTTGCTAAATATTATCCCTCGACTTTAATTGTTATGTCTTTTAGGGACTCATAGTCTTTCAATACCTTCATTTTTAAACTGTCCTTCAGATAATGACTAGCATTCTAAATGACCAATCGGATCTGGTCTTGTGTGTCAGGTTTTCTTTTCATCTCCATCGGTTTGTTCTTCCATCGAGTGAGATACTCATGGAAGGACTCTCCAGGTTTCTACTATAACGATTCCAAGTCTTTCAAAGTGACCTCCATATAGGTGCTACAATCATACTACTTAAAAAAATTTCTATCAGTCTTTCCTAATCTTTTTTTGTCTTTTTATCCAAACTATGATACCAGTCAACAACTAAGGCCCACAAGGTTGAGACTGAAGAAGTCCACTTTCTGCCTCTTGGTGAGAGTAGTCCTCTTCATAAGCAAAACATGTTGTTTGATGTGTGCTAGTGGGTTAGATGTACCATCAAATTTCATTAAATCAGGCATCTTAAATCGACTAGGCAAAGCATCCTTGCTATCCAGATCAATATCTTTGGAACTGACTCCCTTCCCAACTAACAACATTATAGTCAAAGCCTCTAATTTCTCTTTCATTTTTTTCATGACAGCATTTTTTTCCTTGGGGATAATATTCTTCAACACTTGAGGGGCTCTCAATTCCTCCTCCTCATTGGTTATAAACTCACATTCAGGACCACCTCGGGTGACGTCTCCTTTTATCCCTCGTGTGGCCACATTCCTAACATCAACTGCTAATGGTGGTGTCATGATGGTTGCTGCTAGAATGCCCCTGATAGTAGTCAGTTTAACTCAAGCAATAGTAGACTTAACTAATTTAATAGCTTAGATTGAGGCCAAATTTCTTGTAAGATTAGCAAACGTTGACACCATTTTTCTTTTAAAATCATCCATCCTTTTATCTATATCTTGTGAACCGGAGGAACCAACAGGGGGAGTGAGCTCAAACATTTTTTCCCTTTCTGACTATTCTAAATGTCCTTCTGAAAAACTCTTCTAACAAACTGTCTATAACTAACTCAGATCCCAACTTTGAGCTCTATCCTAACACCAACTTTTTTATCTTTTCAGAAAACCACTTTCTAACCAACCAATTGTTTGAGCCCCAAAACCACCTAGGTGATGATGACTCTATTATGGCTACCAAAATAGGGTTGTCAGCATAATGCATGAGTAGATGTAGATGCATGATCATGAGATGCAACATCAACAATCACATGCAAAAATCCTCTCCACCTTATTCCTCCCATAGACAAGGTCAAAGTTTCTTTCCTAGGTGGATTTAATTCATGGGTCAATAGGGGACCCTAAAGAATATGTATGGTGCACAGGGAAAATTCAACGGTATAATGCCTCTCAAGAAAAGCATTCAAAAATGTTTTGATCAATATGTATTTGAGAAACCCAAGAAAATTAAAGTGGGCTTACCAGGGCATGATAGCCTTTGATACGTAGACATCTAGACTTGTTTAGGTTTGCTTAATACATAAGGATCCACATCACAAGCAACGCAAATTTATTATGAACATCCTAGTGGAAATTTTTATGTTACTATATAGGCTTTTAGTTTAAGTGTAGACGTTAGGCCTGAGTCAACCTCTATCAAGGTTACCTAATGATGATACTGCTATTTCAAAAACAACCAGGAAGCAGCGGAACTCTATTTTGCTTCAACACCAGGTTTTTTTAAATATTCCATCATAAGTTTTGAAAGTCAAAAAATGGAATTTTGTTAGCATGAATGTGATTTTCTCTCTAGAATGGGTGAAATGAGTACATCCATAGGCCTTGGATTGACTCAAAAATGAGTTACAACCTTTAATCATAGGTCAAGACTATGACTAGCTTATGAGTCATGGCCTAAAGGGTTGACTCACTGCCAGTCTCTTTTGACCATAATTTCAGTCACTAGGTTTGACTCAAGGTCGTAACTCATTAGAGAGTCACAGCCCAAGATAATGACTCACCCGTTTTTGCTATTAAATTTATTTTTTGGACTTCTCTAAGGAGCCCACATCTGAGTTAAGGGCGTGAGTCACCACTCTAGGTTGTGACAGGGTTTTTTTCATCCAAAACTATAAATTTTCTTACAAAATAGAGGATTATTCTTAAGATAAAAATATTTTGCCTTTTTTAGTCTTAATCCAAAACATTTAAGGGCAATGATTTCCCTTAAATGAGTAACAAATTCCTTGGAAAAAACGCCAAGAAAATCTAAAGAGAGAAAGTAAGGAAAAACACTCTCTATTTTTCATCTGGTTTTTGGGGTTCAAACTAAAAAAGTAGGAAGTAGAAGAAGGGGTGTCATCACTGGATTGTTGAGATAGCTCCACTAAAGGTAATATAAGAGACAAACTCCTAGGTTTTGTGTAGATTTACAACTTTTATTCATGAAATTTATAGTTTTGAGCTTTTTGTACATTCTCCCTTATCTATTTTTCTTATTTATCCTTTGTATAATGAATGATCCTTGATATCCTTATACAAATAATGTTCTATAGGTATATTTATGTGTGGTATTGTATTTTATGCATTAATATCTTATTTGTGTGTGAAAATAACTAAGTTTGACGCTTGTTTCTTATCACTTTCTCTCTCTAAAAATATTTCTCTCACATGGTGTGTTACATGTAATTGATGTTATTTTGTGTTTTTAAAGTTATTTTGAGCATATGTGATGATTTTATAGAGTTTAGAAGTGTTTTGTGAGTTTTAAGGACTTAGAAATTATTTTGGAAGTTTGAGTGTTGGTTATGGCACCGTTCCAATAGCCACTAGACATTCTAGAGGTGACTAAAGGCCTTGAGTTGTAAGGCAGTGACTCACTCCTGACTCTCTGTGACTCACCCTTGTATGGACCATGACTTAACCCACTCAAGGTCATGACTCACTTCCTTGGGCTATGACTCAACCCTTGCTTCCTAAGTGAGTTCGTGACTCGCTTTTCTCTCTTTTTTTTGCTTTTTTATATGTTTTTTCCTTTGTTTTTATTTATCTCTTACCTTGTTTTCTTTCTTATTTTTTCTCCTTTTTTCCTATCTTTTAGTTATTTTTCTTTTCATGTTGCCTTGTTTAGTTTTTTATCAATTTAGATTTGTTGTCTAACTAATATTGTATTCTTTATCCTTATCTTAAGTAAAATGCATTGTGAGTTTGCATGGAAAATTGAACATTGGAGAGTCAGCCCAACTTTGTCAGTATCGAGTTTTTTAGGTTTATTCGATTATTTATTAATTGTGTTCTATTATTTATTTTATTTTTGCATGGTAATCTGTAATGGCTAGTAAAAAGAGGCATTTTTGGCACGATAATTAAGGCAAATTTCCCACTAAGTGTTTTATACTAAATTAATCAATACTTTATAAAGTGGACCAATGTCCATCCTTTTAACCTTAAAATCACATGTAAATATTTATAAAATATACATAGGGAACCCAAGTTCCCAAAATAATTAACACCCCTATTTATATATGTCTTTTATTGCTTTATTATTTTCTCATATCATTTAGTCAAATTATTCTTGCATGATTCACTAAAATCTTATTAAATGATTTTATAACAGTTTGAGTGGGATTTTTCTATAATAAAAAGGGACTAATGTCTCAATTTTCACCCACTAAATAATATGTAAATTAAAGATCTATTTCTTAGTACAAAATGATTTTTTTACCTTAAAATTCATTAATGCGATTTTTTTAAAGCCGTGTGGGTCTCATGCCCTTATTCTTTTTATCTAAAAATACACTTGAAATCTAACCTTTTGCAAATATACATGCAAGGACTAATGTCCTTATTAAAATGGGATAAAAAAAACCTCAATTTATGTATGATTTATTTAAATATTGTATACAATTGATCATTTTTATGTGCTTGTAGTGTGTTATTTAACCTTGTTTACCTCGTAATCGAAGAGGACTAAAATAATTGGGCATAAGTGATCATTCATATAATTATCAATCAAGTATGTAAGTAAGGGTGAAGTCTAAATTGTCTCTATTTTTGGCTGCATAAGGTAAGAAATCACTTTCCCAATGTTTTATTGGGTGGCGACTCCATAATACATGCCTTGTGATGCTCAACAAACCCCTTTTAGGTTAGTTGCCAGCAAATGGATAAAGATACTCTGAGACATTATCTTATGCTTTTTTAAGGCTCGAGGCATCAGGTATTGGGTTGAATCCCTATCCATTATGAAGTAATTGATCTTCACAAGTTAAATAAGCCTTAATCCGATCTTGGGCCCTAAAAGCAAGTTTTTGAGAACAAATTGGATACCTATGAGGTTCGACATGCATTACACCAGGTACTCAATTACAAGGCTACCGAAGCATGGCCCTTGCTAATGGATTTATTCATCACAAGCATAATTACTAATTAGTTCACCATTTGACATACCAAGAGGTACTAAACTTAGGGTAGTAATTATCCCTAACACTACCCTCAGTTGAGTGAACGATAAGGGAGTGCCTTAAAAAATGTACCGGGGTTAGAAAATTGGGATGCCTATCTTATTATAAGGCTCTAGCATGATTCTAATGCAATTTTGAAAAGAGATAAAATTTCTTAACCAAAAGCCTTTTTATGTCATATAAATCAAAAGTAGTTTTGGAGCAAAGTCTTAAATTATCCCTAGTGGAGTCACCACTATGATGCATGCTCTTCATCACTACTTGAATCACCCTTGGAACCAAGGGATCAATGGGCTCAAAGGAGGAGACCTCTAACCTTTAATGTTTTGATCCAACTTTTAAGGTTCGACCAGGTTGAGGTTTCTCTGCCCAAGCTAATTGGTCGCTTCATGATGGGAAAAAGACTCTGCCTGATTTTCCAAATCTCAAACCCTATAGGGCATAAGACAGTATCTCAAGGTGTCTCACACTGATTGCTAATGATTGATAGCCAGGAGCCATCTGCTGGGCACCACAAGGCTGATTATAAAGAGTTACCACTAAATAGAATATTAAAAAAAGAATGTTTCTGCCTCGTATAGAACTCTGATGTTACTTTTATTTTGATTAATGTGACATAATGGCTTTCAGATTAATCATGTTATCTCTTTTCATACATACAAGATTAGAGCAAATGTAAAAATTAAAGGTGCACCCAAGCACATAGGAAAATAATAAATCATGGCATAGAATAAAAGCAATAAAAACATATGTAAATTGCATAATTCATTGCGACTTCTTGATGAGAACTTTGGTCCTTGCATGTGGGTTATAAGGAACCATTTCATTATGTGGGTTGAAGACAGGGACTTGTCAGCCTAAATTTTATTAATAAATGTCCCGTGTTATTTTAATTTATATACAAAAATATTTTCATTATCAAAAGGTAATTTTTACATGTGAGTTTCCTAGGCAAGAAATAAGACATTGGTCCAATTTTGTTAATGAAAAGTCCCAATTCTTTACTATAAATAATTTTTGTGACATTTTTTTCATTTGCAGTTGGAAAAACCTTTTATGATAAAGAAAAGGGTAGTAAACTTACCTGTAACGCTCGCCTGGATACACTTGCAAAATGATTAACCGCAAAAATAATAATGACAATGACAATAGCATCAATAACAATAATAATAACCATAATAAAAAAAGAATGCAGAAAAGGAGCAACATGAAATAAACAACTACCATGTATGTTAAGGAATGCGCTAGTATGCATTGGGTGACATGCAGCCAACTCTTTTTTCTTAAAAAAAAAAGAAAAAACATTTCGGGTCATACATCACATGACAAGTGGGTGGACATCATGTGGTGCATAGCCATACATGCCTGGTAACAGGCTAGTTTTCTCTTTTCTTTAAAAAAAATCCTTATTAACAACAAATCCAAAAGGGAGCAAAAAGGATCATTGAACACAAAAGATTTTTTTTAAATCAAACTTTTCAAGGAAAATGACTAGAAATGATAAAAAAAAAAGGTTTTTACAATGATAGCCTAATAACTTATATCACATGGCAATGTACCTTTGAATGGGGTTTTACAACCTAAATATAAGCAGAAATAGATAGTGATGAAAATATGGTAAATAGAATCAACAGATGAAATTTATTACACTTAAAATAGTGAACGTATAAAATTTATGTTGTTAGAAAACAAAATCAAGTAGAAAAGACTTTTTATATTGCCTTCAGTGTACTTACTCGATCAAACTATTGAATATCAAATTCATAGACCCTTTTTGTGTCGAAACAATCAAAATTAATTTGAAAAAGTAAAGAACTAAATGCCAAATAAAGCCTTCTAAACCATAAAAGCTTATGTCTTTAAAACTTCTTACAACACTAAAATTTTTTCCAACCTTTTGCAAAGTGATCAGCCAAATTCTTTTATAGAAAGAGTTTCACAATCGTGTAAAAGCTTATGCATGGGTGTGCAAACCTAAAAGTCAACCAACTTGCTAATTTGCCTCTAAAAAGTTGACCTACTTTTCACTTACACTAGAGTGAAGCAGGTTGCATGGCCGTGTAACTCAAGTGCTACTGACCACTTGCCTAAAAAGGTAAGATTTTCTATTTTCAAAACCACACAAGCCTTTACGTGGGTTTGCAAACCAAAAAATGGAAAAAAACTGGCAATAAGCCAAACAATGTGGGTATTCTTCTTATGAACGGGTGTGTAATCCCCTTGAACAGGTGTGCAAGGTTTAAAAGTTGTTTAAAATGACTTTTAAGCCCCTAACTGAAAATACCTCCCATTATTCAACCATTTGCTGCCTTCGACCACCCGAATTAAGCACAAAACATTTTGAAACACTTTCAAAAAATGTTTCAACACAAAAAGTACCTCATAGCCCTCGATCCATCATCTTTCAAATAGCAGTTTTTCTCATTAAGTAACCCTAACAAAAGCTTTCTCAAGACCCAATGTCTATAACTATTTTTTGACAACTAGCTTAAACTAAACTCGAAACTGCCCTTTGATTCCAACCTTAAATTTGATTCTGAACTTAACCCTGGCAACTCAGATATCGATCTGTGAATTAGGTGACCATCTGACTCTTTGGACAACCTAAGTGAATCTATAATGGATGCAAAAATTAAATGTTAGGAGTGATGCATGATGGATGATGCATAAGCATGGTATATACATGATGCATGGCTGTAATGAATGATTTTGTTAGACATTAATCACAACCATACACAAGCATAGACAAAGCCTTCCAACCTTAAAAGGGGTTTTAAGCCCAGTCCATTGTTCGATGGTCAACCCATGAAGGCATCTAAAGTGGGCTCAAAAAGGTAGATATCATAGATTTGCCAACCAATAAAATATTGGAAAATGATTCTAAACCTTTTGATGCCCAAATAGAGAATGGTGTTCGGTACATCACTCTTAGTTCGCATCTTGGTTAAGGGTTGTTCTTATAATCAAGTTTTTGTTATTAGCCCACTATCTCCCTTCTCACAGAAGGCATTATGATAAAATTAAATAAATGTTTCAAACACTTTAAGGAAAGAAAGAAATAGAAAACCTACTTAAATTAATACATAAGCAAATCATCCTCAAAGGAAATAGTGATATGTAAAATGAAATAGCATTCACAAAACGGAAAATTAATTGAATTTTGAAAACATTGGTTTCCTCATACATGATTTTTATAAAAAAGGATAGAGAGTCTTTTGCTTGATGTTAATGAAAATGCAAGATGAGTGATCCCATTTTTAAAGAAAATGAGGCTCCATTTTTTATGGTGTGATTTTGGGTTAAAATTGGACATTGGCTCATTTCATTAGGAAAAACTAATTAATTAAGTAGAAATAATTTTAAGTGATTTTTTTATTAGCGTACAAAAATCATTTTATTACTACCTATTACATCCCCAAAAAGAATATACATCCAAAAATAAGCAAAATAAATAAAAAAAACCAAAATTAAATAAATAAAGCAAAATGAAATTAAAAAAAAAAGAAACTAAAGGCAAAATAAAAAGAGAGAGAGTGAACCAACTAGGGGGATGACTCCTAATGGATAATCACCCCTCGAGAGCTCCAAAAAAGCATAAAACAAATTGCTCTCATAATTCACAAAAAAAATCAATTAATTAGCATATTAAAAGGAAATGGACATTAAAATAAATTAAAAGGTTAGACAGAATAATCATACTAAAGATATACACATGAATATAGAATTAAAGATACACGCACAAAGACACAAAAATGGATTAAAAATAAATATTAAGAAAAAGATTCAAATTAAGGAAAAAAAGGATCAAAAAATACATTAAAATTAGAACAAATCCAACTATGGAACCCCCAGGCCAGAGGAGAGACGGGACGAGGAGAAAGCATCGCAATATCCTATCTGTCGTATTGACAAACGAGCATCTATGACACTTTCTTCTCTTCTATCACCCAAAAATAGACACAGAAAGCAGGTTCAAGGCAACAAAATATAAAAAAGATCTAAATAAACCCTAAACATATAATTTTATGGTCCTAAAGCATGCCAAATCTAAATACAATCCCCAAATAATACTTTCAATCAAGTGATGACAACAAATAACATGTAAAACAAAATTCAAACACAAGAAATAAAGCATGCATTCATGGAGAAAAATAAACCTCAATATATTATCCTAAAACATTGAATAGCTTTAGATCATCATGGTATCAAGGAATTGAACAGATTCAAGTACAACAAAATAAAAAAAATGCATTACAGCACCATAAACATGTTTGTATATAAACGTGATTGTGAAGGTGAACTAGAAAGAGAAAGTGAGGAACCTAGAATATTAGCCTCGGGATATTTTGATTTTGTAGGACTACAAATGTCTGTCTCTACTCTGATCCTTAGATTTTTTGCTCAAGAAAAACAAAGAGATTTTTTGTGTTTTTTTAAATCAAAAGCCTATATTGAACCTTTTTTTTTTCTTAGAGAAGAAAATTAATTTTTCTCTCTAAAAAAATTTGTTCTCTCTTTCCAAATCTCAGTTCCCTTTCTCTCCCCCTTTTTTTAAAACCCTAATTTTGGCTTTTATATCTAGAGGAGAGTTAGAAACCCACTCCAATTCTAATTCTTCAGATATGGAAGGATTAAATCCCCTTAAATGTTGAATCAAAGCAAATCTCCTATCTTAGATTTTTCAAAACTGCAAATGTGGAAAATCTAGAAATACTCCCATAAACGGACATTCATCATTAACAAACAGTCGTCCCTCACACAATTCCTCAGAAATTAAAAAAAATGCCACTAATTTGACTTCAATTAGAGGGAAGTGGCCATAAATGACCGTCCGTCTATGACAAACATCTGTCTATTATGGCTGAAGGTCAAAGTCAAGATTTTTCTTGATGCTTGTCAAAATCTTTCTCGAAAAACACTTAAAAAACCATAAAGCTTTTTATGAAAATGAGAAAATCGAGGTCAAAACTACGAGATTGGTGTTTTTCGTCAGAAATATATTGCTTCCTCATCATCACGTAACCCTAATCTAGGTTGCCTCGAATCACGGTGTCTATAAAAACTATACTCAATTTACAATATTCTAAACTAAATTCATGTTGTATATGTTGTGTAAAAGATATAATTAATTAAATAATTTTAAATTAATTATTGGGGCTTTATATAGTTCTAATATATATCCCAAGAAATATTAGAATTTTATTTTTTTAGTAATATTGGGATGTTGTAGTTTATATCATCTACCAAATATAAAAGTGCATATCAAATTAGAGAAAGATAAATTAGGTGAGAAAGAATTTTAAACTAACAACAACAACAACAAGAATAATAATAATAACAATAATAATAATATATGCAAAAGTTTTCATTTAAGGTGTTAAATAGTTTAATGGAATGAATTTCAATTTAAAATTTTAATTACATACTATAAAAAAATTCAAGAGTTAAAGTTGCCATTACTGTTAATGATAATTTGCAACAAGTTCTCAATCACATCCGCTATCACTTTGACATTTTGGTGGGTTTGATGGCAACTTTAAATGGTCTTATTACTTTCAACATTGATGGCATCCATAGGAGCAGCACATTTTTGAAGTTGAACTAGATTCTTATCCAGTTCGACAAGTTTTGGTTCAACCCAAGTTTTTTCGGTCCAATTCGAGTTTTTCCTTATTTTAAATTTTATGTTGGATCAACTCAATTTTCTTACTGAGTCTCGGCCCTATTGGTTTGACCATCTGGGTTAAATTGAGTTTCAAAACATTGCTTATAATAAAAAGGTGCCCAAAAGGTACACCATCTAATTTCTTCCTAATGTTTTTTCATTCAATGTAATCCTTGTTACATGGTTGAAACATATGTATAACCCAATCAAGATTTTCCAGATTGAGGAATAAAGTCCCAATCAAAAAGATTGACGTACAACTTACTATTTTTTTCAATTGATGCATTCCCGATCGAAATATGTAATCCCGATCAAAGAGATTGATGAATAAATTATTACTTTTCTCAATCAAAAGATTGATGTACAAACTTTTAACTTTTATACTGATGCATTTAAAATTGAATAAATTAAATCCCAATTGAAATAATTGATGCATAAGCTACTGACTTTGTCAATTGACTCACTTTCGATCAATAAAGTTAGTATTAGACGCATACTAAGCAAAGTTATCATAGTTAAAATCCACCCAAATTGCGGAAGGATTTTCTTTTTTAAGATTCAAAGAATAGATATGATTATACAATTGTTTATTCGTTTATCTAAAGAACACCAGTTAGATATCAAAAATCATCAGCATGATTATCTACTTCTGATTTTGAGTTAGTTGCAATCACTACACAGTAAGCAAAAGAATAAAGAAATAATATAAATGAACTAAAAGTTGGTTGCAATCTCTACAAATGATAACTTGATATCTTAAGACCAACTCTCATCAACTCTAGCAGTGTTGCAATCCTTTTCATCTTCAATTCTAATCAGAAGTTGAGTTAAAAATAAAGAAGAAAGTACATACTCCTAGCCATTCCCCATCCATAAACCACAGTTCCTAGTGGTGAAAAATTGAAATCAGAGAGGAAAATAGAGAAAATAAAGGGGGACGTATGCATTTAGCAACAATTCACCTGACGCCACGACAAGGGAACACCTTTTAAGAGAGCAAAGCTCATTCATCTTCTTAAAATGGTGAGAACTGAAAAAAAAATAAGTTGAAAAGCTCCAAGAGGTTCAGGTAAATCCATTGAGAAGTCACAAAAAAAGAAAAAAAAAAGGGTTTTCAACACTTCAAGAAAAACTTAAAGGAATACACCTATTTATAAGAAATCTAGAAAAATATACCTTACAATTAGAAAATCTTTTAATGAAAATTGCCACGCGGCAATCTCTAATTGATGAGAAATCGAAGTCGAAATGCCACAAATTCAAAAGGATAATGAATCACCGTAATGAATGCATAAGGAATGAAGCAAAAATTATTAAATGTGCCGATTATTAAAAAAAATTTCCATTTTAGAAAGTAATGCCATTAATGAAGCACGACGAACTAAGCACCTAAATCTAATGAATTGATTAGGAGAATTCAAATGGTCAAAAAACTGTTGAGCTGGCCACTCTACCTAATCAAATCCAAGAAAGACAAAAGATCACCCCTTAGTTACATGACTGATGATCTCATTCATATTCCCGATTAATGCTTTCTCGATCATTGGATTTAAATTTTAGATCGCACGTTTGATAATTTAATCAAGATCTATGACGATCTGAATAGGCTTACATTCCAATCAGAAAGATTAGGTACGTATTAAATTCTTTATTATCCCAAGTTAAGAATTGCATT
The DNA here is from genome assembly GCA_037975025.1 of Excoecaria agallocha. Classification (NCBI taxonomy): domain Eukaryota; kingdom Viridiplantae; phylum Streptophyta; class Magnoliopsida; order Malpighiales; family Euphorbiaceae; genus Excoecaria; species Excoecaria agallocha. The sequence goes on along the minus strand of CM075812.1, from coordinate 38,039,684 downwards.
AGTTATCTACTTGAAACTTGACAAATCTACTTGAATAATTCTCATTAAAGATTATTTAAAAAGATAAGCACTTGGCAGTATATTCAAAGTGCTGACAAAATATCATGCTTCGAGTAAACAATTATGTCGAATCCGGATGATAAAAGGAAGACTCTATTAATAGAAAAGGTTTGTATTACCAGTAAAGAAAAATAGTACAAAGGAAATCATTATCAGCATCTAATATTCAAGCATTCCCGACATTTCCACTTGGATTTCCTTTTTATGCTTCCTCTCCACCCTCTTCCTCTTTGATGGGACGATCAAGAAGTGGGCTAGGGTCTTCTATGAAACTGAAATCTTTACCAAGGAAGTTCCTTTCACATTCTAATTGTATGCGAGATCACTTTAGAGATCCCCAAATTGGTCTATCAACCAATCCTTTTGATTAGCCAGCTCCTTCTGATGAGCTTGGTCAATGAGGTTCAACCTTTCCTTAAGATGCCAGTTGGTCGACACTATCAATCCTACCTTCACTTGAAGTTCCTTCACTTGCGAGGATAGCTGAGTTATTTGGGAGGCATGCTCAACCCTAAAAGCCTCCAAATCTTTCCATCAACTTTTGCTTTAACTAAGTCCTTACAGCCAGTTTTCCCTTCTTAGCCAAATTCTCACCATAAAGTCACATGGCCCTTTACATAACCTATTCGAGACAAAAGAAATAAGATTTAAATTACTTAAAAGATTCTTGAGAGAGGCTATAATTTACAAGTACTTACTTGATAGGCCTCAAGGTTAATCTCGACTAACTCCCTATCCAGGGAAGTAACCAGACCCATATCATTCATGTCTTTTTCTGACAAGACAAGTCTATTCAGATAGTCTAGCGCTTGTGAGCTTTGAATGGAATATCCCTAGCCAAATCTCCGAGTCAACACCTCCTTAAGAGGAAGATTTTCTAACAGATGTCTAGCAAGTGTACTAGATTGGCTAGTAGTATAGGGAAATATATTTAAAACACCAAGAATATCGAACCCAAAGAAATATGGATTGCTAAGTAAAATATCTATAATTAAGTTGAATTAATTTGAGATGTTTCCCAAATTTGAATTTGAAAGGAGTTCTAAGTTAACAATTAAGTAAATCAAAACTAAGACTAGACTAACATGAATTAAATACAAAGTAACACTCAAATAATGAATAACATCTATAGCTAAAACAATTCTGCTAATGAACTATCCACCTAAACTTCCATTGCAATGACTCAATCAAAAATAACACAAGTTTTTATGGAAAACCAATTAAATAAAAATAGATATCTTATTCAAAATATCATTCTAGAATATTAAATCATTTTATTAAAAACAATTCAATACATAGCATACAAATCCAGTTTTAAACTCCTAAATCTTTGTTGGATTTTTTTTTCAAGAGATCTAACTCCAGCCCATTCTCAATTCAAATTCTTAAATTTAAATCAACTCATGAACAAAAAATTACTACATCAATTCTAAGAATACAACAATACATTGACATGAGAAGAATAAGCTAAGAACATGCATATCATTGATCAAAGATTAAATTAATAATTAACCATCTATTTGATACATCAAGCATCAATCCAATCATAACCAAATATAAGATTCAACCCAAGAATTAAGAAATAACAAAATTGCATTAAAATTAAGCTCCATTCAAAGTCATTACAATAAAAATCTAAGGGTTCAAGTTTCCCTCAGCAAAAGTAGAGAATTACTCATCATTCATGATTAAAACAATTAAAAAACTAAAGTAAAAAGATACAATACTCATAAAGCTTCAAGCTTCCTTTTCATCTCTTCTCAGAACACTAAAAGTGCAGCTTCAAACTCTCAGATAATTGAAAAACTAAAAAAGAAAAGAAAAATAGTTTTAAAACTATTGTACAATTAACTAAAGAAAACTAGGGTTAAAAACCTAAGCAAATTCATCTCCCTAAAAACTGCTTTTGAATTATGGTGTTTTGCTTCCTTATATACCATGGAGTGAAGATATTAGATGCCTTTTAACTTCCTATTCCAAAAGAAAATAGAGTTTCATTGTAACTGGAAGACATCCCCTCGGTAGAGGGCCAAATCCCCTTGGTAAAGGGACTCAATTCCTTTTGATCTTTTTGCCTTCCCTTTGTAAAGGGATTTTTTCCCCAAATAGAGGGACTAATCCCCTCGATAGAGGGAAATTCCCCTTCTCCAAGGGAAAAGCTCTTAGACTCTAACATGATTTGTTATTCAAAATTCCTAAATTGCTCTAATTTCCTTCTTTTTCCAAATAACTTCCTCTTTTCTTTAATTAAGCACCTAAAAACACCAAATTGCAATTAAATCCACATAATTAGAGACTTAAGAAATTAAACACACAGTTAACTAAATTAATACTAAAATAACATCCTAAACACCTAAAAACATACTAATAATATAGTTAAAATTCACAACTATCAGTTTCGACTATAGGGGGAGATGTAGGCATGATAACTGTGGCAAGTGGTTCCCTTGGTGTAACATAATCAAAAGAAGCCTGTTTGGTAAGTGCCTCCCTATCAGCTTAGGTTGAAAGAGGAATCTCTTCCACCTCCTTAGAAGCTTCATCCCTAAGGACCAACTTCCTCACTTTAGCAAGATAAGCAATTTGATCCTCTCTTTTATGGGATTTTCTCCTCCGTGATTTTTAAGCCTTCTTAGTCCATTTAGCCACCCTTTTTCTCATCTTAGGATTTATGAAAGCTAAGAAAGGAAAAGAAATGTAAGCTCACAAGGTGTAAAATTAAATCTAGAACAAAAATTAAAACTCAACCAGGCAAGACAATACTAAGTCCTAAGGACTCACACTTGTCAAGTCTAGCTAACAACACCTCCGAACTGGTCAGATCATTTTCATAATCTCGTATATATTTTTTTAATTTTTGAATATCATACTTGAATAGTGGTAAGCCAGAAGCCAGATCTTTCAGTAGAGTAGGCTTAAGTGAACGATTTAGACTTACACCAAAACCCCTTTTTTCCCCCTTTTTGTCCAATCAGAAGAAAATCTCTTCCTAAAACCTTTTACTAATGTAGGTAAAGTAAAAAAGCTTTATTTTATTCCTAGTAATAAAGTAATATTCCTCCCATCTTTTCGACCAGACAGGTAAAAGAAGTAGGTGAAAAGTTCAAGAGACAAAGCGACTCTAAGTAACCTACACAGAATTTTAAAACAAGCAATTGTTCTCCATCTATTTGGATTTAACTTGGTTATGCTCAATCCCATAACCACGGAGAACACTCTAGTCAAATGGATGCAATAAAAATTCTAAGCCATACTCTAAATAACTTTGGAACCTGATGAACCATTCTAAAAGGTTTCCAAATTGTCCATCTATCATTGACATAGATAATGGGCAAGATAGAAGAGCTATGTCCTCAGGCAATTTCCATTTCTCTTTCAACTCTCTCACTTCAGTAGCATTTAATGTAGTATGCTTTTTTATAGGATCCTCGATCCTATATGACTTTAAAAAACTAAGGTCAAAAACTTGATCGGCACTAAAAGCACTTAGGTTACCACTTAAAGCCATTTTTTAGAGGAGGAGTAATCAAAAAGGAATCCCTAATTTGCTCCTAAGAAGCAAACCCTAGGATATTTATAAAAGGGCTCGGCAGAGATAAGGAAAAAGATAAGATGAAGACGAAGATAAACAATCTAAATTTAAAATATGATTGCAATGGCAAGCCATCCAAGTAGAGAAAATTTACTTGCCAAAAGTTTGCAGAGAGTTTGTAAAAAGTGGAGAATACCCTAGAGCTAAAGCCTAGAAACTCAAACAAAAAAAACTTAAAACATTAGAAAAGGAAAAGAGAGGCAAATCTTTAAAAAGGTATGAAAATGTTTCCAAACTGACTATTTATATTTGTAGGGGCTGACTCCCTCAAAGAGCCATGCAAAATAGTAAAATGATCCTGCCATATGGCGACTCACAAGTGGACCAAATAGATTATGAGGCATTCCCTTTCAAACAACTTTGCTTACAAAGCATCACCTATTGGATAAACAAAAGAACCTTCAATCATTCGTGATTACATGCGAAGTACTTTATAGAACATGCAAGGCAACGTGACATCTAACTAAGTATTCAGAATTTTATGCATTTAGTATACCGAAAAAATTGAGTCACCCAAGTTCACATTCCTTTGATCTTTTAAGGATTAGAACATCACGAATCCTTAAAATTCCAAGCGCGAAGCTACCTAAGTTCACATTCCTTCGATCCCTTATGGATTAAAAGATCATGAATCCTCAAAATTCCAAGCACCAGTCGCTTAAGTTCATATTTCTTCGATCTTCTCCAAATCGAAACAATGATTCTAGGTGCCAATTGCCTAAGTTTTTGTTCCTTCGATCTTCTATAGATTGGAACGATGATTTCGGGTGCCAGTCACCTAAGTTCTTATTCCTCTTATCTTTTACAAATTGAAACAATGATTACAGATACCAGTCACCTAAGTTCTTATTCCTCTGATTTTCTACATATTGAAACAATTTCAAGTGCCAATCGCCTAAGTTTTTAATCCTCTGATCTTCTATAGATCGAAACAATGATTTCGAGTGCCAATTGCCCAAGTTCGTAATCCTCCAATCTTTTACAGATCAAAATGATTATTCCAAGTGCCAGTTGCCTAAGTTCTTACTCTTCTAATCTTCTACAGATCAGGACGATGATTCTAGGTGCAAGTCACCTAAGTTCTTATCCCTCCAATCTTTACCAAAACAAAACAACAATTTCGAGAGCTAGTTGCCTAAATAAACATTCCCTTGATCTCTTATAGATCAAAATAGCATAAACCATTAATCCTTGAATGTTGATCGACTCATCCTCTAGCATTTGATGTCTATGACAGATCGAAATGTTGAGGGGGGATAAATGATAATACCCAAATTATTATTATAAGAGCTAACCCAATAGCCATAGAGCCTAAAAGACTCTCCAACTAGACAGGCCCAGTAAAGCCTAGGCTAAGCTCTTTCAAGGCCCGACGTATAAACAAACAAGCATACACAAGAATCAAGGCGATAAAATCATCCAATCGGACTGACAGGGCACAACGTTTCATGGTCCACTGACACACATCTCTATTCCATCCATCACCTACCCTGCATCACATCACCGAACATCTACTACTAACGCCTAAGTAGACTACTCAAATGGTTCTCACCATTTTTTATAAATATCATGTCATCCACATATACACGATATGTTGAACTCCTGAAACTTTCCCCTTCCCTAAGCATTCTGCCTATCAAAGTCTCTTGCTTACTTAAGTTTCGGATTGCTAACACCTAGTCCGTCTGAGCTAACCTTGTTGCAGGTTCTAATATGGCGAATAAGGCTATACAAATGGTCGATTTGTTTTGATTTTAGATCAAACCTAACAAATCAAAAACCAAATTTCATGAAAAAAGGAACCAAACCTAAATTGAAATATATAAAACAAAAATCAAATAGACCGAATTAATTTTGATCGATTCAGTCTATTTGATTCTAAGCCAATATAGGTTTTTTTTATTGGGCTTTTAACCTGTGTGGACCCATTAAATTTAACATATATTCACAAAAACAAAGCCATTTAAAATAACTAAAATTAAAATAATATACATAAATTTATTATATTATGTTCATAATAAATACTAATCAAAATTATATTAAAAAATATACTTCTAAAATAATATTTAAAAATACATTAAAAATCCTCTAATAAAAAAATTCATATAAAATAAATATAATATAACTTTTCAAATATAACATAAGTCCAATTTGGCACAACATTGATAAAAAAAAAAAGATTTAGTGATTTAGATTTTTTTAAGTAAAAAAAAACTGTGAAAACAAAAAATTTGAGAAAATTACAAACTTGTCCCTTTTTAGGATTCAAACTCGAGAAATTATAGCTTTAATTAGGTTTTCACACACACACACACACCCACCGACACACACACACACACACACAAACACACACACACACACACACATATATATATATATATATGTTTGGTTTTTCACTTTTAAAAACCAAATCGAACCGATTAACTCGTAAATTTATTTCGATTCAGAACCAAATAAATCGAAACAAATATACCAAAATCCATTTGTTTTGGTTCAATTTTTTTATTTCGGTTTGGTTCTTAATATCCTTAATGGTGAATTCTAATTGGACTCTACTGACACTCTAATCTTGGTATAGCGTCAAACTCGATCTTTAAGATAGCTTATCTTTCTTATTAAATCTCAAGATTTATCAGGTAGAAATTCGGTTTTGATAACCTTAATTATTATTATTATGTTACCAGCTAAATAATTTTATGTTTATCCTATTTACATAGAAAATAGTGTTGTAAAATTATTTTTATTTTAAAATAAAAGAATAATAAATAAAATATTATTCTAAAATTAAATAATGGACAATTAATTGATGAGAAAAATAAATATTTTCATTTAAAATTTAGACTTATAGATTCTCTCCAAAAGGTGGGGGTCTCTTTCTCTCCAATACTTTTAAGTTTAAATTATCGAGTTTTGAAGAAAAAAAGTTAAAGACCAAACTAATTTTTTTATAAAAATTTGTTCACACATTTTTATATAAAACTCTTACTTCGCTATTTTTTCCATTTATTAAAAATAGTCATTCAAGATTTTGTAAAATATTTTATCACATGCAATGCACATGTACACAAAACTAGTAACATTGACAATATAATAATACCTATATTTTTTCTATAATGATGCTTCTTCCATTTTATCTAACTTGACAATTTTTAAGAATTTTTTTTATTTCACGCAACTTGATAATTTTCAAACTCTAAAAAATATCAATTATATATTTTATTTATTTACATCGTATATAAATGTATGAAATAGGGGTGAAAATTTTTTTAGACTAAAACATCCTCTTGTTTGTAATTGATCAAAAGTTCTCTTGGAGATTAAAGAATATCAAGTAATATCAAGTGGCGAAGCTAGGATTTATAATCAAGGGGGACAAAAATATAAGTCATGCTTAAACTTAAGAAATAAATTGATTAGAAGGGGGTTAAAATAAAATTTTAAGGGAGAAAAATGTCTATTTAATATATATATATATATATATAACAAAAAATTTTCAAAAAATAAAGGGGGCATGTTGGCTTAAGGTTAATCATAATCAAACCTTGAATAAACTTTATAAAAATTCTATTTAAATTTGTTTGTGTTTTAGATTATCTCCACTAAGTGTGCAAGACTATTCTAAAAGTCTCAAGCCTTATGCACGAAGGGACTTTAAGATCTTCTATTCTATGGAAACTTCAAGAAAGTACGGTACTATTCATGTAAAATCTTTTGAGGAGTTTTATATTCATGATCATGCACTGGAAACCTCTTTTGATACATTAAAAATAATTTTCATACATTAAAACTTGTATTGTAACACCCTTACTGAACAGTTTAACTTCCTTACTAAACAGTTTAACTGAAACAAGTGATAGGAAAAAAATTTTTTTTTCCTTGCAATCTTAACTAACTCAATGACTCCAAGCTTGTCCAAAAGAAATACTTATAACTTAAGTAAGCCGATAAACTATAATTGTCTAAGTGACTAATTATCAAATAAAAATCCGGCATGGTTCAGAAGGACTTACCTGCATGGTTCATCATAGCCATCTCCCATGCTCCATTGTACTTAATTTAATCATCACATATACTATAGTCAAGACATATATTCAATGTAGTATTCTTAACAGATATATCAATATATATATATATATATATATATATATATATATTGAATATCAGGCTTAAATATGTAGCTATATCATCTCAAATAGTCAAATACCAAGGCAAGCATGTGTCAACGCATAGCATTTTTAACATCAGTTTCTCATACTCTCAGAAAAACATAACCATAATACTATATCCATTTCATTTAATATAATACTGTACACAATGATTATCCCTGTATCAGATAATAATATATATCAAGAAAGGTAAAAATGTCACATTTATTCCAATAACGTGTTGCTACACTAGTTACATTCTTACCCGCTTTATCTTATAAACTTATAGTTTTCACATATAGTCTAGTGAATCCCAAATAACTGTTTTATACTCTATCATGATCTCTTGTATATCAAGTAATTTCTTTGTTCAATACCTTACCAACATGCATTTTCACAGATAATAACATATATGAAGTTAAAATACTGTATAACTCAATACTTGTATAAATTTTACAGCAAGAAATGAGAATAAAACTTTATTTAACTTTAACTATCTCCAAAGAGTAACCTTTTATGTTCTTCTTTTGATTAAATCAATTACTAATTTAGTAAGACTTTAACCGTCCTATCATAGTCACCTTTCTTTGACTAAATTAACAAGTATGGAATGATTACAACTACGATTATTTAACATAAATTTTTATTATGACGACATATTATTTAATTCTCATGTTATCAAACCATATAATTATAGAGTAAATTCATATATCATTATGCCATTTCATATTGTCTTAACATCTATACATACATATAAGTTCAATATCATAACTACCTATCTAGATGCATAATCTGACAACGCATATATATTTAAACTAACAAGTAAAACTGCATAGCGTTTCGCTATCATTATTCTCATGATACCATAATTTGCTTTATAGTCTATTAAATCATATTAATTAATAAGTTACTTAACAATAGTTATTCAATGCAATTTCCCTCAACATCATAACATAGTGAATTCTTACTATATGATATGACCAAAACTTGATAAACATAAATTAAAACACTATTGCATCCATATATGGCAACCATACTTTCCAACATCTAAAACTATGCCACAAAGAATTTGAGTTATCCTTACCATTTTCTTACTCTATTGCCTGATATTTTATGTCATTAGAGATAGATATATCAAACTGAAGTAATTAAGGATCTCGTGTCTTTTAATTGAAATTCTACTCAAATCGCATCTTAACTCACTATCAATTAATATCTTCAAAATCTGTCAATAACTTTTACATGCCATTAACATATACTAGTCATTCCTGTGACACTTTTACAATAACTTTAAGCATACATCATAACAAGAATTTTTACAAATCCTCAAGCTGAAATCAACCAATTTAAACCATAAAAACTCAAATTATCCATATGTAAAAGATTTAACTAACTACTCGTGACCAATGCCAATTCTAAGCCTTTAATCTGCTTAAAGACCCATACTCTGTTACTATAAACACAAACATTTACAAATTCAATTAATTTCCAATAAGTGAAGAATTTACTTAACTAAATTTTTCAGATAAAATTTCAGTATCCCATACCGTAATTGAAGCCCAAAATGCCCTCTCTAATCTACCTAGCCGGAGCCTCACCGGAGACTCGAAAGACCCGCCGAAGCCTCACACCTGAAGCCAGAGTTGCCGGTAGCTTCCCGATGGTCTTCACGCGCCTCAAGGCAGCGTGGTTTGATCGGAAAACCGCCTGGAACCGCCGGCTGCCACAAGCTCCAATCTCCACTTCGCCGGTGTGTGGAGAAGATCGGCAGGCACCGGAAGCTTCATCTCGCTGCTAGGAGTCGACCGCCGGTGGTAGTGTCGCCAACCGTCTTCGTCGCTCGCCGAAAAAGGAGAGAGAAGCCTCGGTGATGATAGGAGACCAAAACTCGGAAGAAGAAGAGGACCGTAGCATCGCCAGAGGGAAGGGACGGCGAGGAGGCGGTGGCAGCCGCGCCGATCGCCGATGCAGGCGCCGTTGATCGGCGGCAGCGCCTCCTCCTTCCTCTCCTTCTCTTCCCTTTTCCCCCCTTCCCCGATCCTCTCTTCCTTTCTTTCTTTCGTTTTTTTTTTTAATAATAATAATAATACTAATAATCATAATAATACTAATAATAATAATAATTGTTTTACCCAAACTTTTAGTTATTTCATTTTCATTTTTACCCATATTCAACTCATAGCATAAACTTCACACATTTTATCAATTTAAATTAAATATTAATATAGTGAATTATACAATTTTCAACCAGGGTCAGTTTTGGGATATTACATGTATTGATTGAGTCAAAATTCCCTTTGAAAAAAAGGTTAGAAAAGTTTACTAGAACATATTTCAGAAAATGTTTTTCTGTTTTGGTTCACTAGAGAAGTTCATTAGAAAAGGTTTTTATTCTAGTAGATCAGAAAGGTTAACTTTTCTAATTCATCAGAGAAGTTACCTCTTCTAGTATATCAGAACAGTTAAGTCTTCTAGTGCACCAGAGAAGTTCGCCAGAATTGCCGGTTCTATGACATCCCTTACTTAACTAAATCTTTAACATAATATGTTAATCTTCTCTTAATAGGTCATTAATTATTATTCAATTTAGTGAAATTTTGGCAGCATGACGACTTATAATTCATTCTACCTGAACCTGTAAAGATTCAATTTACACTCCCAATATAGTTCCTCCAACTCCAATCAACAGCGCAACACTTCTATAATTTCACCTCAACACAACTCATGTCATATATATATGCAAAAATCGCAAACCATTCATTCATACTAAAAGTTAAATCCACATAACATTTACTTACAGACCCGATTACATGCAAAAAAAAAATTCCAATAATTACTACAAGATTACACATATTTCACATAAATATATTCCAAAAGTCTCTTTTATGTACATGCCAAGGTCTTGCTCTTCCTGCTTCACATATCCCTACGCGCAATCAATATAAACTACACGCTAAGCAACATAGTCGCTTAGTGATTGATGCATCTATATAAAATATCATCTTAATGTTTTATTTAATCAAATCAGTTAATTTACTATAATTTATTTAATTCTCCTTATACTAAATTTATTCCTTTTGTAATAAACCTTCTTTTGTTTACCTCATTGACAAATTTTCTTACTTAATTTCAATAATTCTCCAGTTTAAATGAAAAATTGCATTTACGCCCTTAAAGTTTGACTTTTATCCAATTTTGACTTTTTAGTTGACTTTTCTCATTTTTAGTTAGTTTGACTTCCTTTTTGACCCATTTGACTTTCTTTCATTTTCACTTTAAGTTAATTGTATAAATTGAATTTTAGTCCCTACAAATTTTTCTTTAGGTGAAAAATTACAGTTTAGTCCCTATAATTCTTCTTTAATTACGATTTTGCCTTTTTTAATCAAATTGACTATTTTAACCATATTTTCACCGCTAATTGACTATTTTACCCTTAGTTAATCGCGTAATTACATTTTTACCCATTTTGAACACATACATCACATTTTTCAATTCATTTCACTTATATTCACACTTTTAACATCTTAATCGCCATAATTACTCTTTTTACTCAGTTTTCATGAAAAATTACCATTTTTTCCCTAGTTGTCGACGGTAGAAAAATCATGAACTAGATAAGCGGATAAGCAAATCCAGTAGGTGGGAGTGATCGTACCATTAAGGTATGATGCTACTCCCCAATATATCAGTAAAATGAAATGGCTAATAGTATATTCACACTTTCTCAGTACAATAAACAGAATACTGTAGGATAAGTACCCCTATGGCTAGCCATACTATCATATAATCCTGGGTTACCCACTGAACACTAAGGGCATTATTAAATCTAATTTTATATTATACTTTTCCATTTTTATTCATGCTAATGGCATTGTAATAATCACATTATGTTCTCGTATGTGCTAATATAAGCTTGTCAAGCATCAAATTCTCATACATGCCTCTACTACCATAAAAATGCAACCAAAACATCTCATTTATTACATGTTACCATTCGGCCACTTAAAGCTCTTCCATATAAATCATGTTTTCTCACTCAATTAAACATCATCTATCTTTCTACAATCATTTTACCTATTAATATACCAAGGTACACTAAAATCTCATTGAATTTCTTAAGTTGTCTTTACATCCATCATTATATATACATTTACATAATTAGGTACATAATTTATTTTGCATTCTAAATAATTCCATTGTTTTTCCCATGCCTTAAATAGCCTAAATATGATTTAGAACTTCATTAAACATCAATTAGCATTTAAGTGAATTATGTTATATAATTCGGCCTCACATGGTTCTACCAGTTCCACTTGATTTTTTTCACTAATTTGAGTTTATATTAGTTTATTTCACATTATATTAAGATATATCAATTTATTTCATCAATTTACCCAATTATGTATAGTTACATAATGTAGTTTTTATGAAAAATTCACTAAAATAGATGAAATTTAAGGTAATTTGTATCCACTAACCTCAAATAGGCTTGAAATACAATTATTCTTCCTTCTCTTTTCCCTTTCCTCCTTGGCTTTTCCCTTCCTCCTTATTTTCCTCTTTTGGCCGAAATTGAAAGGAAGAGAAACATACAATTAATTTATGATTTTAAGCAATTTAAAGTCACTACTATATTCTCCTACTCATTTCCCACATGTTCATGCAATTTCTCTCACCAATTCAACCTAAAAATCACAAAATTACAAAATTATACCAAATTGCTCTTACCTTATTTCTTTAGTTTCTTGGCTTCCTTTTGATGCAAACCCTTTTCTAAGTTAAAAGGGATTAAATTCTAGGTATGAGGGTGAAATTTCAGTTTAAGATTTTGAGAGAAGAAACTTGGATGAATTAAAAATGGATGAGAGGTGTAAAAAAGCTAGGTTCGGATTTTAGTGGATAAGGGGGACAAAACGATGGAATATGATGGTGATTTCTAGAATTTACACCCTTTTTATACTTTTCTTTTAGTGGTTAAAAGGAGTGGTCATAATTCAATCTTGTACTATTAAATCTAACGGTCTTAAATTAAGCCATCAATTACTAAATTACTTATTTGCACTCAACCTACTGTTCTAGGATCACATTTACATAATAATAACTCTATTTTAGTGACTCATATGTCTTATTATGGTCAAATTCTCGATTTTGACTCCCTAATTGACCCGATCTTGGTTTTACACCTGGAAATATGAATTTTTGTTTCCAACCTTATAATGCTTTGAAATTTTTCCCTAAGTTTACTGATATATCTAAAAACATGTGGTTAAAATTTTAACTCATTCTGACATCGTTTCATTAGACTTTTGGCCCTAGTGGCCTCTACAGCAAGTATGAAACTCAAAACTCCAAAAATATCAAAATTACTATTTTTCAGCTCCTAGAGTGTCTTTATACTATTTATATGGTGCATATGTAATATGGAAGAAATTGGAGATATCTAAGTCCCCCAATTGCTCGGTCAAAGTCTTGGTCAACCGTAGATAAACCCATGAATTTTTCTTTTATTTGCTTATTTGGAGGCTTATTTGACCTCAATTTCTTCTCAAATTATACCGCTGAGTCCCGTTTAACTTGTACTTTCATGTCCTAGTGTTAGGCTACACTGCTCGCCGGGTCCTCTATTTCGGTTTTTCGGACCTAAGCATAATTACCCTTTTACCCTCACTATCTAATTTCTTGTCTTATTCAACTCCGTTTTCCCTAAAATTTAACCTAGGGTAACTTTTCATGCTCAACATCATACTATGCATGATAGATGAAAATTTGTGGGTGTTACAAGTTATGTTTTAAAAAAAAGATAAAATAATGGCTAGTTTCTATTTTTACTAGTCTATCTTTGTTCTAATGGCTAGTTTTTAATTTATAATGGTTATAACTTATCTTTGGCTACAAATAAAAGATGTTTTTGTGTCCTAGAAGTTGGAAAATCATTTTATCTCTTGAGATACAAAGCTTACATCTTTTACAAGCATATTTCCACATCTTGCACTTCACTCATTATCATCCTCCTCAAATAGATTACAGCTTTTTGTTGTAATTCTATTGTGAGGAATCTTAGAAAAATATTGTCAAAAGGGTTCGCTAGAATCTTAGGAATTCTAATAAGTTTTATATCCTTTTTGGAAAAAAGATTGGGTGTAGAATATACTGGGATTTTATATTGTCTTCAACTCTTGCCCATTAAAAGAGTTACTAGTAGAGAAAAAATATCAAGATGGTGTCTTGGGGAGTGGATGTAGGCATAGAGTCTAAACCACGATAAATCTTGGTGTTGATCTATTCTATCTCCCTTCTTCTCTGTTATGTATTTTAAACTATTTTTAACAGATCTGTTCTGTTGAGAAAAATTATGTTCTAAAAAGCTTTCTGTTAAAAAAATTTTTAGGCATATTTTAAATTCTGCAAGTTAATTTTTCTTTGAGAAAGGTTTTGAAAAATAAATTTATTTTAATCATTGCATTCTGATTATTCATTTTACATCTTAACCAGATCTTATCCATCATAATACACTTCAATTCTTGCCTACCAGAACTTGTTTGAAAAATTGAGTGACACTCAATTCATCCCCCTCTTATGTGTCTTTGGGAACAACAATTGGTAGCAAAGCAGTGCTTATTCTCCTAAGGTTTGACAGCCTTAAGCGATCCGCAACATGGCTTTAAGTTCTAAAAATCCTCCTGTGGCTACTCCATTCAAGCAAGGTCATTATGTTCATAGACAACCTATGTTTAGTGGTGACAATTATCCATTCTGAAAAGTTTTTATGAGGCATTTTATATAATCACAAGACATGGATTGTTAGGACATTATAGAAGATGGATATCAACCACCTACAAAGACGATTGTTCAAACTAAAAATCCAAAAGTTACAATTCTGAAAACCAAAAAAAGAGCTAACAGACGAAGAGAAGAGAACATGCAATTAAATTTAAAGGCCATAAACATTTTGTTCTACTCATTGTACACAAATAAATTTAATAGAGTTTTTTGTTCTAAAACAATGAAAGAAATATGGGTCAGGAACTCATCAAGTCAAAGGATCCAGATTGCATGTACTTATGCTGGACTACAAAGCTTTCAAAATGAAATAAGAAGAGACAGTTTCTAAGGTAATCACTCCTAGGTAAGATATTAGATGAAGAAGATAAAATTATGAAATTAGTTAAAGGTCTCACTCCTAGGTGGGAAACTAAAGCTTTAAGTTTATTAAATAAAGATCTTGAATCTCTTAATTTCGATGTTATTGGTGGTTCTCTTATTTCTCATGAATTATATATTAAGTCAGAAGATATAGAGAAAGAAAAAGAAAGAAAATTAAAGGCACTTACTCTCAGAGCTGAATATGGGAGTGACTATTCATCTAGAGATGATGAGGTAGCACTTATTACAAAGAAATTTAAAAAGTTGTACAGGAAAGGTAAAAATTCAACAAGCAACAGTAGCACATATACATACAACAAAAAATGGAAAATCCATCTAAATTTTCTAGAGATACAGTGTGTTACGAATACAAAAAGCCTGAACATATTAAATCAAAATGTCCAAATCTCAAGAAAAATGAGAAAAGATATAAGAAGAAGGCCATGAAAGCAACATGGAGTAATAGTGAAGATTTCAGCATTAGTGCTGATGAATCAGAAGAAGATTCAGAAGAAGGAGGTCTAATGGCAATTTTTTATCATGAAGAACAAAATGCTTCTGTTGAAACATATTACAAAAATCACTATTTTGCTGAACATACCAGAGGTCAAACAAATAATAAAGAAGAACCAGATGAGGTAACATGTTCTAATTCTAAATCTAATTCTGATGCAAATGGAAATGAAATTGAAAATATGCTTATCTGTTTTGAAAAAGTGCATTATAAATATCGCATGCTTAAAAAAATCATATTGCATTAAGAAAAGAGCATGACATTTTAAGAGAAAAATTTCAAAAAGTAAAACAAAAAGAAATTGATGTAAAAAATTAATATTCAGATCCTAAAAAAAAATTTATTGCACTACAAGAAAAATGTAATCATAAAAGTAACAAAATTTGTGAATGCAATGGACAAGAAAATAAGGAATTGCATGCAAGCACATCAAAAAATCATGTTAAATATAAAAAGAATTACAACCAGAAAAAAGGATTATAAAAATGTTTATTATATGATTCTTATTCTAGCAATTTTATAACTTGCTTATATTGAAGTAAAAGAAGACGTGTCTAAATTCTATTTTTATAAGAGAAATGCTAGTTCTAGAAAATAAAAATGGGCTATGCAAAAGAATGTACATTTTATAATTAACCCCTAAAGACCTAAGAAAAATTGGGAACCTAAATCTGTATAATTCACTTGCAGATCTGCCTTAGCAGCTTTAGATCAGATAAATGGTATTTGGACAGTGGATGCTTTAAGCACATGAAAGGGAACAAATCAAAGTTATCAAAATTATCTATGAGAGATGGTGGAAAAGTCAGCTTTGGTGATAACATAAAAACAAAAGTAATTGGAATCGGGACTATCAGTTCAGATCCAAAAATAGAAGATGTTTCACTTATTGATGGATTGAAGTTCAACTTGTTGAGCATCAGCCAAATCTGTGACAGAATCAAAAGAGTGGCTTTTGAAATAGAACACTGCAAAGTAGAAGAAGTCAGAATAGAAAAGACAGTTCTGACTGGACACAGATCATGAAATATTTATCAAGTCAATATAGAAGAGCTAAAAAAAGTGATATGAAATGCTTGATAACACAAGAAACTTAAGCATACTTTGGCACAAGAAGCTTGGACATGCAAGCATTCATACAATGCAGAAGCTTGCTAGGAAAAATCTTGTTAAAGGATTGCCAAAAATCAATTTCAAAAGAGATTATGTTTGTAAGGCTTGTCAACTTAGAAAACAGACCAGAATGTCACACAAATTGAAAGGTGAAATCTCATCAAAGAAAGCATTGGAGCTTTTACACTTAGATTTGTTTGGACCTATAAGTCCTACAAGTATTAGTGGAAAAGCTTATGTATTTGTGATAGTAGATAATTATACAAGATTTACTTAGACTCCATTTCTTACTTATAAAATGAAGCATTTAAGGCATTAGAAAAATTGAGCAAGAAAATGCAAAATGAGAAAGGTATATGATTGCAAGCATAAGAAGTGATCATGGAGGAGAATTTAAAAATAAGTGTTTTGAGGAGTATTCCAGCAGTTCTGGAATTCATCATAGTTTTTCAACTCCCAGAACACCTTAACAGAACGGTGTAGTAGAGAGGAAAAACAAAACACTTCAAGAGATGGCCAGAACAATGATTAATAAAAATGATCAACCAAAGTATTTTTGGGCGAAAGTAATAAATATTGTTTGTTACATTCTGAACAGAACACTGGTCAAACCAGTTCTGAACAAAACTCCATATGAGCTCTAGAAGGACAAAAACCCAACATCAGCTACTTTTAACCATTTGGTTGTAAGTGTTATATTTTCAATCATAAAAATAATTTAGGAAAATTTGATGCAAAGTCTGATGAAGGTTTTTTTCTTGGTTATTCATTAAATAGTAAAGCTTATAGAGTTTTTAATAGAAGAACTTTAGTAGTAAAAGAATCTAGAAATGTTAAATTTGATTCTACTAACATAAATTCTAGAGAACAGAGCTATTCTAATGATGATACAGATATAAAGAGAAATGGTTTAAGCAAAAAGAATGAAGAAAATAATCAGATAGAAAAGTCACCAGATCCACAAGCAGATCAGGATGACAAATCTAGAAACTCATCTAATCAACTAGAAGTAGATCAGCCAGTTGAAAGGCAGGCAATCAGCCTCCAAACAACCTAACAAAATAGTCTATAGAAAATCTAGCAGAACAACAAGCTACAGAAAAACCAGTAAAACTACCAAGGGACTGGAAATTTCAAAGATATCATCCAAAAGAAAATTTATTGACAGAACCATTAGAAAGAATGATGACCAGAAGAGCAATACAAGAATATTGTAGTAATGTAGCTTTTGTTTCTCAATTAGAACCCAAAAATTTTATAGCTGCTCAAAATGACGAAAATTATATTTTTTCTATGCAAGAAGAATTGATTCAATTTGAGAGAAATAAAGTTTGGAATATAGTTCCTAAACCTTTAAATTGTTCTATTATTGATACTAAATGGGTATTTAGAAATAAACTTGATGAGCAAGGGAATATGGTAAGGAACAAAGTAAGATTAGTTGCTTAATGCTATAATTAAGAGGAAAGTATCGATTTTGACAAAACCTTTGCACTAATAGCTAAATTAGAAGCAATTAGAATTTTATGTTTGGAAATTTTAAACTCTTTCAAATGGATGTAAAAGATTCTTTTCTAAATGGAATTTTAAATAAGGAAGTATATGTAGCACAACCTCTTGGTTTTAAAAGTCAAGCTCATCCAAATTACGTTTACAAACTCAAAAAGGCCTTATATGGATTGAAACAAGCTCCAAGAGCTTGGTGAGAAAGATTGAGTTGTTTTCTTCTTGCTCATGGTTTCAGTAAAGGGAAAGTTGATAATACTCTTTTTACAAAGCATCATTCATCTCATATTTTAATTGTGCAACTTTATATTGATGACATTATTTTTGGTTTAACTAATATTTCTATGTACAAAGAATTTGAATCTATTATGAAGCAGTAATTTGAAATGAGCTTGATGGCTGAACTCACATTCTTCTTGGGTCTGCAAATTAAGCAATGTAAAAGTGAAATTTTCATTAGTCAAACTAAATATACAAAAGAGTTGATAAAGTTAAGATGATAGATGTAAAATCAACAAGTACTCTTATAAACCCCTCAATCAAGCAAGAAAAAGATGAAAAAGGCAAGAATGTGGATGAAAAGAATTATAGAGGCATGATCGAGTCTTTGCTCTACTTGAAAGCAAGCAGACCAGATACACATTTTAGTGTTTATCTGTGTGCAAGGTTTCAATATGCTCCAAAAGAGTCACATTTGTCTGCTGTAAAGAGAATATTAAGATATTTGGTGGGAACTCTAAAACTAGGGTTATGGTATCCAAAAAGTAATTCTCTTTATCCAATAGGCTATTCTAATGCAGACTATGCTTGGTGTAGAATTGACAGAAAAAGAACTTCTAGTGCTTGTCATTTTCTAATCACTTAGTCCAGCATAAAACAAAATTCAGTGGCTCTAGCTATAGCAAAAGCAGAATATATTGCAGCTAGAGGAAGTGTTGCACAAGTTCTATAGATACGACGGCAACTAAGGGACTATGGAATTGAGTTTGATCAAGGTCCAATTTTTTGTGACAACACAAGTGTAACTAATTTGACCAAAAATCTTATTCTGCATTCCAGAACCAAACACATAGAAATCAAACACCACTTCATCAGAGATCATGTTCAACGTGGTGATATTGTGCTATAATTTGTTCCAATAGAACAACAACTAGCTGATATTTTCACAAAACCTTTGAAGGAAGATCAATTCTACCAAATTAGAAGAAAATTAGGCATAGGAACTGTTGATGAATAAGTCCTCTGGTGAGGTAACAATTAGTTCTAATATATAGAATATATGTGCATTCTTTATGCATGTTCTTATGTGTTCTAGTGCTCAGTAGAAGAGTTACGAATTCTATTCTGTTTTGAACTAGATAAGTTATTATTGAGTCATATTATGTGTTCTGAAATTATTTAATTATATAGTATTACATGTTAGTGAATATCTTATGTGTTTGACCATTTTTTCATTTGGGTTGAAAAGTCAAAATTATCCCACTTTAGTTTTTATTGTTTTAAAACTGACAAGGTCAAAATTGGTATTTAATCTTATTTCTTTCCCATGTAAGAGTTCAGTCTCTACAAATTACACAGTGTGTTTTTGAAAGGTTTAATGGAAATTTTTTTTGGTTCAAATTCAAAGAGATTGTTAGTTTTTCTTTGGGAAGGAACAATTTTTGAAGGGTTGTCTAATCACAACAGCTTTTCACTTAAAACCACTTTTTCTTCTTTTCATTTAATTAAAAGCTTTTCTCTCTCTCTCTCTCTCTTAAAAACTGACACCTTCATCTTCTTCTTCCCTAAATTTTCCCCTTTGATCTTATCTTGAAACCCTAAAGAGTGAAATCCCTTTGAAGCTTTCATAAAAATGGTGAGAGTGAAGACCACAGCCAAATGACATCCACACAGGGCGATGTTGCCTCAAATCGCAGAAGCATAAACCCCAACATCTATCACCCCCATCATTTTAAAAAGAAAATATACAATGAAACTCAACTCTCCAAGTGCCAAAAAAAAAAAAGAAAACTAAGAAAAATTGAAATTTAAAAAAGATTATTCTTCCCCTAGAGATGATCGATTGGGCGGCGGTTGTGAAATTCGTTTTGAAATTGGTTAAATAGATGGAAGTGTAAGGATAGAAGCCATTCCTCACCTACACCAATAATGTCTTTTATCCTGATTTGGTATGTGAATTTTATGGTTCTATTGACAATATTGAAGAGGATAGCTTTACTGTTGTGGTGTGAAACTTCATGTTCGATGTGACTTCCAAAATTCTTAGTAAGGTATTCCCTATCCCCTATGTTGGTACTAGAGTAGATTGAAAATTAGGCACCTCTATGGTAAAGAATTTCAATAGGACAAAGTTCTTGAGAGAAACAACTGAATTGGTTAGTCTTCCCAAAGAATGCAAATCAACATGGATGGTTCCTAAATTTATTTGTGATTATATTATTCCAAGATCTAGGAGTGTCACTTTTTTATCTTCAGTAGATGACTACATTATCTGGCTTTTTGTCACAATAAATACATAAATTTACCTCACTTGTTGTTAAAAAGTATGTCTGAGGAGAAATAAAAAACTAGAATGTCGTATGCTCTACTATTGACCAAATTCTTTGAGTATTGGGATATGGATTTGAGTAAAGAGACAAGTCAAAAGCTGCGATAATCTCATTGCATCTCAGATAAATTTTTTGAAGAGTCAGCAGCCAAAACCAAAAAGGCGGGGAAAAGGAAGGTTGAAGCCTCGGTTAATAGCAGCCCTCCTCCAAGTTAAATCCTCAACCCCTACATCCTTTGCCAGCATACCACAATCTGTCATCATAAGTTTTCCCTCTACAAAGGTACAAAATTTACTTTAAATGTTAACTCCTAATCTTGCCTCTCAGATAATCTAAAAAATGTCCCCGATCATTCAGGAAGCATCATCTGATTCAATGCTTTTTGAAAGTAAGAAGCAAATTCAAGAAACAATAGAGGAAGTGAAAGCATGTGCTGAAAAATCTGGTTATGTGTCTTCTAGTAATGCCTCTGAAAGTGAGGAAAATGAGTCAAAAAAATGAAGAGGCAGTTGATCCAAAACTGGTTGATGAAGCACCAGAAGAGAAGGGTGATGAGTCTATAGAATCAAAGGACAAAAAGATGGAGAAGTCTATCCAAGTGGTTGAATCAAATGTAGAAGGAAGATTCGCATCTTTTGAGAATCAAAATGGTAATTTTGTCACTAATATTACTGAACCTGCAAAAGATGGTTAAGTTCATGATGAACTAGTAAAGGATGATTCGATTCTTGCATCTCCTACAACAAAATAGGAGAATGGAATTGACACTGGTCCAGCTCTTCCCACCAATTCACCACCTGAACAGCCTTATATTTCTATTACTCTTGTCACAAATTTCAATGTTTTTAAAGATTAGAATCCATCCCTCAACCCATCTACAGATCTATTAAAATTTTCTTATCTTATTGTTGAAGACGGAAAGGTCGCCGATGTTCATGAAGCTAGTTCTAATTTGGATCTTCCATTAGCTCGGTTGCATGATCAAGTGGCACAATATCATGGAATTTACAAAAAACTCATAAGGCTTTACATGATGTTCATTTTCAGATAGCCACTTTACTTCGCAAGAAAGCAACTTCACACCCTGTCCCTCCTTCTTCTAGCTCTTTAAACTTTTTCTCTACCTGCTTTTGAACAATCTTTATCTTTGTTAAACAACTCTTTGTGGTTTGTGTGTGAACTATTTACTGATTGTTGGATGTTGTTATAGGTGTTTTCTCCCTGTTCTTACTGATGATAAAAAGAGGGAGAACGAACTTAGCTTATTTGTCTTTAATGTTGTGTTAAAATGTTGTGTTTGAACTATGTTGAATTCTACCATTCTAAATACTTGTGTTCTGATTATGTTGAATTTTTTTCTTAAGTATATTACTGCAACTACACTCTTCTCTTGACATATTTGTGAATTGCAAGTTGCTTAAAATTACTGGATTGATAATTATGTTTGTTCTTGACAGGAATTTTAATGATGATCTAATAGGTAGCAGAATGGCTTTAGAACAATTATGTTTTAATTTTTTCTTGATATAATGCTATACTTGTGGATACTTTTAATAGGGATTATACTTATATACATCCCCTGGGCATATAGTAAGGGGAAGCATATGTTAGTGGTTGTGCCCTAGGCCAAACATTAGGGCCTTTATGTAATGTTAAATTTCATTTTATAAAATTGGGTTTTCTTTATGTTATTGTATTGTAGGCATGTTACATTATAATAATATTTGTAAATAACAATTTAATGTTATTTTGACTATCCCTAGTTATTTATTGTTAAATGATTGATGATAAATAAAGACTAGTATAAGTTTAATTGATGATCATGGGATGATTATATATGATGATATGAATTAATCTTATAAGTACTTGTTAGGGAACAAAGTACTGGATAGACCCGCAATGAGACACTACATGGGTCAATGTCATTAGTGATCTCACAATAGTTATGTTATTAATCCTTAGACCTGAGATTATCATAGTATCCTACATGACGAACATTATGTTTTGACACAATCAAACATTATCTTTAATCGGATAATTATAAAGATTATGATTGGACATAATGAGAATCATGTAGAGGATAGTGAATAATCAAGAAGGAATTTGTCCCTCTCTTATGAGAGAGATATCTGTCGGGCCCCTCGATAAGTAGGACTGAGAAATGCATGGCCGTGCTCAAATGAATTGATGGAGTGATCAATATCATTTGATATTATCAGTCTACTTAGTGATCGGGAAATTATATGTTTGGACTATATAAGTTTGACATGGACCATGACTTATGTTCAAATAAGATATCGTGTGACAAAGGAATTATAACATGTTCTATTAGGTTAAAATCGAATTATCGATATTCATATTATTTGGGTAGTCATAATGTCTTGCTAGAGGCCACTTATGACTTGTGGGCCCGTGATGGGATTGAGACTCACTGCCAATATAATATGAACCTATTGGGTCGCACACATAGAATGTAATGAATAGACTAAGGGTTAATTCGGGCATTTCGAATTTTATTTTGTGAAAAATTAAAATTCGAAATAAACAAAAAAAAAATGATGATAATGATAATATTTAAGATAAATATTATCATTACATTATTATTATTATTATTTTTAAGATAAGAAATGAGGCATTTCTTATTTTAAAATAGAATGATGATAATAATAATATTTAAGATAAATATTATTATTATTATTATAATTATCGTTTTAGGTAAGAAATAAGATTTTTCTTATTTTAAAACGAGCCCTACGTTTTCTCTCTCTTAATTAGGGTTAGGTTAGTTGTATATATATATATGGTATGTATATATAAAACCCGAATTAAGCAAAAGGACTTAGCCGCCACTTAAGAGAAAAGTGAAAAAGAAAATCGTTTTCTTGTGTGATTCTAGAGAGAGAATAAAAAAAAAAAACCCTAGCCGCCAGGAAGGGAGCTAGCACCCCGGGCGATTCTGTTCGTTGCTTTCGCGTGTGGATACTGGTAGAGGGTGTCATTTCGCGTGAGATTGCACCTACAATTCGATTTATCTGCGCTACAAGAGGTTGGTAATCGTTACACTTTTCCTTTTATTGAATCAATTGGATCGCTTGGATCCGTGGTGGGTTTCCATTGTTCCGCTGCGATATTTTATTTACTATTTAGAAACCTAACAGCATATGTATTCTAACCTAGAAGGACTTTTAGTTAAGTTTATCAAGATTTTTTCCTCCTTAAAAAGGGGGAGATTATTGGCTCCATGCTACATCTCATTTTTGGTGATAATCAAATCTTGAATAAAACTTTGTAAAAATTCTATTTAAATTTGTTTGTGTTTTAGATTATCTCCACTAAGTATGCAAGACTATTCTAAAAGTCTCAAGCCTTATGCATGAAGGGACTTCAAAATCCTTCTCTTTGGCTATATGTTTTACTAGTATGTCTCTATTTTAATGGCTAGTTTTTGATTTCTAACAGTTATAACTTATCTTTGGCTATAAATACAATATGTTTTTGTGTCCTCGAAGTTTAAAGAAGTTGGAACATCATTTTATCTCTTTAGATACAAAGCTTACATCTTTTACAAGCATATTTTCACATATTACACTTTATTCGTTATCATACTCCTAAACTAGATTATAGCTTTTTGTTGTAATTCTATTGTGAGGAATCTTTGAAAAAGATTGTGAGAAGGGTTGGCTAGAACCTTAGGAATTCTAGTAAGTTTTTAGATCTTTTTCTTGGAAAAAAGATTGTGGATAGAATATACTAGGATTGTATATTGGCTTCAATTCTTGCCCATTAAAAGAGTTACTAGTGGAGAGAAAATCTCAAGATGGTGTCTTGGGGAGTGAATGTAGGCATAAAGGTTGAACCATGATAAATCTTGGCGTTGATATATTTTATCTCCCCTCATCTCTATTATATTTCTTAAACTGTTTTTAACAAATTTGCTCTACTAAGAAAAATTAAGTTCTAAAAAGCTTTCTGTTAAAAATTATTTTGGGCATATTTTAAATTCTACAAGTTGAGCTTGCTTTGAGAAAGGTCTTAAAAAATCAATTTTTGTTGCTCATTGCATTTTACTTATTTATTTTAAATCTTAACTAGATCTTATCCATCAGAATATGCTTCAATTTTGTTCTACCAAAATTTATTTGAAAAATTGAGTGACTCCTAATTCATCCACCTCTTGTGTGTCTTTGGGACCAATAAGGCAATTGTCCCCCTTCCCAACCATGTGGCTGCGCCACTAGTAATATCGATTATTAATATTTTCATATTATATATGTAAAGTATGCTATCCAAAATTAAATAAAATATATATTAACAAATGAAACACTATAGTTGAAAAGCTATATACTGATGTGGCTTATAACAATTGCAAACAGGTCTGATCGGTCTGGATGAAATAGGTTCAAGTAATTTCAGATCAATATTTTTTATTTTAATTTTTCAAATTAGATTATTTATTTTTCGAGTGAATTCGAATGAGGTCTCAGATCATATTTAGGATTGAAAAATTAGATCAAAACTGAAAATTAAACCATAAAGGTGCGTTCAGTAAAGTTATAAGTTTTTAGGTTTTTATTTTTCAAAATCCAAAAATAGTGAAATATAATATATATTATAACTCAATTATTTTTTTGTTTCATTTTTTATTTCTTTTGCGCTCAAAATTAATTTAAATAATCACACATTTCTTTTTTTTTCAATTAGAATATTAATAAAGTGTAGTTTTAATACATTTATATATATATAACTAAACTATAATTTATAAATAAACATGACAAAAAAAATTTAATCGATTGAATTTCAGATATTCTAGAGTAAATATTTTAAGTTCAAGTTTGGGCGGATTTAACCCTAAAATTCTTGGGTTATTTAATTTTTCTTTGATAAGGTAAAAACACAACAATTATAAAACAATATAAAAAACTTATACATAACCATACAAAATATAAGAGCTGATTTAACCCTAATATTCTTGGGTCATTCATTTTTTCCTTGAGAAGGTAAAAACACCACAATTATAAAACAATGTGAAACAGTCTAATATAATATAGCCCATATGTCTATATTATTTTAACAAAGGCGCAAGTTTTACTCTACTATTTTAATCAACCATCTATTAAATAGTTATGAGACCATGAGATTTTCGTTAAATAATTCTTGACATTTTAAAATTTATATTTTAGTTCCTACTTTATATTATGGAACAAAAGTAATCCATTGAAATTATTTTATGACAAATTTGAGTACTTTTAAATCCGGTAAGTTAAATTCATAGTTATTAAAACTGGATCGGACGGGTCGGTTGAACCGGTTTAACCGAAAACCAGCAGACCAATCAGTTGGCTCAATTATACAAAACCAGATTGGATTGGACCGGAAAAAAAATGGGTTGAAGCGGAAAACCGGACAAAACCAGGTTTTTGGCTGAAAATTGCAAAAAATATATTTTTTTTTTGTATTTTTTCACCCCCCATATATATATATATATATTGAAAAATTAGTATTTTAAATGCTAAATATGTCACTTAATAATTTAATATACTTATTATATATTTGATTCATTATAATCAAATATATGTGTATATATATATATATTAAATTTTTATTATTTATTTATTTGAAAAAATTACTATTTTAAAGTTTAAGATATCACTTAATAATTTAATATACTTATTATCTATTTGGTTCATTATATATATATATATATATATATATATATATATATATATATATATATATGAAATTTTCATAATTTATTTCTTTGAAAAAATTAGTATTTTAAATTCTAAAGATGTCATTTAATAATTTAATATACTATCTATTTGAATTTATTGTAATTAAATATAATTATACTCATATATACAAGATTAATATTTTTTGTGTTTGCTTCATTAGTATTACATCTAAAAAGAAAATTTTTTTCATAATATGATTGTATTTTTATATTTCTAATATATAATATTCAAAAATTTATAATTAATTCTTTGTAATAATAAAATTAAAATTATGTTTTGTAACTTATTATTAGGATATTTGTAACATATATTAATGTTTGATGAATATTTTTTTTAATTGTTATACAATAGTATTTATAAAATTATAATAATTTATAATATTTTAAAAATAGAAAAAAAAACCGATTGAATCCGATCGAACCACGAACCCTCAACCTCGCCGGTTCTTTATCCGATCCGGTTTTAATAACATTAGTTAAATTAGGAGAGGTAAGACGAGAGTAAGGTAAACTCAAGCTAAATTAGAATAAAATTAATTGTGTGAATAAACAATTAGTAATTCCAGAGGCTCACAGTGAACATGAAAGAAACATTTAACATAAATCAAATAAGAGATTAGTGTAAATTACAAATCATTACAACTGTTTAGCAGCTATACAATAAAGGAGCTCCCACCAAACAAGTCACAATATAACTCTTTACATTAATGCCATTCTTTACATGCTAAGAACACAAGGCTATATAATATCCATCCATTTCCAGATCACTCCAATTAATCCTACGACGGACTCAAACCAAGCTACTCACCTTATTCTGCATTATGTGATTGATCTTTCTCAATAAAATCTAATGCATCTTCCTGGAAGACCACGTTCACACGGCTCACTCTATTCTTGTGTGTCACCCCATATATCTTGTCAGCAACTTTCACAAGCTCTGGCCGGAATGTTGTTGTTATGAATTGTGTATTTGCCAAATCAGCTAGGCGACGAATCATATCTACCAAACAAATAAATTAAGGATCTACCAGCCATGTATCACACGAACAAAGCAACAATAAAATACAATGCCAAACAAACTGGAAAGCACTATGGAGAAAACAAAGGTGATCTACACACCTAGGAATGCATCGCAACATCCATATAAACATATAAAAGCTTCAGTTAACAAACAAGTATACATGACGGGAAAGACGGTCCACTCCCCACTCAACTTATACCATGGCAAGAAACAGCAAAAAGAATAGACCACGAAAAGCCCAAATGGTGAAATGAAAACATAAAATAGGATACTTCCGACAGCAGTTCTGTATTGAGGATCGAGGGCAGCATCTATCTCATCAAAAAGATAGAAGGGAGCAGGGTCACATCGTTGTATGGCAAATATCAATGTCAATGCAACAACAGTTTTCTGTCCTCCTGAGAGCTGCTTCATAGATTGTGTCTCCCCTTGCCCTGTGAATGAAACCTAAACAGCAAAAGAGTAAGTGCACTATACTTGAATTATCAACCTATGTATCCCCATTTACTAAAAGAAATAAGCAATAAAAACAAGATTAGTGGACTATACAGAGAATGTCAGTTTAGAACAAGTAATAAAAATTTGAAGTCACTACCCATGTGAACCCAGACAAAAGTCCGCAATTAATGACAAATAAACATGGAAAACAGGATTAATGGCATAAAAGAGCACCTTTACTGAAAATTAACAATAACAATAATAGATTATTATCATTAATGAATTCTTCCATGAAAAATATACCCTTATGCCATAACCACAGTTAATTAAAACAGATACATGCCTTCACTTTTACACCAATATATTTCTCCACTCTCCCCTCCAAATCAGCTTCACGAGGACCATCATCATCATAATCATCATCGCCATGATCACCATCCTGTGAATAGGCAATCGAATCCATAAATTCATTTAGAGCTTAAACACATTTTCTGGCAAAATAAATAGTATTTTAGCTTTGTGAAAATTTTATGGTTTTTTTTCCAAAGATAAAATTATATTTTCACACAATCTCTTATTAAATAAAGAAAATAACAGGCACTTAGAAAGTCAGTGATAAAAAAAAAAAAAAAAAAAAAAAAAAAAAAAAAGAGGAAATACCAAAAATGTAGAAAATTTAATGAGACACGAAACAGAAATGAGTATTTTAGGACAAATATACTCAATAGCATATCATAATATTGATATTAATGCAATACTCAAAATACCAAAACAAAACACTCTGGACACAGAAAACGATTTTGCTGTAAAAGATGTAATAGGAAATCGAGAACACATCACAAAAGAGATGAACGGAATTGGAAATATTATTTAATAATTATATCACAATGAATTTAACCCATGATGACAGTTTTACCCTTCTAGAATCAAATAGCATACACATGTATTCCCTAGCCATGGTGATTCTACATAAAAATAAGGCAGGTTCCAATAATACTCCAATTATGCATCAAATTACATAAATGAAAATTATGTGAAATAATGAAGCACATCTAATTTCAAGAAGAAGAAATGGTATCATAAGGTGAGCTGAACAAATATATATTTCATCCATTATAAGCTATAAGAATGAAAATATAAAATGAAATAACAGTGGGATATGCAGCAAGTCAATTAGCAAACCTTTATCTTCATCATAACTAAATGCCCATGACCACCTTGTACAAGTTCGCAGAATACTTCTCGAAAGTGCCGAGCAACACCTTTAAAAGTACGCTCTATAGATTCATCCTTCCGCTGATCCAAAACAGATATGAGTTCTCTGATTTTCTGCAATGATACGTTACAGACTAAAATGGTAAGGATATGTCTTATAAACAGTATACAAGAGATCAAGATCAAAGAAATAGAAGTTAGCCTAATAATACCTCATCGCCAGCATCAAGTTCTTGTTTCCTTCTCTGAAGTTCTTCACGCTGCTCTGTGAAGTTAACATATTGATCTAGTGCCTTCTTATTGACATGGCTGAACTGTTGCAGTTGCTCATTGCACCTATGAAGCATTTTATGCAACTCCTTGATGCTCTTCCGCTTGTACCTATAATTTTCAATGTCCGGAAAAGATATATTAGTCAAAATAAAATGGTAGATAGGAAACAGTAAACAGAATGACCTTATTCACTGATCACAAGGGAAAATATGATGACAGCAACAATTGAAGGCTATCAACATAAATTTTCCAACTACTAGAATAGGAACAGTCTATCAAAATATTGAGGATTTTAATTGATTGCAGCGTGCAACAAATAGCATATCAAATTGAGTTGCTAAAAATTGTTGAATAACATCATTTATCACATAACAGTGGAAACAACTTTGAAGTTCAAAGTTCAAGTAGTACGTTTCAAAAGCATCTGATGATAGGGGGCCCAATTCCCTAATTTTGTTTGAGTACTCCTCTTGTTTAGCTTGAAGAGCATTTCTTTTACTCAATAACTGCTCCAATTCTTTGGCTTCATCCTGAAGTGTCCTCTCATAATTGTCTTCCAAAGACTGGAAATGGTATAACAGTTTAGCTGCAGTAGAAAACACAAAAAACCAACAACATTCGTGCAAAATTTACCTTTAATTTTAGCTTTTCATCTTTGATCTTCTTGAGTTGCTTTGTTAGTTCGTCTATACTGTCAGAAACTCCTGAAACAAACAGCCACAGTCAACGTATGGATCCTAATTTTAAAGTTCAAAATTGATTACACAGATACAATTTGAAGCTCACTTTTCAAGTCCTGCATTGAAGCTTCAACCAATGATCTAGCATCTGCTAGCTCCTGCCTCTTCAGTTCAGCTTCACCATGCAATATATCAGTCTCTGCAGATGATATTATGGCTTCCAACTCTTGCTTCCGCCTTTTAAGATTAGTTGTGAGATTAGCTTCTAGTTCAGCTTTTCTTGTTTCAGTCTAGGAATTGGAAATGCAGACAGTATGAGATTACAAATGCAGAAAAGAACAATACAATACAAAAATAAATTAACACTATTGAACCTCAATCCGATCTGTTCTGCAGGAAATAAGTTTCTCTTTGAAATCAGCAATTTCAGGGTTCAGTCTAGATAAAAGATTTTTTTCCTCTGGTGTCAAGTGATCGATGAGCTCAGTGCCCATCTCCGCCTGTTTCACAGCCATACTGCCTTTAAGCTGATCTATTTGAGTGCAGGCATCTGCAAGAGACTTTCCCTACAAACGATAGACAGCATTAAATATAACATCAAAAGCATAGCAATTACTGCAATTGGCAAGCCAACAGTAATTTGAAGAATTTAAATTACCTTCTTTTCAAGCGCTTTAGAAATAAATTGTTTTTGCTTATTAGCATTAGCAATGTCTTGCTTCAATTGTTCCAATTCTGATCTGTCATGAGCTCGCTTGGCATCAATTTTCTGCTGCTCAGTCACCCGTTCAGTAATTTTCTGGTCTATATGTGAGAATAATTAAGCAAAAACAAGCAAAGACATATTGATGCAAATAGCATATGGAAGAACAGAAACATTAGAGGAAATCTTTCTAAGTACTGGAACTGACTAAAAAATATCTTTTCTTTATCCCATTTTTTTAGAAATAAGATGCTAAGAGGAAAAGCTTATGTATTATTTAATTAGTATAAAGAACTCGTCCTTCAACTGCAAAATATCAAGAATTCCATGCTTCTAAATGACAACACGCAGGAGCACAAAAAGGTGCTCTTGCACCCAAAGCCTGACTCCAGAATGAACCAGCAACATGTTTTGTCAGTCTTTTCCCCAGTTCTAACCTTTTACAGAATAAACAAAGATCTTTTCTCCTTAAAACACTAAAGAAATAGCTAAGTTTATATGATTAAGGTAACAGATGGAAACTAGCACTGCTCCATGCTTGAAGTCTTCAGTTTAATAAGCATATATAGCTGAGATAACAAAGCACAAAAGCATCTGCGCAGAGGATCACAGGTAGTTATTACTAAAACGAGTGGGCTTTAAGCCAAATAGAAGACATAAGAAGGGCTCCAAAGAGACCAAAAGATTAAAAACAATGCCACTTGAGTTTCATTGAATGACTGGAGCTTCATAAGACTTCCACAGATGAGATGAAAGAATTTATGGAAAACTTTGAAGTTTATGAAGGCTTAAGTATTGTTCAAAGATGGAAGCACCATCACCTTTCAGCTAATTATCAGCTGCACCAACCTATGAAAATGACAAAAAGCATTACATGAATAACCCCTATAAACTAAAATGATGCCCAGAGAATAACATGATACATACCCAGAAACTGCCTATTCAAGAGGAAATTATAAGGAACAAAAAAAAGGATATCTTGTAGCATAGATCTAACTTTTTCCAATTCGTCTTCCTTCATGTTGATAGTTTTTGTGTTCTGCATTATTACATTCATAAACTTCAACTTCGAACGTCTATGGTCATAAAACCCCCCTGTCATACCACCCTTCTTGCTTACTTGGTCACCTGGTAAATATTGACTTTTTAAGGACTGAAACCTGATCAAAGACAGCAAGTCATAATGCAAAGAGAAACACAAAATGTGAACCTTCTAGGGTTATGCAGTCCAGCCCATCAGTTCGAGCAACTCTAGTGGCAACATCCAAATCCCGACAGATTACAGTCCTAGCAAATACCTGATAATGACAGCAGTAATAGGAGTTGTAAGCAAGGCAAAGAATTTGTAATGCTCTCTATTGAACAGTTTGACACAAGAGACTGCCAAATCCAGTAGATGCTTACGTGCATTTCAAATGAAATAACCCATGTTCCAGAAAAGAAAGCACATATAAGAAATTATGTACAGAAACATTTCAATCTTTATGTTTATACATACATCTGTGCGCATTTGTCCAAACCTGCTCTGGGGGTGGGGAAAGGGAATTCAGTTTGTAAGTTAAATGAATGCATTTGTAGGGAATTGGTTAACCTATACACTTGGAACATGAAATTATCAATTCAAGAAACTATCCCCCTAATCATCGACCTCACGCACCTAGAGCACCACCAGAAGCATCTGAAACCAGGAATTAATGACCAAACCCAGTTTTACTATTTAAGACTACAGCTGTTACTGTAGTTGACTGTGTACATGAATACAGTAATTATGTGTGAACGGTGTGAAATCTTGTTTGTAAACTAGCTGTAACTTTCCTTTCTAGGATGTAAGAATTTGTATATAAAGCCCAATCTGAGGGAATAATCAAGAGAGGTATTCTCTCTTTTACCTCTCTAATTCTGTATTTTTCCATTTATGAAGCCAGCATATAATGAATCCATACCAGTAAGGAGACTTATTAATAAAGCAATAGCACCACAGCAAATTCCAAACTGCAATTTTCCACTTTGTTAGGTATCCATAAGTCAAGAATCTGATACCTCTACCAATGGAAATTGTTTCCCATTTCTCAGATGAATCAACATCAACTTAGAAAGAACAGGATCAAAGAAGAAACTAACCTGAGCAAATGCAGGGTTGAAAGTGGCTGAGAACTTCATTTTCTTTAGCAAAGGTATCACATCTGAACTCTGTGGATAAGTTACATGTGGGGCCTTAACCCTGTTAAGAGGTATAAAAGTGACACGTCCACCTTTCGATGAATTAAGATGCCTAATTATTTGGGTTGATATTTCATCATTCTCAACCACCACATGAAACAAGCTGCCAAAAACATGGAGTTATCAGAAAGCAACATTCCAAATACAAGATGATCAAAGCCAAAGGGTTAGGCAGATGAGTGGCCTAGATAATTCAAAAGAACTTAAAATTAATATTGGAAAAAAATAAATACAGGAAACCTGTTTCCTGCTGTGACTTCAACAGCGGTAAAAAATTTTTCATCACAATCAATCAGCTCAATAATCGGACCAAATACTCCATTGATTTTATAGTCTCTACAAATCCGCCGAATAGAATTCAGCCCCCTCCTTACGTCCTAAAAATATTAAACAAATACAAAAAATTATGAAATAGAAATAAAATTTACATTAATCCAAGAACCATTCCAGCCAAATTTGTTTCATAACATATGACTTTCGGAAGAAGCAATTGGATAAGAATAATACACTGAATTAGCAGACCAATCAACAGAGGAAAGAGGTGCTTACACACTAGAAAAGAACCTAACTTTTCAATATGAAAAAAAAAAAAAGGTATCTTATTCAAAACCCCAATAATGCCCTCCTAAGGGAAAGGGAAGAGAGATTCCTTTGAGGCAAATAGTAGGCTTGAAGTGTGAAAAATTTCAGACTCGTATGCAAAACAGGATATAAAAGTACAGACAAATCTGCTATTGAGAAAGACAGTGAAAGGGAAGACAAGTAGAAGACTTTCAGAGAGGTTAAAACCCTTCTCACACTTAAGAATCGGTCAATTATTATTTAAACATTCCAATTTTGAAATCACATTACAGAGTAGTGCAGACTGATTGTAAAAAGCATTCTTCCAGGAAGAAACAAGCTAAGAAGAGCATTCAGCTATTCATGCTTAGAAGCAAAAGAAGATTCTTCAAGTTTCCAATGAGCTTGATTCCAGCAGATCAGTCACTATTTAGACTAAGTTGAGCATACAAGCCACTCATGTACTGTCAAAGTTAGTTAGAAATTAGGGCATATAGAAATGTAAAACTACTCATTTTTTCATGTCTAGTCTAGGATCAAAAGTTTAAAAAAAAAAAAAAGAAGGGGGGTGGGGGGGAGAGAAGCCTTGTGTTCTGCTTAAATACAAATATTATAGTAGAAGTTGAATTTGGTTAATATGCAAAGACTTAACAGTTCAGTAAAATTACACCAATCCAAAACTCCTCCCCAACCCTTATTCCAAAAATTATTCAGCCTTGGTTTACCAACTTCACTCAAACCATGCTTGATTGAGTCCCATAAGAGGCTTAAGTTCAATTCAGAACAGAATACACAACATCAAACAAAGACTGGGTTGTTCAGAACAATTGACTCTGCTTGTGACTTCTAAAGCATCTTGATGGACCAACCAGCTCGTCAGAAAGCAGAATTATTATCTCAGATTCATGCATTCGGATAACTAAGTTCATAGAGTCCAATGCCAGACATTCAGAATACAAGAACTTACACCAGGAGTTGCATGATCAAGGCTCTTCTCTGCCTTTTCGACTTCTGCTCTCAGCTTATCAATTTCAGCAATAAGTGCACTTTCTTTTGCCCACAATGACCTGCAGAAATAAAAGTTCAGCCAAATTTAGACATTTTCAATGGCCATGCCAAAATTTAAAGAAAGAAAAAAAATCATACTTCCGCTCATCTTGCAGCTTGTCTCTTTGAGCTCTATGGTTACTGAACCCTTCACGGGACTCTGAAATAATTGATTCTAGTTGTGCTATTTCAGTTTTGCGATTCTCAATGTAGATATCTCGCTCTTCTAAATCCATATTCAACTTATGAATTTCATCCTGAAGTTTTTGCTCCTGCGACATGTGAAAGCATCCAAAAAAAAAAAAAGAAAATTAAACCATGAAGACACAGAGACTTGTCAGAAAAAATCTGGAAGCTCAGTATCATAGACTAATCAACAAATGGATTATGTTTATCAGGTTGGATCAACCAGACAAATGCTAACAATTCACTGTAGTAGTAGGTCATGTTCTTGGTTGTAGTTTGCTAAATCTAATGAAGTCCAACCCTGCGGACCAAGGTCTACCTCCCCTAAATGAAACAGAAAGAACAGCAGAAGAAAATGACTCCAGCAAGGCTGAGCAATTCCTGAAATTTGAAAGAAAATATGGGTTGGCTTTAACATTCGTTGAACATTGTATGATAGTTCACTGAATTGTACTAACAGGAGCTTCCAACCCAAAGAAGTGTTAAATCAATGATATGATCCACTTCAACTCTGAAATCCTAAGTCAACTCAAACTCAATATGCCAAGTGGCAGTATACGAAAGCCCTGCAGGATTATAGAATATTTCATTTTTCTTTTGTGCATGTGTTTGTGTAGGTCAATTTAAAAAAATAGAGAGGGGGAGACGGTCAGTCTTCATTGACAAATTACCTGATAGAAAAATCTTTAGAAAGGCCTTTCTTTAAAAGGAAAAATCAGTTAACCAATCCAAAACATTAATGCATGTGGCAATTTAGCTCCCACCTGTCAGTTACAATGACCATGTCCCTTTGGATTCTCTTATATGTCAACTACAACTTTCCCTAAAAAATAACCTTGTTTGGACATTTACTAGTCATGGCATATCTGGTGAGGCAAAATGATATGTTGTCCTCATAACTGCAAACTTGAATGTCCTCAGAAACGACTATCAGCATGCCACATTAGATCCACAAGGACCAACAATTTCTCAAATGAGTAGAAGCAATGAATGGCTATATTTGACACTGACAATCTAAAGTTGTGATTACAAATGAAGCTATTAAGAGATGGGGGCAATTAACTCGTATTTTTTGGATTCTTTAGCATTTTAGAACATTGGCAATTCGGGAAGCATATTCAGAGAAAATGATGTATGACATCTTTAATGATCAAAAGAAATGAAAATGAACAGTTACCTGAGACAAATTTGAGGAAAGAACACGCTGCAGATCATCAATTTCCTTTTGAAGCCATCTGTCACGAGCAGCTTTGCTGGAGAACTGGGTGGCACGGCCCTGTTTCTGATAAAGAATACTGAGCTGCTTTTCACGCTCCATAATTCTGCAAATTTACCCAAACTATTTTTTATCTTGTTTTCCATAAAAAATGAAGAATGATAGAAATAGCAATAAATTTTATTCAAATAGCATGATGAATTAAATTACAATAAGGTAAGGGGAAAAAAATAAGATAACTGATTTACATGCACATGGTGGTGCAAAAGATTTCCAAGCCACCATCAATGAAATGGTAAGAAAACATTCTGTAGGTTTGCAATAAAAAATATTAAGCAGAGAGAAAGAGAGTTGAAAAAGCAAATAAAAGGAAAATTTTAACAGATTTCATCAACACAAAAAGAACAGCTTTCAGCTGACTCAACTTCTAAGCAGATGTAAGGCCTCTGTTAAGATTTCAATTACATCAGAATACTGAACCACTTTTTAACACTTTCCGCTTAATGTAATCGATCTCAGGACACAATGCAGAAGCGTGAGATATAATCTTAATAGTCATCATTCAACAAAACAATAGCCCAAGCATAACTAGCATAGGTAAACATGCAAGACGTACCCTTTACTAATATCTTTCTCCTTTTTAACTTGATTCTCATACAATGGGCTAATTTTTTCAAGTTCTTCCATAGAATCTTGTATTTCTCTCTGGAGATTATCAAGTTGCTTCATTGCATCCTCCTGAAAATATATACATCAATAAACTCAGTATTTTTCATATATAAGACCAATGCATGTATAAGCATCACCAGAACCGTACTTTGGCTTGGACATTCCCAGAAATCCTCTCCTGCAGGTCTTTCACATCAAGCTCAAGCTCTGTTTGCTTTTTTATAGCTTCAGTTTGTCGCTTCTCTACTACCTCTTTTTCTTTGGTCAATCCTTGAACCTCTTTTGTAAAATCTTTAAGCATCTTGTCCAAGTCCTTGGACCTTTCATGGGCATCCAGTACACTGTTATACATCTTTGCTGATGTTTCAGAAACCTTGTTTCGAGCCTCTTCTACCTGAAACAGGGTAAAAGAAAATGCTTTTTGTTGTTAAATTTGCTGCCACATGAGGAAAAGACAATACAAAAAAGTTTAGGCCCTGTGCAAAAAGCAGAAAATGCACTCAAAACATGAAATGAAAATATCCAAAAGCAGCTTTAAAGTAAAAATACACAATAGTAAAGCAACATTACTACCCATACTTTCTCATATAGAAAAACTAATTTGAATCATGAAACTAAGTTTACAGATTGAAATTAACCACAAATCTGGGACATTAGAAAAGCATAACTTGGAATTCTCAACAATTAGCAAAATTGCTAAATCTCAGACTAAACATCAGACTCATCATGTCTGCTATGCTAATAACATGCTGTAAACTATATCATTTGGTTTAGACAATTTTGCCCACAATATTTCATCATTATAATTTATAAATAATAGACCAAGTATGAATCCACTACCAAGTATTTTGAACCCCAAAGTTTACTACCTATATGTGCTACCCCATACACACCATGAATTACACAAGCATAAGTTGCTTCCCTAAATTAACAATCAAACAGGGATGAAAATGCAACAAAAGATTAGGTAGTCCCAAAATAATCACTTTTAACTCATTTTCCTCCTCATCTGTTAGTGGTCAATTAATACTGAATCACATATTACAAATTACTTTTACTAGGAAAAATACACATATCTTAAACTTCAGTATGTCCCAAATGTGATAAGGTTTCGACAACTATAAAGACTAAAATAAAGGATAAATGAAGAATCCTTCAAATTTTAGCATCTAGAAACTGCTGACCTCCCCCAACTTCTGTCGAGCATCTTGAAGTTCCTTATCATAAATGGTATATTCTAGAGATTTACGTTGTCTGTCAAGCTGCTGATATTTTCTCAGTTCCTCCTTCTCTTCATCCAATTCCTTTAGTCTCTCATCCAAGTATTGAACAACTTGAATAATCTGCTTTCTTTTGTTACCTGGTTACCAAGAAGAGCAAATAAAACAAAATGCAAGATGAGGAAGTAGAAAGAGGAAGGGGAAAAAAATAAGGGTAAACCAATTATGACTTTGCCTGTCTCTTGCATAATTTTCAAACTTTCCCGGCGTCTCTCTTCATACACTCGAGTGCCACCAATTTCCTTCAGTAAATCTAGGCGCTCTGAGTCTTTCATTAATGTCAATGACGCAATCTATTGAACAGAACAGGTAAGAGAAAATTTTATGAGAAATTAAAATTTTAACCATCTAAATTTAGGCGTCATACCTTTCCTTGCTGCACTACATAGTATGGATTGGAGCGAGAGAACCCAGCACTTTCCAGTAGATTCATAACTTCTGTTTTCCTGCCAATTATATCATCTTCAATTGTTAAGGAAACAGTGAAATGAAAGTAAGCAGTAGCAAAATCATTAAATATAGAAAAGGGGAAGGATCTTCAGCAAGAAAAGTACTTACGTAATATGCTTTCCATCTAGAAAATACTCATCCTTTTTCAAACTAATTGTTCTTCTCAGATGGACTTCCTCTTTATCAACCTATAAAAAGACAAAAAAAAAAAAGGTATGCCCAAAATTGGAACAGGAAGATGCAAATGTCACCACATCCAACATTTCAAAAGAAACAACAGGTGATGTAAATTCATCTGGAAGAAAAGATGTGCAAAATATTTAGATAAATAAATTAATTAGGGTCATTCACCACAAACGTAAAAGCCCATTGAACCCTCCCCCCAGACAACAAATTAGTTTAGTGTATTACTGGAATGCGATTGTCAGAATTATCGAATACAATCTCCACAAAAGCAGATAGAACCTGGTTCCCTGCACCCTCCTGTTCAACAACAAAAGGAAAACAGAAAAATTTAAATTTAGTGGATATTAAGGAAACATCCTACCTGATAGGTTGAAATAGTGATTTGAAAACTACTTAGTGATACATACATGTAGTAGTGCATGCCTATCCTCACTCCGCAAGTTTTGGAATAGGTCACTCAGGACAAAACGAATGGCTGCAAAAGAGAAACAATGAACAGATTTTAAAATCCATAATACAATTTACACATCAAAATTTCCAGAAAGAACCTAAAAGCACAGCAACTTAAACACTTAGCGACCATCGCGTAAGCATGCACCCACCATGGAAGAAGTTTGTCTTGCCAGATCCATTAGCCCCAACTGCAGAAGCAATTTGAGAAAAAGGTGAAGTTTAAGAATAGAGCAGTGCAAAGAATTTATCTTAGAAGGAGGTGGAAGTAGTTAGATTAATAAAACTCAAAAGAGTTGTCTAAAACAACATGTTATTTGATTCAGACATTGGAAAATAATCATTAGTTTGATCTAATGTTAAAGTCAGTTAATAAAGCCAAGCCTGAAAGGAAGCCCCAGCATTGCCAATAATACAGGACCCCAAGAACTAAAAGTCTCAAATTCAATCCATTACCATATCCGATTGTTTTCTATCCAGTTGGTTGTTTAGCTAATTTGTCAAATTTGAAGTTTTTTGAGTTGTCTCATCCCTTATCATGCATATCTAGTATTCTGTATCTACTTATCAATTCTATCTCCTGCATTAAAATAAAAAATAATAAAAAGGAGCCTCTGATACTCTGCTGTATTTAGTTTTAGACAATATGCCCCAAATTAGGCCATGACTGGTAGGAATGAGAGTTATGATTTGGATGTGATGACAAATGCATCAATTAAAAGAAAGTCATGTTTTGACTACCAAAACAGATTAATTACTACAGTATACAGACATTAGTTAGGGCTTTTCATCCATATGATAATGAATAAAAATATATAATCACATAAGAATTTTTAGAGGAGGGGGGAGGGAAAGGAATTACCAACACAGTTAACTTTTGGACTGAAAGGCTCCGTAGCAATTTGTTCTCTATAACTCTTAAAACCTTCAATTATAACCTACATTGGAAAATAGCATTTAACATTAGGAGTCCTACCAATGAAATACAGGCAACGAAAAATTTGTAGAGAACTACCTGCTTGATATACATGTTGAAATTGCTAAGTTATTCAGCCTCTGCCAGTGAAGTTAATGCAAAAACACCATCAGTAAAACCAACTATAAAGAAAATCAATACAAAACCAAAATAAATTATAACTTATGATAAAGACAAACATTTTTTAAAACACAACTATTTGCATTTTTTGTGCTTTTAGAGTTTGAAAATCGATGCAACATATCTGACTAAAAATAATAATTAATCAGTCCTTAAGATTTGCTTCCATATCAGCACATACTGGCTCACAAACATCTCTCTCTCATCAAGCATCTCTAAGACAAAAGACTTCTAAGTTTTCTCAATCAAAGAAAGCTCAGGACATAAACCAATGCAGATTTCCTCCATAGAACAATCAAACCACCCCTTCGAATCCAACTTATTCATTTCCAGTCATGGTTCCAAGAAATGTGCAGATTTAGCCAATTTTTTCAGGGCTAAAATTTCACCCACCATTAGCATTATCCTTTCTGCATTTAAAGCACCAAAATCCTATCAAAAAGAGAGGAAACTATATTCTGTAATTATAATAATCTTTTAACTCGTTCAGTTAAAAGATTATTATAATTACATTCTTGTAACTAAGTGTATACACAATCCGGTACAATCCAAGAATTTGCAAATCTCCAGTATTGTTTTGAAACTTCAGGTATTTTGAAAATTAAATATTATTATAGTCTTGAAAATTCAGTACAATTCTTCCAAAAATTTGGGACAACTCGATTTGATTCTTCGTTACTAAATAA
Source organism: Excoecaria agallocha (assembly GCA_037975025.1). Taxonomy (NCBI): domain Eukaryota; kingdom Viridiplantae; phylum Streptophyta; class Magnoliopsida; order Malpighiales; family Euphorbiaceae; genus Excoecaria; species Excoecaria agallocha. Next base: position 37,998,951 of record CM075812.1, on the reverse strand, counting down.
TACAGTACAAAATAATTCGATATTTCAGATAATTCAATATTTTTAAAAATTTGCAAAATAAACAAATACAAATGCAATTCAGCTACACATGCTCATTTTCATAAGAAAAATCCCAAGATCAAGGAATTCATGTATTAATCAAGAAAAATAGACTAATCAATGCAAAAACTTTAGATTTCTCTAAGTATTTATCATACCATGCCACACAAATGGCTTCCTAGAATAACATTTGAATCTTTACAACAACATAAAATCTACTTGAACTAGAAAGATTCAGTTTATATACACACAAAAACACACACACACACACACATACATGCTTAGCACAGACAGGGCACTGGTATAATTCAGAGCAGACATTAAAATTAGATTAAAAGCCTCAAATAATTTACAATCAGAATTTTCACATTTAGCAATGGACAGAAAACATTTGCATGACCAAATTGCCTACATTTAGCAATGCTATTAAATTGATTTTGATGGGATTAAAACAAGAAAAATCACCTGAGAAGCGAGATGCAAATTCCAGTTGTTCTTATGAAAGAGCAATTGTGGGCAGAAAGCCAAGTGAAGATTCTGCAAATATACAAACATCAATCACAGTTTCAGACTTGCGAAGAAAAACCACTGCAAATTGAAGTAGAGAAAATCCACCAGTAGCATACCTATTCTAAATCTTGAATTGAAGATAAATTTGGAGAGGGAAAGAGAAAACCCCAAATTTGAAAAAAGAACAACAAAATGAACATGAATTCCTAATTCAAGGCTTTCACTAAAGAATCAAAGATAACAGAAAAGGAAAATCTATATCTAAAGTCCAAATTATATGATCAAACCCATGGATTGAAGAACGAACAAATCTACCATAATTAAGAGTTAAGAAAAATTGAACTAAAGAACAGCTGACCAGCGACGCTCCAGTCACCAAGGAGAACTGAAGAGGGTGGTGGCGAGAGGTGGATGGTAGTGGTGAGACGAAACTGAAAATGACTCAAACCCTAGCCAACCATAATGCTCTAAATACTCGATACATACACTTCAAAATAAATTTAAAAAAGAGAGAGAAATCTACTTGGAGTGCAACTTAGAGTTCTGAAAACATTAGAATGAAAATTTTCTGGTAATTATAGTTGAATTTACAGAGCCATAAGTACATTTGAGCATGAAAAACTTACAAATCGAAGCTATTTGATTTAGTTCTTCATGCTTGACCTGGGACAGAGAAATGGAAGACTATAGTCCGCAAGTGAAGGTTGGCGGTGTTAAATTGTTTTGGCTCGGGATTGCGCAGGTTAAGCGGAGTGCTCTCGCGGTGAATTTTAGCGGGGAGAATACTGGATTGTCAAAGCAAAATTAAAGGCGGCAAAAAGAGCGAAATTGTTGGGTACCCAAACTCAGAGTTATCGTCACGTTTGATTGTCGACCAGTTGGCTAGTGATTATCTTTGGGATAATTTCCCACCTTCAACTTTACTACAATCAACTACCTCAATTATTCTAACTAAAAAGTCTAATTAAACAATTTCTAATGATTTTTTCTAATTACCGGATGATAATATTTTCTTCCCTCTTTCATAACGATCAAAATATGAGACGGCTTGGTCAGTATTTTTTGATGGAGAAATTAAATGCTCAAAATTTAATTACAACAAAAAAAAATTTAAAAATTATTTTTACTATCAGTCAACTGAAATGAACTAATAAAAATTATTTATAATTTTAGAAGTGAAAATTGGGATTAAGTGATTTTAGTATTTGAAAAAAAAAAAAAAAAAAAGGGGTCATATGGGATTCAAAAGTGACCGAGCGGATACCGTGGGCATGCTATTACGACCCTGCACAGCTAATATCCATTGATTTGGAGCGACGTTAAACAATTAAAGTATGGTCTGTGATTTTCAACCGGGAGCCAAGTGCGGTTGTAATGAAAATGGACTCGCTGTACGATGCAAATTAAATTGTAATGTTGACATTATGTCGCATCACAGGTATTCGGCTCATTTATACCATGCTTATGCACATTTAATTTAATGTTTAAACTAAAAATAATAGATAATACTAATCATCTATTACTATTATCCAATTAAAAAAAAAAACTTATCTATTATTTCTAAAAACAATTATGGTAATATGATTTATTTTTAAGTTATTTGAAAATCGCATAATCAAGTTTAGAAATAAAATTATATATTATAGAATAAATATTTACAAATCAATTAATGAGAGCTCATTGAATTTGGAAATCACAATTTCAAGGAACAAAAATACTCTCTCCATTTCAAAATAGATGACGTTTAAGGAAAAAAATTTTGTTTCATAATACATGACGTTTTGATATAATCAAGGCACATTAATTAATTTTTACCAAATATACCCTTAATTGATTGTGAAAAAAGACAAAATTTTATTAGTGAATGCAATTAATATAGTAAGGATAACAAAGTCTTTTAATAGTGAATTAATTGTATTTCTTAATTATTGTGTATTCTTCTAAAAAGTCATCTATTTTGAAATAGAGGGAGTAAAGTTTAGCAGCAAATTTAAAGCACACTCATTGAAAGAAACATATAAATTCAAAGCGTAATTTAGAAATAAAAAAAAGGAAAAATGATCAAATTTGTCCCTAAAATATTAAAAATTGTGTATATTTGATCCTCAATTATGTTTTGGGTAAATTTTCTTCCAAAATGTTAAAAATGGTATATTTACCCTTTTAAATATGTTTTTGAGCTAAAATCATCCATAGCATTATGTATTTGGCTCAAATTTGCCAATAAAAATAATAAAACTCCATGCAAATAAATAAAAAAAAAAATTATATAGTACGTAGATTGAAATTGCATAAACTTGCTATATGTACACTATAAATTGAAATTTTTATTTAATTATTGAAAAAACTGCTAAAATTTATGATATTATACTTGTTAAAATAGTTGGATTCTAGGTAAGCAATTATAAACTGTTTAATGGTGAGAAATTTTATCATTTTTTCAAGAGTTAAAATAGACTATTAATTTACTGTGCACATGTGAGAACTGTAGGTCATTTCAATTAGTCTAACATGTGTATTTCTATTTGTTTATATGCAATTTATGTTAGTTTTAGTAGCAAATTTTTGTCAATTACATAATAATGAGAACAATTTTTGTAATGGCCTCAACACCGATCTAACCGTGAACAGTAAATTCCGATGATGAATAGTATATTCGGGCCGTAAAACGGATCCGAAAGTGAAAAATATTTTATTTGACTATCGGAAAGTATTGGTCATGGTGAGTCCGGGGTTGAAATTTGAAGTGAAATCGAGGTCAAATAGGCCTCCGAAAGTCAAAAATATGAAAAAGGTAGCGAGTCAATTTCCCTGGTAAGGAAGGTGATTTGATTTTGCATAAATTTTTAAAAATAGCAAATGAACTCCAAAAATTGCCATATTTTGCAGATCTTCATGAAATTTCATGTAGAATATTTTGGTATAAAGAAATGAATTTTTCGGCGATGTCGACAGTTGTCGAATTGAACCAGTTTGGTTGAATCAGACCAGTAACGGACTCCGATTGAGCCGAAATTTTGTGTACTACCTAATTTTGATGTGATAAGAATTATGGAATCAAATTTGAAGTGATTTGAAGTGAGAAAAAATGAGAAATCAAATTGGGCTTGAATTAGGGAGTTAATGGGCCTTAATTATTTAATTAAGCCCAAATGCCAACCCAAGCCCAATTCACCCATTTAGAAGGCCTATATATAGTGTGAAATTTCTGGAACAAGCCAGCAAATCATCTTCCTCCTTATCTCCTCTCCTTGGCTGAAAATTCCACCATTGTTGTCAAGCTTTTCTTCTTCACTCTCTCTCCATTTCACTTTAAATTAAGCCACCCAATAGTAATTTCTGCCTCTCTAGTTAAGTTTTATGACCTCCTCTCTTCAAATCAAGGAAGAAAATCAAGGAAAATTAAGAGAGAGAATTTAGGGTTTCATTTGAGGTAAGTGAAACCAATGGGTTTAAATTCTTTCTAAGGTGCCTACTTATATTTTTGGGTGCCTAGATTTCATTTATGATGTTATTTTTAGCATTTGAGGTTGAAAAACTAGAGTTTTAATAGGTTGAAATTTCGGTTCTCTTAGGGAATCAAAGTGAATTGCAAGCTTCCAAGGCTAAAGGCAAGGAAAAGGAAGCTTAGGCATCCTAGAGCAAGAAAGGAAGGTTAGTGGCTAATGAATCTTAATATTTCCTTTGATTTTAGTCATTAAACCTTTATGTAACTTAATGAAAATATGATATAATTGATGTTTAACTTAAAGTAATGGTAGAATAATGTTAAGAGACCTTAAATGAGTGTGTTTAAATGCTTAAATGAATTGTTACATGAATATATAGTATAAACCCTATAGTGACCGAATGAAATTCCTAAGAAAACTAAGGTGTATTTTGTAAATTTTGATGATTTTATGCTTCAAAATCATATTAGAAATGAAATAACATGCTTAGGAATTTTTATGGAATTTATTGAAATTAAATGAATATTTTAGAGAATAATTTCAATTATGTAAGTAATGAAAATATGGAATTAATATGAGATAATGTGCAATTTGATGAGAAAGTGAATGATTTTGGTGAATTATGGTAGAATAATTCACAATCTATGTAAAAGAATGGAAAGAAATAAATACGAGTATTTTAGAGTAATGAAATAATGAAAAAATTAAAGTTTGATTGCAATTTTTATGAAATTATGCCCTTAGAATTAGTCTGGCAGTAAAAGCCTAGCTCAGGATATAATTGGCTAGCCATAGGGACATCTCTACCGCGGTGCAAGTCATGGTGGCTTGCTTAGTTATGGTAGGATCACTGATCTCCATAGCTTCTGTTTGTACCTGGTATCTGCTACGTAGAAAAATGGTCGTTGAGATCATTTTTTAGTCTATATGTGGCCCATGGGGGTCCACGTCCCAAGTATCCAGTCTGAGAATTTCTGTCGGTACTGTGCTAGGGGTATGAAACGAAATGAAATGAAACGAAATGAAATGAAAAGTGATCATAAGTTAAAAGAAATAAAAAGAACGATAAAAATGAAGTTTAAAGTGGATAAAGGGCTTAAGCGAAAGAAAATGAAAGTTCAGGGGCAAAATGGTAATTTTGCCAAAATGGGTAATTAATAAGTAAATATACGTAAGAAATGGTTAACAATGACAAAATAGTAATTTTGGAGGCCTAACAGTGTCAATAAGATAAAATTTTTGGTACAGGGACTAAACTGTAATTTTACCCAAAAGTAGTAAAGTAAAGAATAAATGACGAATAATGGTGAAACTTGTGTAATGAAAATGAAAATAAATGACTATAATGGCAAAATCGTAAATATTAAGACAAAAAGGACATTTTTGGAATTTAGCACAATTTTGAGGACTAAAAGGAAAAATTTGTCAAAAGTTATGTAATAAATGAGAAAAAGAGCGAATTTTATAGAAACAATTATTTCCACTTGAACTTGATGAAAAATGCTTAATTGTACCTATTTAGAATTTAAATGATTAGGTAAAGTATAATAAAGAAATAAATATTGCAAAGAAAGTATTAGGATTGTTAGTCACCACTGGGCATAATTTATGCTCAGCATGTAGTTTCTACTGCATGCAAGTACAGAGCTGGAGGAGCGGTGATGCACGGATGGAAAGAAAAGAAATTATGTTGTTAAGTAAATTATGTAGGTTTTGACATGTATATAAATGACTGATATGTATAAGTATTTGGATATGTAAAGATATGTAAACAGATATGTGTGTGACAATGATTTTGATATGTTTTGAATTATTGGATGTTTGATGGAAGTTTGGAGAAATGGAATGATTGTTTTAGAAGTATTGTGCCTCTGAGAGGCTATGTTTTGTCTGATTTTTCAGGAGGCTAATTAAAATACAGCCGTTATATTGTCGAAATTTTATTATGTGAATAGTAACCCCGGGACAGTTATAGGTCATCGATCACCTAAGAATACTGGTAGTACTGAATCTGGATGCTATTTAACAGTTAATAAAAAGAAAAAAAATTTCGATTTGCGTGCACTATTCCGTTAGATCAGAGTGATAAGGGTGTTACAATTTTGACCCAAAAAATATAAGTAAAGGGCAAATATATACTATTTCTAATATTTTATAAGCATATTTGGACTAAAACATATTTAAAGTGTTGGGATTTAAACTAGTTCATACATCACATACAAGATAGAAAATTAAAAATTTAAATCCATCAAACTAATGATCTTGCCATAAAATTATAGTTTATAACTAAAAATATTTTGACAATCACCTTAAAGGTTGTTGAATAGTTGATTTTTGTCGTATTGGGTTGTCATGAATCATGATATCTTAAAAAACACCTCCAATGTTAAGTCCACCAAAGAAAGGCAAAATAACTAAGAAAATCTTGGCAAATGGCAATAAAAAATCCACAATGACTAAAAGTGGATTTCAACTAAAAAAGGAGAAAATGAGGCAGAGAAAACTTCTCCTTAATCCCATCAAATTTAGATTTTAATACCCTATATTAAAACCATATGTCTAATAGGTTTTGTAACACTCTTATATCTTTGATATACGTACGACCTGTTCACTTATACGGTTATCTCGTTTTGTATCTCATTGCAGGTTGAAACTACTACATATACATGCCAATTTTTCATTTTTATTTCGCTTATGTGTTTTACATAATATCCTTTCATTCAATTCTTTAACTAATGATATTGGGTGGTTAATATAATACTTATTGTTTTGTTTTGTCGATGACTTATAACTGTCAAACTTTTATCATTTATTTAATGAAAATTTCAGCAGCACAATGGCTTATATATTGCACTACCTTTCCTGCAATTCCAAACAAAACATAGCCCATATAGGGCACACAACCACATTCAACAATTTCCAATATTAATATTGTTCAAACATCCACCTGCACAATTCATTCTCATCTATCCCACATTCATTCGTAACGTGCCATTACTCATTTACAATATCATTTTCGAGTCCATACAAAACTATATAGACATCCATAAGTACACTTATGTTTACATATACATGCCATTAATAATCATTGTACAAATATATACTAGTAAAAAGAATCATTGATCCAGTACCCTCCAATGTGATACATGTTTGCTCCCCTTGTATTGCCTAAAGGTACCTACACGCAGTAAATAAACTACGTGTCGAGCATTAAATAAACTCAGTGGTGGTTACAAATCTAAAGTTTTTCATTTATACACTCATGCCAACATGACTACTTGACTAATATAATATGTACCTAGCCATGATCATACTCCTATGTTTTTAAGTCTACACTTATTTATTACTACTTTTGACCAATTAATTAATCCTTTACTAATTTCTTATCTTATCCTCATGTGACATTCCCTTTTTATAAGGTTACTCATTAATACTAATATATACATTATTATCAATATTATTAATATTGTTACTTCTTATTTTTCTTGAGTATTCATTTTAAATATTAAATTTTAAATTCCTTAATAATTACTTTAATTACTCATATCACTATCTTAATCAACTTATTTAGTCATTAAATCTATAAGTTCTTAATATTTGCATTTATATTGATATTAGTTCTCTAATTACAATTTGATCCCTATATTAGTCGCATTATTGCACTTTTACACTTTAGTCCCTAAATTTTTCACTTGTTCACAATTTTACCCTTCATTTGTACTCAATTACCATAATGCCATTATTTTATACCATTTTCACCTTTACTACATTAATTATCTTATAGTTTACATGTTAGTCCCTTAATTGTCCATTTTATGCCAAATTACATTTTAGTCCTTATTATTTTGCTAATTTACTTAGTTTATTATTTAATTACTTATTTGTCCATTTTTATTACTTAAATTTAGTACTTAGTAAAAATTACCAATTTACCCTCAAACTTTTATTTTTTTTCAATTAAGTCCATTTTCACTATATCCTCTTATTAAATTCCTATTTACTCATTTTAAATTCTAGTATCACTCTTTTGATCATATTTCCCCTAGTATCATTCCAGTAAAAATCTAAGGACTGGATACATGGGATGTGAACCCCACAGATCCACAACATTTAAGAGTGACCCAATGGACCACTCATACATTTACACACCACATTTCAATATTTAACATTCCATTTTATTTAATAGACTGTTATTAGCCTACTATAATGAATCGTTATGACTTACACTACGATAAAGTATTCATATGGCTAGCCAACTATATCATGAACTAGATTACCCACCAGACTATTATTAAGGGCAATTAACCATATTTCTTTACTTATATTTTTAATTAACATTTAACTTAACCTGTAAAATATTTTTACTATCGTACTTATCCACCTTTCTATCATTTACATTCTAAACCATCTATTGCTCAATACTAATATTAAAATACATCTAATTTCATGAAAACATAATATATTACTTACTTACATAATGTAAGTATAACTTAATGTATAACTTAGAAAATTATCCAATCTGATTCCAATAATTCTCATTAAATACATTTACACTTAATTTCCATTCTATATTCATTTTGTATTAGACCAATTGATAATTAACCACAATGTTCATATTTTCCTCATCTATGCCTATTTGACCACATTAATATTTTCTCCTCAAAATTTATTTCTCACTCAAACATTAGTAATTTATCACTAACTAATTGATATTATACCATAAAATGCCCATTTATGTATTTATTCTACCTTAATCAATTAAGTACAATTAACTTCTCTTAATAGGGTAATTCGGCCTATACTAAATCAAGCCATTATTTTTATTTTCTTTTCATTGTAATTATTCTAATCCACTACTTTAACCCTCTTAAACATGTTTATATAATTTAATTTTATTTTACATACAATTTCCACATACCACATAATATAAACTTAACATAAAATAATTCAAATAAAATGGAAATGGTTAGAATTTGTAACCATTAACCTTATACACTTGATATAGGCTCCTCAAACTTCCCTTTCCTTATTTTTTTTTTCTAAAAGTACCTTCACCTCCTTTATTCCCTGATGGTGGCTAAATTTTTCACCAAGTAAAACCATGATTATTCTTCTTTTTTTAAAAAAAATTAATTGCATAAATGAAATCTACATACTCAAATTTATATCCTAGAATCAACAAATAAAATTTTCTCCATCAATTTCTTTTACCTTAAAATTACACCCTAACTTTGATCCCTTGATTTAATCTAATTTTTCCACTCAAAATAGAGGTTAGAGGCTGTGATGATGTTGTAAAAGTGTTGAATATTATCTAGGAGTCTTGATTTTAGTGAGAATTTCGAAGACAAGAGAAGAAAATGGAGGAGAGAGTGAGAGAGAAAGATATGGTCAAGAAGGAAGAAGGAGAAGGGAGCAAAATTCTGGAGCTATCTCCAGATTTCTGATATTTTGGAATTTAAATACCCTAATTTTTGGGCTAATCTGGTCCAATCAAGGTGATTAGACCTAATTCAAGTCCAAATTGATTTTTAAGCCTATTTATGCACTCTAATTTATTTCTCTCTCTTTCTAACTCCAAATTCACTCAAAATTAATTTCATAATTATTAAAATAATAAATTAAGCCTCTATAAAAAATTTCACTCAAATTGATCCAATTCAACCATTTTCAATGTTACCATAAATTTTTTTTACACCAAAATATTATACATATCATTTTGTGTATATCTGAAAATTTTGAGAATTTTTATGGATCATTTGTTGTTTTTAAAATCTAGTTAAACCCTTGGTTAAATAGTGTACCATTTAAATCGAAACCATAGAATTTTTCTTATTTTCTACTTTTGGAGACCTATTTGGCCTCATTTTGACTCCAAATTTTAACTTCGGGCTCATCATGACTAATATTTTCCGATAGTCAAATAAAATATTTGTCATTACTGAGCATATTTTTCTGTCTGGGTATACTGGTCAACTACGAAAAATATTATTTACGACTAAACTAGTATTTGGGCCATTACAGGTTTAGGAGTCTAAAAATTTTGAATAATTAATTCAATTGTGCTTCTTAATTATTTAATTAATGTGGACTCTATTTAAATCGAGTTCAGGCCCTTTTTTGAAAGACTATTCGCAAAAACCTCTCCACCGAATTTTTATGCATGTATTTTGATTTAAATACTCAAATCAATTTCAAATACATTCAAATTAAATATATGAGGTCCATAATTATTATAAAACATATTTAATTTTACTTGACCCAAAAACCAGGCCTTTAAAGCCTTCTACTAATGTTAAGCGAAAAAGACTCTTTTAAAATATTTCTGCACATATCACTTCCATTTTATGCCCATTTTAATTCTCCAAATGATTCAAAATTATTATATCAATCCTATAATATTTTTATTAAAATAATATTTCATTCAGGATCAAGATGGACCATTCTAACCCATTTTTTTTAAATCGTGAACAAACTCTTTTAGGAGGTCTTTTGGGCATGTACAATTAATTAAACTCTTTTAATGAATTGTTTTCCTCTTCTTTTTCTCAGTCCACGATAACATCAAATATTATTAATGATCCCATTTTACCAAAATGCTCTTCCCCTATAGGTGTATGCCTATTGGGTTTTCTAGTTTACTTAATAGTACATATAACAACAATTATGGAATTGCATGATTTAAACTCTTTAAATCATTATATTAATTCTCTAATTAATAGTTATCCATATGTACATGTATAAATTATGAGAGACTTTTAACCAAATATCATAATAACCTAAGTAACAAAAAAGTCAAATGATTTGACTATAGATAATTTGTAACGTCCCCAGATAGCCGCTCGTGAATATTGTTTGCTTTGGGCCGAGGCCCTCACGGTTTTGTTCCTGGGCAAAGTACCCAAAACGCATCCACGAGGGTAAGGTATCCATAGCCTTATAAGGACTACTTCGTTCACCTTACCAACCGATGTGGGATATTACAATCCACCCCACCTAAATAGGCCCAGCGTCCTCGCTGGCTTGGGGGCCCAGTATTACGCTGGCACACCGATCCGACACCGGCTCTGATACCATCTGTAATGTCCCCAGATAGCCGCTCGTGAATATTGTCCGCTTTGGGCCGAGGCCCTCACGGTTTTGTTCCTGGGCAAAGTACCCAAAACGCATCCACGAGGGTAAGGTATCCATAGCCTTATAAGGACTACTTCGTTCACCTTACCAACCGATGTGGGATATTACATAATTTTATACAAAAAGGGACTTTTTTTAAATAATATATTTTTTTAAAAAAAAATTGAAAATTGGGGTGTGTTTGAAATTTAGAGAGTTGGAGTTAATACAAAATCGCAACATCAAATTGCACAATTAGACATGGAACCGATTGAAAAAGTTTTGACTTTTTTCTCTAAAACTACAAAAGTAAATTATTGAATAATATGCAAATTTAATATTTGTTATTAATTTTAGTTCAATTGGTACAAATCCATTTATAAATTTGCATATGGTGCTAGTTCAAATCCTATCGCCAACCTTTATTTATTATTTTTAGTAGATTTTATATATTATTAAGTATTGAAAACAACTACCAAATGATACAAATTGTCCCATTGGTGAAAGTGAATTCATAAATTTGAGGGTGGTATGGATTCAAATCTTGCCACCAACCCTTTTTTTATCTTTATTCTAGTAATTTTTTTCTTTATTCTAGTAGATTTTATAGTAAATTTGTAGATCTTGAACCTGTGCCACCCTCAAGTTTTTGAATTCACTTTTGCCATCAGGATATTATTTATCATTTGAAATTTATTTCCAATACTTAATAAGATATAAAATCCAAACTCATAAATGGATTTGTACCAATCAAACTAAAGCTAACAACTAATATTAATTTTGCATACTATTTATTAATTTACTTTTAAGTTTCATAGAAAGAAAGTCAAACTTTTTAGGTGGGTCCCACGTCTGATTCTGCAATCTGATTTGTCATTTTGTATTAACCCTAATACATCCCAATTTTCTAATTTAAAAAAATATTATTTAAAAAATTCCCTAAAAAAGTGGATTATTTGAAATACAAAGTCATATCTTATAATGTATAAAAAATTAACAATTTAGAATAAATCCCAGCCAACGGGTTGAGTCAGGTTAGGTTAGATCAATATCTAAATGGATAATTATTAAATGGGTCATAAATAAATTGAATCATAAATATATCAATTACTTTTAATTCACATTATATAAAAAAATTTTGAAAACACATGAATCATAAGAGGATAATAAAGAGGTCACATAATAAGTCCAATCACTTTAATTTTAGCATATCAAAAAAAAAAATCAAATTTTACCTCCCGCTTGATGAGGTTTCATTTGTTTCTTGTGCCTTGGATGAGTAGATATGTTGGTTACCTACAAATTCTCTTTGGATAAATCAACTTCAAAAACATTGAAATCTTGGTCTTTGGGACTACAAAAATAGGTGCATAAAATACACATATTTATTTAATTTTTTTTCTCATTCATAATAAAATTATGTCGTATTAATTAGCCAATTTTCCTATAAAAAAGTACACTTGAAAATTGTGTCGTTATGCCAAAAACATATAGCTGTAAGTAAGGAATCAAAACACCTCATTTCCACTTTTTTTCTTCCTAAATCCCCTTCAATTCTGAAAACCTGATCCCCATTTCGACTGCATCACGTCATTTCTAAACTTCATCGATGTTTTCTTCCCTAATGGCTATTGACACTTCTTTTCTTCAATTTAACCAATCCCCCTTAATTCTCAAAACCTAATCCCTATTTTGACTGTGAAGATTTAATTCTCAAAACCTAATCCCTATTTCATCTGTGAAGACACCTTTGCTGTTTCAGCTTGTCTTTGTGGTGGAGTATGTGATGAATAAAGTATACTTGGTCCTTATTGGCAGAGTTCCTAAAATTTACACAGATTGGAATGGTTGTAAATCTCAAGTTAGCGGATTTGCAAATATTGTATATTATAAGTATAATGACGTACATGAGGTTTTGGTTGCTCAGTTAAAATTTGAGGAAGACAAAAATTGGGGTTCCAAGGTATTAAATTAATCCTCATGAATCTATTTTTTTATGATGCATTTGATAAATCCAGTGATCATGTAATAATTTTATTTCCTTTCTAAAATCCTTTATACATTTGCCCCTCCTGTCAACAATGCATTAAGTTTGAAATTTCCAATTTGCGAGAAACTATTTGTAGCCATTATTATAGTTGTAAAATTGTGGTACATTTTTCTAATCATTTTGTCAAATTTGACGGTCAGATTAGTTAATTTTTTTGACACTACTGATATTGGGTATATTATGTCTTGATTGTAACGGCTACAATCATTTTATATGGGTGGTAGGTTTAAGGCAACATAAGATTTACACTATAAGTTTATCTTGTGTTTATTATGGAACTCTAAATTCCTTGAAGTTTGGTAAAAAAATTCTTGCCATTTTTCCAATTCCTTGAATTTTTTTTGCCAGGTTAAAGGCACAACTTGTAGCTCTAGTTCTTTAAGTGCCAACTACAATTCTTCTTCAAAGTGTGAAGCTATTGAGGTTGAGCTTTAAGTAGTTCAAAAAGAAAGAGACTCTGTAATTGAAAATGTGTAGCATATAAGGATTTGATTAGGGAAATTGTTGATTTAAAGTTGAGGGAAAAATGAATTGGACAAATTAAAACTTAATTATAAACAAAATCGAAGTATAATTTTGTTTTATGATTGTTGGCTAATTTTCATTGATTAAGGATGCATATAATTTAATTATTTTAAATTTTTTAAAGATTAAGATTAATTAATAATTTTTTAATTTATTTGTTGTTTAATATGATATATTTTTAAAAAGTAAGAAATTGTATACGAAGTTTATTAAAATCGGTTAAGTATAAAAGAAAATATAAGAAATAAGACTGAATAAGCTTTTTTTCATGGCTTTTTTACAGGATAGGATATGATACTTAGACTTACAAGTATTATTTTAATAATAAAATTAAAAAGCTTTTATTTGATCTATTTGACATATGGATATTTATGCATGGTTGCTCATTTCTTGTGAAAATCTATCTACCTCTCTTCCTCTATTTGTTGGTATTTTTTCCTTTGGTATTTGCTACTCTCATCTTCGACATTGGTAAGGTTCTCATGTTTGACCATTAAGGCTCTCATCTTTTTTTTTATTTCTTATATATATATTTTTTCTCATTTCTTGTTTCAACTATTTGGTTTTTGGTTTTCTATTTCAATTAATTTGGCTTTTTTTTATTTAGAATGTAATACATGAATTTTTTTAGAAATTTTTCTTTTCTAGCTGTGTTTGGCTTTTCTTTGGGCATTAATGTACTTTAAAATGGCTTAATTGGACTATGTGGGATTCTGGAATGTATTTCATAGAAAGAAAGTTTGTGTTTGATTATTAGATAAGAATAAAAATGTGATTTGTTTGTGGGTGAGATGGCTAATTATTTTGGTAATAAGCTTGGTCATTTTATTAGTACCTAGTTTTGCATATTTCTTTTCACTTTAGTGCACAATTTAGTTGCTTGTTGGTTTCTTATTTCAATTAATTTAGTTTTTTTATTTAAAATGTAATGCAGGGACTTAGTTTTTTATTCTTTTCTCGTTGCTTCAACAAATAGGTTATTGTCAATTTTAAGTTTTGTTATTGTTAGATGCCACATTTAAGAGCTTATTGTATATACTGGTGTTTGGCTTTTCTTTGGGGTAAGCTTGGCAGCTTTATTAGTATATAGTTTTGCATATTTCTTTTCATTGTTATGCATAAATCAATTGCTTGTTGGTTTTCTATTTCAATTAATTTGGTTTTTCTTATTTAGAATATAATACAAAGATCTTAGATGCTTTTTCTTTTCTCGTTGCTTTAGCAAATGGATTATTGTCAATTTTAAGTTTTGTTATTATTGGATGCCACATTTAAAAGCTTATTGTATATATTGGTGTTTGGCTTTTCCTTGGGTGTTAGTGTGTTTTGTAATTGCTTTATTAATCTTGGTCTTTTCTTTATATAACATATCTTTTTTAATTAGATAATGTGGGATTCTAAAATGTATTTCATGGAAAGAACATTTATGCTACCTGTTATTTTCTTTTTGTTTGTGCTGCTAAAAGTCTCATGCATTTGCTTTTTCTTTACTGTGTGCAAATTCAATTGGATGTTAGTATAGTTGTTATTACATTGTTGCTGGAATTATTTTTGGTGGTGGTTTTGTGTGGAGACAAGGCTGAGATCAGCCTTGATATAGGGCTTGTCCAAAAGGTAAAGAGTCTTAAACTCCTAGTCAGTCTCTATATCCAACTCCAAGTCTTCCTACTATGAAAATCTTTTTCATAGTCAGCATCCCTGTAACCCCACTTATTTGGTAGATATAGAGCTAGGTTCACCTCCTCTATAGTGAGTGATCAACCCATCTTATTTTAGTGATGTAGAGGCATCTTTGCCTCTAACAAAGTGGGTGGATCGACCCTTGCAATTGAAGCCAAAGGTGTAACACCTTATACTCGGTCAGTTAGAAGACGGATACCTGATGTCACAATTGGGTTTAGGCTTTGCTAACCAAGTTAAATAAAATTTAACTAGAATATTATTTATTTTGTAAAATTTTCGGCAGAATATCCCCTAAATTTCTTGAAAGTCCCCTAAAAAGAAATCATTTAAAACACTCCCAATAATATCTAATCTACCATCCATCTCCAATTCAAACTCCAACACAACATGCAATGCCCTTCCTCTAACACTTTAAATCTCAAGATCCAACAATTATATAAAACGCAGCATAATCAGTTCTCCACTAATTCCAATATAATTTACAACATTACTAGCCGTAATTATTTATATATATGATTTACATTTCCAAAATTAGTGTAAATGCCCAAAATGTTAGAAAGGAAATAAAAAGAACAAAGCGCATCCACCTCAAAATTCTTCCACTTCTCTGATGTGTCTCAAATTTTGATGCTGATCTGCTATCTACTTCTTTCAAAATAATTTCTTTAATCTACGAGTAGAAAGAAAACCCACGCGCTAAGCAAATTGCTTAGGGTGCTCAAGCAATTCTATTTTTTGAAAATATGTGATAAATAACCAAAGCATATACAAAATTTTAGATTGCTAAGCATGCACATTCTCATTTACCAAACACACATAAACGATAAGAAAATCCACTAAAGGCAAATTAAGCAAGTATATATATATATATATATATATATATATATATATATATATATATATGTTTATTTATTTATTAATCTAACAATTTGTCTAATTAATAGAAGTTTCTAACTTATTTAAATGGAAATTTACATCTACGCTCAATATTTTCCCCAAGTAAATCCAGTAGAATCGCATTGAGTTGGATAAACGGGATCTAACCGAGGGACTGAGTTTTCGGAACTATCTAGTCCCCTTTTAATGATTTTGTCAGTCAACATATGTAATTTGGCGGTTTTCCCTTTAGGTACCCAAAGTTTTAAGCCCTCAATCCTTTCTTCCTTTTATTTACATTTTGCCCCCAATTCAACTACACCTATATATATTTATTCTCTTCTCTATTTTTCATTCTTTATTACATTTTTAGGTACTCATTTATTATTTATATTATTATTGGGTCATTCTGGTTATTAATCAAATAACTAGAGGTCGGGGTGTTACAAATCTTCCCCTCTAAATAAAATTTCGTCCTCAAAATTTACCTATATTAAATAACTCTAGGTAATTCTTCTTCATGGTGTCCTTGGGCTCCCAAATTGCTTCCTCTACTTTGTGATTTCTACACAGTATCTTGATTTCCTTAGCTATTTGGTTTCTCATGCCAGGATTTGCACTAATTTTTCTTCATAAGTCAAATCTAGTTGGACTTTAATATCCTCTAAGGTCATAATATGCGATGGATCAGATCGGTACCTTTTTAACATCGACACGTGAAAAATATTGTGGATCCTTTCTAATTCTTGTGCCAAATTCAGTCGATAGGCTACCGATCCCACTCGTTCGATAATTTCAAAAGGACCGATAAACCTTGGAGCTAGTTTCCCCTTTTTTTCCAAATCGGAATACTTTTTTCCATAGAGAAACCTTTAAGAAAACTTTATCACCAACTATATACTCAATGCCTCTTCAAATCAACATATGACTTTTGGCTATCAGAAGCAGCCTTTAATCTTTCTTTAATAATCCTTACCTTATCTTCGGTTTCCCTTATCAAGTCTGGACCTACCAGTTTACTTTCTTTGATTTTCGTCCAGCATATAGGTGTCCTACACTTCCTGCCATAAAGTGCTTCATAGGGTGCCATTTAGATGCTAGCTTGATAGCTATTGTTGTATGCAAATTCGATCAGTGGAAGGTACCTATCCCATCTCCCCTTAAAGTCGATAACGTAGCTTCGAAGCATGTCTTACAATATTTGAATTACTCTTTCAGACTGTCTGTCCGTTTGAGGATAAAAGCAGTGTTGTACTTGCATGTAGTACCCAAAGCTTATTGTAATTTCTTCTAAAATGTTAAAGTAAATTTTAGGTGTCGATCAGATATGATAGAAGATGGAATGCCTTGCAATCGTACTATCTCATTAATGTACAATTCTGCTAACTTTGAGATTTAATAGTCGATTCTGACAGGCAAAAAGTGAGCCGATTTAGTTAGTTTGTCCACAATCACCCATATGGTGTTGTACCATTTCCTAGTCTGAGGCAAATTGACTATAAAATCCATTGTGATCTGGTCCCACTACCACTCAGGTACTGCTATCGGTTGAAGTAAACCTGAAGAAACTTGGTGTTCTGCTTTAACTTGTTGACATGTTAGACATTTAGAAACATATTCTGCAATATCTCGCTTTATACCTGGTTACCAATAGTGCATCTTCAAGTCTTGATACATTTTTGTGCTTCCTGGATGCATAATGTACGGACTGCTATGAGCTTCCTTCATAATATTTTGCTTTACTTCATCCACATTAGGGACACAAATCCTATCCTTGAAGTATAAGCACCCTTCTTCTTTAACTACATATTTATTATCCTTCCCTTCTTAAATTTGTGTAATAATTGAAGTTAGTTTCTCATCTCGCACTTGAACTTCTTTAACTTGTTGCACCAAGTTGGGTCTGAGTCTCAATTTGGCTACTAAAGCACCATCATTGGCTACAGATAGTTTAATGTTCATAGCCCTTAGAGCTGGGGAAAAGCTTTAAAATCATTGGTTATACATAATCTTATTATTATATGCATTTAACAATTTAATTCAGTTGTTTAAAATGTACCTGATAATGATTTCCTACTAAGTGCATCAGACACCATATTTGCTTTGCCTGGGCTATAATCAATGTTGCAATCATAGTCTTTTATAAACTCTAGCCACCTTCTTTGCCTCAAATTCAATTCCTTCTAGGTAGGCAGATATTTGAGACTCTTATGATCAATGTAGATGTAGCATTTTTTTCCATACAAATAGTGTCTCCAAATCTTTAAAGCAAAGACTATAGTTGCTAGCTATAGGTCGTGGCTCGAGTAATTCCTTTTATGAGGCTTAAGTTACCTACAAGCATAAGCAATTACTCTTCCCTCTTGTATGAGTACACAACCAAAGCCGTTATGCGAGGCATCACTATAAATTACAAAGTCTTTATCGGGCTCGGGTTATGCAAAAATAGGCGCTTCAGTCAACATAGCCTTTAACTTTTCAAAACTTTTCTGACATCAAGTTATTCCATATGAATTTTGTATTCTTTTGGAGTAACTTAGTCATAGGTGCTGCAATGATAGAAAATCCTTTGACAAACCTCCTATAATACCCGGCCAAACCTAAAAAGTTTCTAATTCTATAACATTCTTAGGTGGTTTCCATTCCAAAATTGCTTCTATTTTTTGGGGTGGACTTTAATCCCATCAGCTGAGATGACATGACTAAGAAAGGAGACTTTATCAAGCCAAAACTCACACTTACTGAACTTGGCATAAAGCTGTTTATCTCTTAAGGTTTGCAAAACAATCCTCAAGTGCTCATCATATTCCTCCCGATTCTTGGAATAAATCAAAATGTCATCAATAAAGACAACAACAAATTGATCTAAATAAGGGTGGAAGATACGATTCATGAGGTCCATAAATACTGTTAGGGCATTTGTGAGCCTAAAGGGCATCACTAGAAATTCAAAATGCCCATATCTAGTTCTAAAGGTTGTCTTAGGGACATCTGCTTCCTTTACCCTTAACTGGTAGTACCCTGACTTCAAATCAATTTTAGAAAAGACACATGCGCCTCTAAGCTGATCAATCAAGTCATCAATTCGAGGCAGTGGATATTTATTCTTCATAGTTACCTTGTTTAATTGTCTATAATCTATGCAAAGTCTAAGAGACCCATCTTTCTTCTTAACAAATAATACCGGTGTGCCCCAAAGAGAGACACTAAGACGTATAAAACCCTTCTCAAGAAGTTCCTGCAATTGGATTTTCAATTCTTTAAGCTCTGTAGGCGCCATTCGATATGGTGCAATGGATATAGGCATAATACCAGGCAATAGGTCAATGGAAAGCTCCATTTCTCTTTTTGGTGGCAACCTTGGTAGCTCATCAGGAAAAAACATCCTGAAAATCACATACAGTCTGTATGTCCAAAATTTTTGGAGTGTCCTTCTTAGCTTCAATCACACAAGCAAGATAGGTTGAGCACCCTTTTCTAACAAGCCTTTTTGCTGTTGCGGCTGAAATAACATTTGACGGGAAGTTCGATTTCTCGCCTATAACTGTGATCTCATCATCATCAGGTGTCCTAAGGGTGATTCTTTTTAAGTGACAATCTACCAGTGCATGATGTCTATATAGCAAATTCATACCAAGAATCATGTCAAATTCACGAAAGGGTAACCCAATCAAATCACCTCAAAACTCATGATCTTGTAATTTTAAAGGGTAGTTTTTATAAACTCTATTCACAACTACGCTATGATCCAAAGGATTCGTGACCATAATTTCATGTTCAAGAGTGTCAGCATGCAACCTTTTATCATCAGGTAAAGGAATACATATGTATGAGTGAATAGATCCCGGGTCAATCAATGCATGTACAAGCATATCAAAGATAGTAAAAGTACCCGTAATTACATTAGGCGCATCCTCATCATCTCGGGCCTGCATGGCATAAGCATATATTGAAGTATGGGTGTCAGGCCTCTCTACTAATTCTGACAGGGCTCTCTAACCACCGGAATAGGAACCAGGTCCTCTGCCTCTACCTCTTCCCCGAAAAGCTCCTTGAGTTGACCTCTCTGGCTGATTAGCTGCTAAAGGTTGTCTGCCAGGGCAGTCTTTCTAATAGTGCTCCATGGACCCACATCTTAAATAGTCTCCCATTTTTTTCCAACACCGACCTCCATGCCTTTTTTCATAGTGCTCACATGGAGGAATCTCTCCTCTGCCTGACCCTCCTGCAGTGCTGGCCATAAAAAGGCTGGCTGGCCGGGAAGATGACCTTTGACCTTACCCTGATTGTTGGAAGGATGTCTGTGATGATGCCTGAGTCTGAGATCTTGTCCCTCTTTGCTTTTTACTTGCTGATGAAGACGAATCGGCTTGTCCTTGTCCCCTCTTTTATTGACTTTTACTCCTACACTTCTGCTTTTCTACATTAGCCTTTTCTACCCTTAGAGCTGCTTTGACCAATTCTTTATAATCTTTAATTGGAGATATTGCCAAAATTTTCTTGATTTCATGGTGAAGGCCCGACTCAAACCTTTGACACCTGTCTACCGTGGTAGGAATAAATTGTTTGGCATAGGCACTCAGCCTATCAAATTCCTTCTCATATTTTGCTATCGATCTTGGTCCTTGCTTTAGGTGGAGAAAAACATCTCTCATTTCTTCCATGTAAGCATCCCCCACATATTTATCTCTAAATTGAGTCATAAAATACTCTCAATTAAGATTCTCCAGTGCAACAAATCTTTTTGTGGATTCCCACCACTGGTATGCCGATCCTTGAAATAACCTATATGCATAATCTAATCTTTCTTCAAGTGTAAGATACAGAAGGTCAAAAATTCTCTTAATCTTGATCAGCCAAAATTTAGCATCCGGAGCGGTGACTGATGACTTTCCCTTAAAGTCTTCTGCCCCTAGTTTTCTCCTTTTTTCCAGTATAAACCTCTGTGCTGGAAGGGGTGGCTGAGATTACGCAGGAGGTGCAACCGCTATTTGTTGCTTCATCAATTCTATCATTGTAGCAAAGAATTCTGCCGGATTTGGCATCGATTGAGCTGTAGGCAGAGGTACCAGTTGGGCTGGTTGCTCCTGCACACCCTTGCCCACATCACTGGCTGAGGCATGGCTTTCTACTTCTTCTATACTTTTACTTGGATCTAGTTCCATTCTTTTATCTATAACAAGCAGTAATGATAGGTCTACATCAGAATTACAATACAATCATATTTAACTTTCACTTGGCATGTACACGTATTTTCCTTCTTAATAACTTAATTACTAGTCCAGAATTGCCTAAATTGGGCTCTGATACCACTAAATATAACACTCTCTACCCGATCAGTTAGAAGATGAATACCAGATGTCACAATTAGGTTTAGGCTTTGCTAACCAAATTAAATAAAATTTAACTAGAATACTATTTATTTTGTAAAATTTTCGACAGATTATCCCCTAAATTTCTTAAAAATCCCCTCAAAAAAAAACCATTTAAAACACTCCCAATAACATCTAATCTACCATCCATCTCCAATTCAAACCCCAACACAACATGCAATGCCCTTCCTCCAACACTTTAAATCTCAAGATCCAACAATTATATAAAACACAACATAATTAGTTCTCCACTAATTCCAACATAATTTACAACATTACTAGCCATAATTATTTACATATATGATTTACATTTCCAAAATCAGTGTACATACCCAAAATGTTAGAAAGGAAATAAAAAGAACAAAACGCATCCACCTCAAAATTCTTTCACTTCTCTGATGTGTCTGAAATTTTGATGCAGATCCGTTATTTACTTCCTTCAAAATAATTTCTTCAACCTACACACGGAAAGAAAACCCACGCGGTAAGCATATTGCTTAGTGGTGTTCAAGCAATTCTATTTTTCCAAAATATGTGATAAATAACCAATGCATATACAAAATTTTAAACTGCTAAGCATACACATTCTCATTTACCAAACACACACAAACGATAAGAAAATCCACTAAAGGCAAATTAAGCAAGTGTGTATATATATATATGTTTATTTATTTATTAATCTAACTATTTGTCTAATTAATAGAAGTTTCTAATTTATTTAAATGGAAATTTAACGTCTATGCTCAATATTTGCCCCAAGTAAATCCAACAGAATCGCATCGAGTTGGATAAACGGGATCTAACCGAGGGACTGAGTTCTCGAAACTATCCAGTCCCTTTTTAATGATTTTCTTAGTCAACTTACGTAATTTTTCTATTAAATATATGCAGTCATTCCCCGCGCGCGCACACACACATGCACACACACACACACACACATATATATATATATAAACACGCAAATGTGGGCCGAGCTCTCGGAGCCATCCAATCTAGTGTTACGTATCAAGGCGCCATATTGCTAATTCCCTAATTGGCATGCTAATTTTATCCAATTTTTCCAATTTCTGCCTGGCTTTACTAAGGACAAACGATAAATTTCCAAATTTCAATAATTTAGCTTATTTTATTTCTTTTTTAAAAAAAATTCTTATTAGGCATTTAACTATACTGGTAAGTAACTTTCACACCAAACATATTTCACTTATTTTTAATCAAATAATTTAACCTTCAATTTCACCTTTCCTTGCCTTTATTAACATGTTTAAACTAGCAACTCATTATTACATCAAGAATTAGAAATCCAAATGGCTTTACGTCCTCAACTACAATTCAAGTAAATTTTTCTCTAACTATATTGGCTATCTCAAAGCCATACTCAATTTATGTTAATTATAAAACATAACTATTAGACCTTAAATTCACATCTAATGTATAAACACAACCTTGTCTAATTTTAAACTCAATATTTGTAACCTAAACCATAATAACATCAACTATAATTCATAATCTCCACATACATAAAGCATACTCAATGTATATCATCTATAATGCATGCTTATTGATTCTCAAACTCTCAACCAATCATAAACATAGCCATCATTTAATTTCAACTTAATTTGCATAGCTCTAACCATAACAAAATCAATAATAACTTAAAAATTTTAACATACATAAGGCATAATCAAAAGAAAAAATAAATTTGCTTGAACACTTACTTGCTTTGTTGATAATTCCTTAAATTTTCAGCTTTAAAAGCTTTTAACCATCATTTTCCTTCTCTTTCTTTACCTCTTTCATCTACTTCATCTCTTTTCTCTACACAAACCCACAATCCTATATGAATATCTCAACAATTAATAAATAAATTCATATATTACAGCAATTTTGAACAATTATTTAGCTAGATTTTCATCTAACTAGCATGGATTAAATTTTCCCTAATTAACTAAATCCCTAGATCTGAATTTTATCACCTATTGCTCAAATTTCTCATCATAAATCAATATTTGAAGGAAAAGAATGCTTACCCAGCCATTAGAAGAGAGGGAGCAATTAAATGGAAGGGCGGGCTGCTGATGAGAGGCTGGAATAGGAGGAAGAATAGCAGGGGATCGCACTCCTGTCGAGCGCAAAAGAGAGGGGGAAGGAAGGGGACGATGGCAGCGCAGTGGGAGGCGACGGCAGGAGAAGCGGCGGCGAATGGAGCTGCTGGCGTGGCTAAACTGGAAAGGAGAAAGAGGAAGGAGGGAGAAGGGAAGAGAGGGGCGATGGGTTTGGGAGAGGTGAATCCCGATCAGCCAAGCAAAAAAGAAAGAAGAAAAAGAAGAAAGGGAAATCCTAAGGCCTAAACGACGTAGTTTTGGCGATTTTATCTTTAAGTACCCTAAATTTTAAGCCCTCAATCCTTTCTTCCTTCTATTTACATTTTGCCTTTAATTCAACTACACCTATATATATTTATTCTCTTCTCTATTTTTTTGTTCTTTATTACATTTTTAGGTACTCATTTATTATTTATATTATTATTGGATCATTCCAGTTATTAATCAAATAACTAGAGGTTGAAGTGTTACCAAGGTATACCCATGGTTGCTCAGATTCAATTTTGGTTATTTGAGAGGAAAACTCGAATCAAGGTATGCCTCCGATGTGTGATTACTGTATCTTTTCTTTTTTGTTGGTGGAGATAAACTAAATTATCTTTCTTGATGAATTTATTTATTATTATTATTTTTTTGATCCTTTGGTGCCAAGCCAAATGGGGTGTAGATTGGTTGGCTAAGCATTATAATAATTTAATAGTGGTTGGGCAGTCAATTCCCTCTTAGATATTTTTTCATTTTTTATTTTAGTAACTAAATTCTCGATCTGTGTATTAGGATTTTTGTATATTTTGATTTAGAAACTAAATTCTCAATCTTATTTAACTTACATTTCTTAGTCTTATTAAATTTTTATTTTATTACTTTATTTTTTTAGCATATTAAACACGTTTCCACTTGTTAAGTATTTTTTATTATTTTTAAATTTGGTTTAATTGACTATTTGGTTAAAAGATAAGAGGATGCGACAAAATTATTAATATAAAAATTGATTAAAATTTGAAAATTAAATGTGTTGATAAAAGAGATAAATAACTCCATAACTTTTTTTTAGTGTATATAATCATATATGGTTGTAAAAAGGGTATTTATTTTTAATCTAGATACTGTGAATATTTAGTATTTCACTAAAGTAAATAGAGAAAAACTTTTTTTTTTGCTCAATTCCATAACAAAATTGCAAATTGGAGCTGTAAATTCACAGTTTAAAAGCATGATGTGTTTTTATGATTTGACGTGTTTTATTGTATGAAATTTTTATAAATGATGATGTTTTCTTTTCTTTTCTTTTCTTTTTTTTGTAAGTCCAATTTAATATCTTTTAAATTTTACCTTATATCATATTTTTTATTTCTTTTATTATTGCTAATATAAGTTTTTCTTATATATTCAACATGAATTCTACATTGACTTTAAAAAATAATATGATTATGATATAATTTTATTTATTTGTTGAAGAATTTTGACTATTTTTGTCTAATTCTTATTACTACTGTAATTAGTCAAAACTATTGGATGGAGAGCATCAATGCACTTGAAACCAATTTGTAGATTGAAACAGAGTTTTATCTTGCGAGCTCTCGGCATCTTTGCCTTGTAAAATAAGTCGCTACAAAGGTAATACGACTGTTTGTTCTTATGATCATTGTAATCGGATCTTATGCGGGTTTACTCTTTTTATTCTACACGCAATGAGAGCCATCTTTTAATTAGATCAACGGTCTAGATGGAGAGGTGTCAGGTTATAATTAAGAAAAAATAAAAATAAGTAATTAGTTAATAACTCGGATTGTGATTAACATATTAAAAAGAATTTTTGCACAAATATAATTATTCGGTATTTAAAAAGAGCGTCGTACCAAATGGATCTATAAAAATGATAAAATGATCTTTTTGTAAACATTTAAATATGTTTTATATTCAGAATGCAAAAATGAAACTTTTTATTAAAAAAATCATAAATAATTTCTTAATTATTAAATTAGGAAAACAAAATAAATAAAACAAGTAAGATTAATTTTGTTGGTTATTTTGAGGAAAGTTTTGTGATTATCTAATTATTTGTAAATCATGGGCCCAAAATATTGAAGTCACAAAGGCCACAAATAGAAAACCCATCTGCGCTTCCTAGCAAATAACCCAAAGAGAAACAAAACCCCCAAAAATCGATTGAATTATCCAATCTAAAGAAAAATGAAAACACGATAAAGAGCACAAGTGACATATTCGAGTAACTAAATCATGTAGGTACAACTATAACCTCATTTTAAACCCATTTAGATGGGCAACTTAATACAAGATAAAGTATTGATCCATTAATTAATAATTTTTAGTTCAAATGCCCATTATGTACTACTCACAATTTAGCACTTCAGTTCTAATATCATAACAAGGCAAACCATTTGGCACTACAATTCTAATTTCATAACATCAGTACAGAGTTATGGCATAACAATGCATCAAATACGCTAACTAGACCTATAGAGCAATTCTTCATTAAATAAGGCAACGCATTTTACAACTAAATGTATGTTCATAACATCTAAACTAGAAGCCAATCATAGCACAAATAAGAATACATTGGCAAGGACAACATACATTTACTTACCATAAGTATCTTGTTGAAGAGGTGCTCGAAAAGATCTAGTAAAGAATGTAACAAAGATAACCCTGTAGGATCTTACCGAGTAGGTTGTAAAGATGACCCGAAAGGATGAGAAACTAACAAAGAATAATAAAAAAACGTGATTAGAATACATTGGCTATTAATCAACTTGACAATAAACTCGAAAGGCATAAATAAGTAACATACATATTTGACTTGCCTTGGAATGGAAGTTTCAAGAGCGGGGAGATGTAAGGGCTATGGACTTTGTTCAGTTGCCTAGCAGGATCTTGCTCAGGAGCTAGTAGAGGTGGCTTGGGAAGAACAAAACCTTCCAAAAATAATAAAAAACAACATCAGAGTACATTAGCTTTTATCCAACCCAATAATAAACTCACACAACACAAAAAAAAAAGGTAGCATACATATTTGACTTACCTTGTGTCGAGTCTCTTATGCATGAATTATATTTTCCTTAATGGATGAGATACTTTTACTTGATGTGGCCTCTTTTTTTACCTTTTTTTTGGGCTTTTACAAAAATATACAGAAAAAAATAAAAATAAAAATAACAAAAAATACAATAGTCTTTTAATTTTTTCATTAATACAACATTTTAAATTTTCTATTTCATTTATGCAACCTTTTATTTTCAAAAATACAACTTTTATGTATTATCAAACAAAAATATCATTTTTTACCATACTTCGCTGCGTAATCGTCGAGAGGAGCACAACCTTCTCTCCATTGCCTACAAGAACATGATTGGTGCCCTCCATGCCTCGTGGAGATTCATTTCCTTCATCGAGCAGAAGGAGAGCCAAACTCTTACCCTGTGGCAGAGATCAAGGAGTATAGATCTAAGATTGAAGGCGAGCTTTCCAAGATTTGCCACGGGATCTTGAAGCTCTTGGATGAGAAGCTTGTTTTGGTAGCTTCAGTTCAAATTCTCTCATTAACAGAAGAGAGAGAAACCAAAAAAATGGCAGAAAAAGGAGAAGAAAGAACTCTTCAAATAACACTAGTGTTGTTGCTACTGTTTGTTCAATTCTTATTTTTTCATCAATTTTAATTGAGCATTTATTTCATCTTTTAGCTAAGTTAATTACAACTAATTAATTGAATATATATTTATGGTTAATATTCATTTTCATGTCTTTAATTTTGTAATTTTTTGGTTTATATACAGTATTTTCAGAAAAAAGAAAGGCTCTTCTTCAGGCTTTACGCAAGATTAAATTAGGTAAAATTAAATTAAATATGCATATAGGATGTGAATATTTTAATTGTTCTTGAATTAATTCTGTCATTGGATAATTGATGTTACTGGGTTTCATCCCTTTGCTGCTTAATATAAGTGAGAACCTAATTGCAAACATTTGCATACCAAAAAGTATAGCATAATATAAATTTTTTGGTGGTTTAATATGAAGTTAAAACATTTTTTTTTATGGGATGCGCTTGAATTTTGTATGTATTGCATTTGTGGTTCTTGTTTTGCTTTGCTTGTGAAAGTTCTATTTTTTAATTTGATTTTTATATAGTTCTTGTTTTGATTCTTTTCTCCATCTTTATTTACATCCTCTTTTTTTTTTCTTTTGATTTTTTTTTGGTTGAACATGTACCTATTTGTATTGTTTTAGGTGAATTCTTGTACCTATTTGTGGCCTTTCTTGGTTTTCAACATGATAACAAATTCATGATGACAATTTTTAATTATCATCAAAATCAAATTTTCATTTCCATTGAATGTTTGATTTCATTAGATGTTTGTTAATTGTTGGATGGAGTTTTTTTTTGTATTTTTTGTTTATTTTCTGGTAATTGTCGTATCCCTTTTAATTAGTGGTCTTATTGGTTCTTGCACTGGATCGCTTGTATATTTATTGCACACAAATTTTCATCCAGATTATCAATCTCAGCTTGTTAAATACTACTGATTTGCTATTTTGTAATTTGTATATCTTTTATGTCCATAGTTTTCATGTGTTTTTATTTTTTATGTCATTACCTTTTCTGAATTTTAGTTACTATTTTTAAACAATTCAACTCTTTAATTGCAGTTAATATATATAGATCAAAGAACGGCTATTTCCTTGTTCTGGTCTACTATAAATGTAGGGGATTGGATTGATAGCACATTGAAAGACATTGTATACTGTGCGTGTACTTGTTGTATACTATGTGTGTACTGAATATATATTGTGCATTTACTTGTTGTATATAGTTCATGTACTTGCTGTATATTGTAAGTGTATTAGGTGTATATTGTGCTTATACTTCTTGTATATCAAGAGTGTGCTTTCAATATATTTTGCATATATTAGGTGTATATTGTATGTGTACTAGGCATATATTAGGTGCATGTACTAGATGTATACTATGCGTGTACTATATGTGCTCAGTGCATGTACTAGGTGTATATTGTGTGTGTACTAGGGATGTACAATATGTGTACAAGGCGTATACAATGCGTGTACTAAGTGTATACTAGGTGTGTACTAAGTGTATACTGTATGTGTACTAGACATATATTAGGTGCATGTATGCAGTGTGTATACTGGTTGTCTACTATATGTGTATTAGTTGTGTACTATGTGTGTACTAGTTATATACAGTGTGTGTACTTGGTGTATGCAGTATGTTTATTTGGTGAAATGTGAAATCATACACTTTAAGTTCTAATACCTTGATTGCCTAATCTTTCAAGTTAAGTTTCAAGTGTATTATATCTCTGCCTTATTATTATGCTAAGAAAGCATTATTGACCTTGCTCAAATAAGCCAAGTTATTGGTGAATTCTGGATACCTTGCTTTCTGTCTTGCACAACTTCTGAAGGCTATTTTGTTTTTGCATTCTACTAGCTCCTTGTATATCCTCCAGCATTTTCCTCAAAATACTGAAGTTGTAGTTGTACAGATGTTGGGTAATTGTCCTTGAATCTTTTTGAATGATTTTGAGATTAGATCTCCTGAGTGTTGTAGTGATTTTGCTTGTAATGAAAATATCGATCTTCTTAGAGTAGCTAAAATCTCTGCTTTTGTTCTTACTTTGTCAGAAAGTGAGGACTTTGGTTCTTACTTTGTCAGAGAGAAAGTATTTAGTGGCTTCTACAATTGGATTCAATTCCTTGCAGCATGTGATGATAATGCTGGAGATCGAGGAAGATGGCGAGAACATGGAACAACGATGAAGAAGTTTTTATTTAAGTTAAAAAAAGTTGTATTTTTGAAAACAAAAATTTAAAAAGTGAGGATAATAAAATAAGATAGAAAGGGTTGTATTTTTTGAAAAAAAAAATTAAAAAAATGGCACTTGGGGTAATTTTCTCTTTTTTTTTTCAAAAATTTCAATATTGTCAATTGGGTGTCATCTAAACTTTGAATTCCTAATTGACGGGGAGCCACCTGGGGCCCATGGTAGTTAATGATATATTAGTCAAAAAGAATTGATCGATAAAAGAAAATTCTCTAAGGTGCAAGATCGAATCTACTTTAAGGCCTCCATTCCACACTGAAATTTTTTAAATAACAAAGTTAAAACAAAAAAAATAATTATTTAAAAGATACCTCTTGATTAGGGGTGTTCATTGGGAATAACCCAAAACCCGAACAACACCATATATCCCAACCCTACCCTACAAATAATTCGGGCCTCTACCCGAATAATTCTCAAAATTTTGAACCCCACCCGAATAACCCTAATTTATTTTTAAAATTATTTTTTCTTTTATTTTAATTTTTAAAAATAAGGTTCGGGTCGGGCCAACCCGACCTGAACTTGACCCATTTCCATGAAACGGTGCATTTTAGAGGGGAATATTTGTTTTTTGGGTTCGGGTTAATGAGGGTTTAACCCGATTTGACCCAAACCCGAACAACCCCCAAATTCCCAACCCTATCCGACCCTAACGACCCTAATAACCCTACCCAAATTTCTTGTTCGAGTCGGGTTGTTCGGGTAGGGTTGGGTTTTGAACACCCCTACTCTTGATCCACCTCTAAAAATAACCTTGCCCAATCCACATTCAAGTGGACATTCTTAAATGGTGCTTCCATCAATTTGCTCTAGCCCCTATGTCCTTAGAGAATTCTATAGGCCCCCTATGTAAATCTCCCTAAGGGAGCGGATGCGCTCTATAAAGAAAAACTCCGAAATCTAAGTTGGCACCTTCAAATTTGAATTGAGACATAATTGTAATTTTGCAAGTGCATCTATCCTCCATGCAAAGCCATTCAATGCATTGGCAGTTATGTCTATCAAAAAATACAAATAAATAATCGAAACAGTCCCCATCTCACTATTAAGCAGTAAGATAGTGTTGATAAGAAAAAGAAGAGAAGCCCTAACACAAGGCTTTAATCTATGATCATCTTCATTTATGTCCTCCTGGACTACTTGAAAAATTATCAAGTAGTAACTTAAAAAGTATAATAGCAACTTAAAAAGTATAATACAATCATTTGGCCTCATATCTAGATGATAATTGCCTAAACAATCTATACGAAGAGAATGTATAAGAAAATCTTCACATATAACCAGCTTGCCATCAATCGGCAAGCCAAAAAAAAAAAATCTTCTAAACCTAAATATATATGAATCGAATTATTTTGCCCAAATCTAAAAAGTTTCAAACCTCGATCATAAATTCCTGATAGCACACACCAAAAGGGAATTTTGTCTAAAGGAATGAAAAATTTAAAAAAAATACTAAAATAAGTATTTTTAATCTTCCTGCAAACTCCTAATGATGATGCTCCTCTTATTGTAAATCCCTACAATAAATAATATTAAAATTAATATAAATATAGTAGCATAATGAGATTGAAAATACATATACGAAATTAAAAGAAGCAAAAGAATAATACCATATAGAATTGCAACATGAACAAGCAAAAGCAGCAATAGAAAATGAAATGTAACAAGAATTAAGAGAAAAAAATTAGACAATAATTTCATGTTCTACTAATTCAATAGCCCACAGCTCACAACCTAAATAATTTCATGTTTTTAAACACATGAACTAATTCAAACAATAATACCATACTAGAAAACCAACAACTTAAATGGGTTAATGCATACAAAAATAAGTCTTGAGACAACATTCAAAACACTGATTGCTATAGCTTTCCTTTCTTATGCCTATGTATGAAACTTTTATAAACTATTGCAAACAAATAATTCATTAATGCTACAGTACTTGATTCAAATATATAGCTTTTTCTAGAAAAAAGAAATCAGACCTCAACTAAATTAACTAAAAGAAACCTCATTTTCATTTATTTCACACACACACACCAATAACTCAGGATCACTGCTACAAGTCAACTTCTATTCTGGAATTAATTTATAACATAGTTATAGCTTAATAAAGTTTATTATTTTAACATATAGGTATATATTTTTTATTATATCAGTTATATTCATTTTATCCTAATGGTATTCTGTTTATTTTATTTTTTAAAATTTGTATTCTTGAATTATTTGTTTTTATCATAAATTCTAAGCTTTTTATTCTTTTGTATAAATTATAATTTGGAGTTAATTCAGAAGTTTCTACAAATCTTTTAACTTTATTTTCTCATCTTAATTGAATTTTTAATTCTCTATTGTATTATATTATATTAGCAATTTTAGTTTGTAGATCAATTATGTATTTTCTTAGTCTATTCATTTTTAAAGATTTGATATTACTTTAAAGAATTTTAACATTAAATTTATTAATTTTATGTTTTGATCAAAATCTCTAAAATCACACATATTATTTTCATGTAAAATATGATGATAAACTATAAGATAAACTTTTAATTTAGATATCTGATAATTAAATTCACAAATTTTTTGTTTAACATTCTAAGTTTTTTTATATCCTTCTATAAGTTTTCGTCTTTTTTGTTTTCTATTCATCAATTGAAATATTTAAAGATTAGGAAAGCGTTCTACTGGAATACTTAGAACAAAATTAATTAAAATATCAATTAAATTCATTTTCTTATGAAAATCTTTGCAATTGCAAAATTTGTCTAAATAAAAATTTTCATGCATTTCAATTAAATGTTCTTTTAAATTAATTAATTATTTATTTAATAAAAACATATCTTTCTCATTATCAAAATCAATAGAAAATAAACCATCTAAATTTTATTAATATACCAAGACATAATTAAAATGAAATACCTGATAAAATATAACATGATGATAATTTACAATGAGTTTTGGATGAGGTTATAGGAGGAGTACATGTACAAACTTTTGAAAATATAAGTTGTACATCTAGGGTTTTATTACAAAGGAAAGTAGAATTTACAAGAGACTTTTTATTCTTTTCTTGAAATTTGAACTGAAAGCGATGGTTGCTTTTAAGTTTTTCTTTATTTTGCCCTGTAATGTCCGATAATCGGACATTGGTTCGAGTACCGATGTCACTATACACTGAGGTTATCCAAAAATTATTACTAAATTATCCATCTTTATAATATCCAAATTTTTAACCATTAATTTGTAGGTCCCATATTTTGAATATAAAATTATTAAATTTGCAGAAATTTGGACAACATAATGACTGAAACCCAAATTCTACCTTCCTGTAAATTTTATAAAAACACTTTCAAATAATCAAACATATCCAACCCAACCTCCAACAACAAATAAACTCCACAAAGTCTACTAATACTGAACAACAGTCATTTTCATAGCAGTATATATATACATAAACATACATACATTCCATATAATATAACTTCTTTACTTTATCTCATCAAACTTATTTATAATATGAGATATACATATTACAAGTCCAATATATATATATATATATATATATATATATATATATATATATATATATATATATATATATATATATATATCCAAAACTAGTTGTGCCGCTCTATTCGGCAACTTCCTTATGTACATGCCAACCAATGAAAACACAAAATGCTAGATTTCTCTTCCATTGATTTCTTTCCAGCACAAGTTCAATCTTTGTGTCTTGCACGCAGTGTAAAACCACACGCTAAGTACTAAAATACTTAGTGGCGAACATAAACCTTAAACCCCAGAATTCCATTACGGTTTATTAAGTATTTTTTATTAAAACTATATTTTATTATTCCTCTTTCATCATTTAATTCCATTATAATTGTTTTGTTTACACTAATTTCTTGATTTAAAATCCCAAATTTTACTTTTATCAATAAAATTACTATTTTGCCGCTTCTTGAAAAATTCTATCTCCATTATGACTTTTCAAGTTTTATTCTCAAATTTTTTATCACTTTTCGTTTTCGTTTTGCATTATAGGGTTAAAATTTCACTTTAGTTTCTAAAGTTTCAAAAATGCACTTTTGTCCTATTTTCATTCATTTTTCAGTTCTTTATATTATATATATAATTTTTTTTCTTCTTACATTTCGGTATTTTTACACTTTTGCCGTTAGTATACCATGAAAATATATCACTGAATAGGATGAGAGGAATGGTGGACCATATTGGCCTCGGAACTCCAGTATTACACTTTACACATGTATTCTTTTTCCCCCAAATACTCTAATACAAATGTGGAACTATATCGAGGTTACCACTATGCAAGTCACCATGACTTGCTACCATGATTATAGAAATATCCATATGGCTAGCCATGTATATCCTAATTCCTGATTTTACATCTAATGCTAAGGGCAAACTGTCATTACAATATAGTACAATTTACATTGATGCATCATTACCAATTCATGGTATTACATAATAATAATTGATATACATTATCAGAAACTATCTCATTGTTTCAAAAATATCAATTTTCTTCAATTAAGACCATTCAGTCCACACATAATTATTTTGCTTATTAATTTTATTGTATTATTTTATTCTCTGTTAAATGCTCCTTGCATGTTGTATGACTTAATTATACCCTATTATGGACTTATTTCAATTTATTTTTTTCAAATATGCATAAATTTCTTCAAGGTCCCTATTAAGTTACATATGTCAATTTTTCCTTTTAAATTGTATTTTCTACTCAATTTAATCACAATAATCATTTCACCACATATTTTTCAATTATTTTAATTTAGTCCACAAAATTACTTTTTGGTTCCTAATTAATTAATTTTAATTAATTTATTTTTTAATAGTAGCCGAATTTCTCTCTTAATTTAGGCATGTCTAAATTTTAATTAAATGTCATAATTTCATTAATTTGTCTTCCAATTTCTAAATTCTAAGTTCAATTTCATATTTATAATTAACCTAAATTTTTCCCTAATTATATATACAACATATATGAAATTAAAGGCTTTAGAGTTATTCACTTACCAAATTTCACTTCAAATCACTCTACAATTTTTTCTTTGCCTTTGTCTTTGTTGGCTTGACTTTCCCATCCTTTTCCCTCTAATTGAATGAATTTTATGTCCAAAATTAGCCATGAATTAAGTCAAATTTAGTTGAAATAATTTATACTAACTTAAGATCAACACTTAAATAACTAAATTATTAAGAGAAAAATATTTTTTTCCAAACTTACCAAAATATTCACTTGATAAAATGGATTATTTCCTACTTCCCTCATCACTATAGATGACCAAAGATGGAAGAGAAGCAAATGGTGGTAATTTGGATGAAATTAGGGGTAGAAATCCTAAGGATTTATGCTTGGAAAATTAAAGAACAAAGAAAGAAGAAGAAAAGAAAGCCGCAGTAGAAAGAGAGAAGAACCAACCAATTCAACCAAGAAAATTTGATTTTTTTTATATTTACTATGGCTTACTAACTTTACCTACTTAAAGACAAAACAATTAATTAAGTCTTAAGGGGCTAAAATGCCACTTGTCACCACTCAATTGGCCAAAACACTTTTAATTATTAATTTTTGATAAAAATTAGACCAAAAATTTTTAAAATGTTAATTAGGCCATGTTTAAAATTTCGGATCAATCCGAGATTGTTTCGATATCAAACTTAGTCCGAATGCATATTTTTACCAGTTCGAAAGCTGAATTTTCAAAGTCTTCAAAAAATTTATTTTACCCTTCCAAAAATTCATATTTATAATTTCTAATGACTCGGTACAATCAGAATAATTTTATGAAGTCCGTGAAATATTTTCAAGCCAGTCAAAATTTTCGATCAACTCTATCGATTTCATTATTTATTTTATTTTTCACTTTTAGAGATCTATTTGACCTCAATTTTATCCCAAATTATACCACCGGACTCATCATGATAGTACTTTCTAATGTTAAATAAAAAATTTTATAGGCTCGGTGGACCCCGGGTGGCACTATTCACCTCGGGAAGTACTATTCATGAAATTGACGATTTGTGGGGTGTTACATTTCTCCCCTACTAAATAAAAATTTTATTCTTGAAATTTACCTGATGTAAACAGTTGTGGATATTGCTGTCTCATAGTCTCCTCTGGCTCCTAAGTCGTTTCTTCGACGTTATGGCAAGTCTATAGTACTTTAACTAGTGGTATCTTCTTGTTCCTCAACTATTTAACTTCTCTGTCAAGAATTCTTATTAGTTCTTCATCATATGATAAATTTGTCTTCAATTGGATGTCCTATGTTGTGATCACATGTGATGGATCTGATCTATACCTTCTAAGCATAGGCACGTAGAACACATCATGGATCTTTTACAGTTCCACTGGCAGATCTAGTCTATAAGCCACTGGTCCTATTCTCTCCAAAATCTCATAAGGGCCTATAAACCTAGGACTCAACTTCCCTTTCCTACCAAATCTTACAATCTTCCTCTAAGGGGATACTTTCAGAAATACTTTCTCACCCACTTGATACTCAAAATCCTTTTTTTTCAAGTCAGCGTAGGACTTTTATCTATCGGCTACTGTCTTCAAATTATATCTAATTAATCGGACCTTATCTTCAGTTTCTTTAATCAGATTAGGTCCAACCAACTTATTCTCACTTAACTCAGTCCAACATGATGAAGTCCTACATCTCCTCCCATACAATGCTTTATATGGTGTCATTTTAATACTTGCTTGATAGCTGTTGTTGTATGCAAATTCAGCTAAAGGGAGATGTTTTTTCTAATTGCCACCAAAATTTAAAACACAACACCTCAACATATCCTCAAGCACTTGTATAACTCTTTCAGACTGTCCATCCGTTTGTGGGTGAAATGCCGTACTAAAATGTAATCTTGTACCCAATGATTCTTGTAGTCTCTCCTAGAATCTAGAAAAAAAACGAAAATCTCAATCTGAAATTATGGAGATAGGAACACCATGTAGTTGAACAATCTCATTAATATAAATCTCAGCCAACTGCACCAGAGAAAAATCTGATCTCACAGTCAGAAAATGAGCTGATTTAGTCAGTTTGTCGACTATCACCCAAATAGTATCATGCTGATATCTGGTGAGTGGAAAACCCAATAAAAAGTCTATGGTAATCCTATCCCATTTCCATTCTGGTATAGAAATAGGTTGAAGTAATCCAGAAGGAACTCGATGCTCAGCCTTAACTTGCTGACAAGTCAAACACCTGAATACAGAATTTGCAATTTCTCTTTTCATCCCAGGCCACCAATAATGAGTCTTCAAGTTCTAATATATTTTAGTACTACTTGGATGTATCATATAATTGCTACTATGTGCCTCTGTCAAAATCTTTTTCTTTAACTTTTTATTAGCGGGCACACACAGTCTCCCCTTGAAGAACAAACTGTTATCTGGTGCTAAAGTAAATTCAGTGTCCCT
The DNA here is from genome assembly GCA_037975025.1 of Excoecaria agallocha. Taxonomy (NCBI): domain Eukaryota; kingdom Viridiplantae; phylum Streptophyta; class Magnoliopsida; order Malpighiales; family Euphorbiaceae; genus Excoecaria; species Excoecaria agallocha. Next base: position 37,961,891 of record CM075812.1, on the reverse strand, counting down.
ACTCTCATTAATATCCATCATAGCCTTAATCAACTTTTCATCATGTAGCTGGGTGGCTTTTACTTATTATAACAAGTCTAGCTTGAGTTGTGATTCAACTAAAAGTGCTCCATCTGCCGTCAGAGACAATCTCACATTTATGGCTTTTAAAGCTGCCATATGTTTTCTACTGAGCGCATCAGCTACCATATTGGCTTTACCTGGGTAGTAGTCAATGTAATAGTTGTAATCTTTAATCAATTCCAGCCAATGCCTCTGCCTTAAATTAAGTTCTTTCTGTGTTGGTAGGTATTTTAAACTCTTGTGGTCGGTAAAGATAAAATATTTCTCACCATATAGATAATACCTCCAAATTTTTAATGCAAAAAATATCGCTGCTAGCTCCAAATCATAAGTGAGATAATTCCTCTCATGTGTCTTCAGTTGCCTGGACACATAAGCGACCACTTTACCCTCCTGCATCAGAACACAACCTAGCCCATTTCTAGAAGCGTCGCTGTAAATCACAAAATCTTTTCGTGATACTAGCTGAGTCAAAATAGGAGCTTCTATCAACATCATTTTTAACCGTTCAAAAATCTCCTAGCACTTCTCTGACCATACAAATTTAGTATTCTTCTGAAGTAATCGGGTCAGGCGAGTAATAAAAACGGAGAACCCCTTCACAAACCTCCTGTAATAACAAGCCAAATCCAAAAAATTTCTGACTTCTGTCACATTTCTAGGAGTCTTTTACTCTATTATCGCCCGTACTTTCTTAGGATCTATAGATATTCCTTATGCAGACACTATATGTCCCAAGAAGGCAACTTTCTGAAGCTAAAACTCACACTTACTAAGCTTTGCATACAACTGTTTGTCCCTCAGGATCGAAAGTACTATTCTAAGATGTCTGTCATATTGTCCAGGAGTCTTAGAATACACTAGAATATCATCTATAAAGACCACCACAAACTGGTCCAAATATGGATGAAAAATTTGATTCATGAGATCCATAAAAGTCGCTGATGTATTTGTCAATTCAAACGACATCACTAGGAACTCATAGTGTCCATATCTGGTATGAAAAGATGTCTTCTGCACATCAGCCTCTTTAACCCTCAACTGGTAGTATTCGGATCGCAAATCAATCTTGGAGAACATCCTTGCACCTTTTAGCTGGTCAAACAAGTCATCAATGCGAGGCAGTGGATATTTATTCTTGATAGTGACCTTGTTCAACTACCTGTAATCAATGCATAATCGCAAAGATCCATCCTTCTTATTTACAAATAGCACTGGTGCACCCCAAAGTGAAACACTAGGTCATCAAAGTGATCCGCTTTAACTGACAGTCTACTATAGCTCGGTGAGCTTAAAGCCAATCTATACCCAAAATAATATCAAATTTAAGAAAAAGAAGAGCTATCAAATTAGCAGGAAAGATACACTGCTGAATATTGATAGGACAGTCCCGATATACGGTATTAACTACTAAACTGTGCCCTAAAGGATTGCTAACCTGAATATCATGTTCAAGTGATGTAATAACTAACCCTTTCCCCTGTGCAATCTTTTTGCTAATATAAGATTGTGTCGACCTCGTGTCTACCAAAGCATAAACAGAAGCACCAAAAAGAGAAAATTTTCCAACAATGACTTCCGATGCATCCTGATCCTCCATAGCCCTCACAGCATAATTAAGGGCTGCAGGTCGACTCTTTGTTCCACTCTAACCCCGTCCAGATCCTTTACCAGTCATTAACCTTGAGGCTGCCCTCTGCCTCTACCTCTCTGCATAGTGAAACCAGACCCAGCTACCTGAGATCTTGTAACAACTGTCTGAGCTCTTGGACAATCTCTCATTATATGGTGTCTCGACCCACATCTAAGGAAAGCTCTTGTCCGCCTCTAACACTCTCCTGGGTGTCTTCTACCACAAAAATTGCATACAGGTATCCTTGCTCCTTGTCTAGTATCAATACCCCTAAGTGGGCTGACTACGGATTGAATTGTGGTACCTGTCTTGGCAGTCGTCCTCAAACTCTGAGTAGGCACTAGGGGTACAACTAGTGTTTGTAGGGGAGGATTCTGTGGCCTCTTTTCGAAACCATTGGGGCCACTAAATTGGGATGGTCTCGTCCTCTGCTGAATCCTGGCCTGTCTACTAGCCTCATCAATCTAAATTGCCTCAACTCGAGAAGCTATAAATACTAAAGATCTTGTATCCACGTACTCTTGAACTACTATGGACTCTTTGATCTTATTGTAGAGACCTTGTTTAAATAAGTGGCACAACTTTCGCTAAGTTAAGGTATAATCTTTCTTTATATAAGCCGCCAGACGCTCAAATTCTTGCTCATACTCTTGAACTGATCTATTCCCCTATCTTAACCTCTAAAAGGCACTCTCCATGGCCATCTGATGCTCTTTCCTAATATATTTATCTCTAAATAGCTGCAAAAAGATCTCCCATGTCAACTGCTCTATAGGAGTATACTGTCGAACTGTCTCCCACCAAGTGAAAGTCAGTCCCTGAAACAATGCAATTGCCCCCTCAAGCATCTCTTTTGGTGGGATATGAGTAATCTCAAATAGTCTCTTTAATCCGTTCAACCACTCTTCAACTTCCACAACTGTAGTCTATTCATGACCAAAGAAATCCTCTGCCCCTAATTTCTTTAATTGCTCTAAAATAGACCTCCTGGGTGGGGGTAGAGGTGGCTACTGTGGCTAAGGTGGAAAAGGACCCTACATCATCTGGTATAATAAATATGCCATCATCTGCATAAATTCTTGAGGTGCAGTAGGTGGTGGAATGGGTGCAACTAGTAGTGGAGCAGGCTAACCGGGACCATGGTCGTGTAACTCTGCATCACCTATATTCAGAGAGGCTTCACTCTCTCTATCATCAGCCTCGGTGTCCCCTCTAGATCCAAAGACCATCTTTACACTATAAAACAGATATAGGGAATAGATAAACATCAGTTTCTCTAATAAATTCACCTTAAAATCAAAACATCTCAATTCATGGTATGTACATAAATTAAGCATTTAATCACTAAATTAAACTTAACTCCTTATTTCTCCGACCTTAGGACCGCCTAAACCAGCTCTGATACCACCAAATGTGATGCTCGATAATCGAACATTGATCTGAGTACCGGTATCATTATACACTGCGGTGATCCAAAAATTATTATTAAATTATCCATCTTTATAATATTCAAATTCTTAACCATTAATTCGTAGGTCCTACATTTTGAATATAAAATTATTAAATTTGCAGAAATTTGGGCAGCATAATAGCTGAAATCCAAATTCTACGTTCCTGTAAATTTTACAAAACACTTCCAAATAATCTCACATATCCAACCCAACCTTCAATAATAAATAAACTCCACAAAGTCTACCAATACTGAACAACAGTCATTTCCATAGCAGTATATATATACATAAACATACATACATTTCATATAATACAACTTCTTTACTTTATCTCATCAAACTTATTTACAATATGAGATATACATATTACAAGTCCAAAAATATATATATCTTCAAAACTAGTTGTGCCGTTCTATTCGACAACTTCCTTATGTACATGCCAACCAATAAAAACACATAATACTGGATTTCTCTTCCATTGATTTCTTTCCAGTACAAGTTATAACTGTGTCTTGCGCACAGTATAAAACCACACGCTAAGTACTAAAGTACTTAGTGGTGAACATAAAACCTTAAACCCCAGAATTCCATTGTGGTTTATTAATTATTTTTTTTATTATAACTATATTTTATTATTCCTCTATCATCATTTAATTCCATTATAGTTATTTTGTTTACACTAATTTTTTGATTTAAAATTTAAAATTTCACTTTTATCAATAAAATTACTATTTTGCCGCTACTTGAAAAATTCTATCTCCATTATGACTTTTCAAGTTTTATTCTCAAATTTTTATCACTTTTCGTTTTCGATTTGCATTATAGGGGTAAATTTTTACTTTAGTCCCTAAAGTTTCAAAAATATACTTTTATCCTAATTTCATTCATTTTTCGGTTCTTTATATTTATATATAATTTTTTTCTTCTTACATTTCGATATTTTTACACTTTTGCCGTTAGTATACCATGGAAATATATCACTGAATAGAATGAGAGGAACGGCGGACCACATTGGCCCCAGAACTCCATTATTATCAATTACACATATATATTTTTTCCCCAAATACTCTAATATAGATGTTGAACTCTATCGAGATTACCACTATGCAAGTCACCATGACTTGCTACAACAGTTACAGAAATGTCCCAATCGCTAGCCATGTATATCCTAATTCCTGATTTCACATCTAATACTAAGGGCAAACTGTCATTACAATATAGTATAGTTTATATCGATGCATCATTACCAATTTATGGTATTACATAATAATAATTGATATACATTATCAGAAACCATCTCATTATTTCAAAAATATCAATTTTCTTCAATTAAGACCATTCGGTCCACACACAAGTATTTTGATTGTTAATTTTATTGTATTATTTTATTCTCCGTTAAATGCTCCTTCCATGTCGTATGACTTACTTATACCCTATTATGCACTTATTCCAATTTATTTTTTTCAAATATGCATAAATTTCTTCAAGGTCTCTATTAAGTTACATATGTTAATTTTCCCTTTTAAATTGTATTTTCTACTCAATTTAATCGCAATAATCATTTTACCACATATTTTTCAATTATTTTAATTTAGTCCACAAAATTACATTTTGATCCCTAATTAATTAATTTATTTTTTTAATAGTAGCCGAATTCCTCTTTTAATTTAGGCATGTCTAAATTTTAATTAAATATCATAATTTCATTAATTTATCTTCCAATTTCTAAATTCTAAGTTCAATTTCACATTTGTAATTAACCTAAATTTTTCCCTAATTATATATACAACATATATGAAATTAAAGGGTTTAGAGTTATTCACTTACCAAATTTCACTTCAAATCACTTTACAATTTTTTCTTTGCCTTTGTCTTTGTTGGCTTGACTTTTCTCTCCTTGTCCTTCTAATTAAATGAATTTTATTTCCAAAATTAGCCCCAAATTAAGTCAAATTTAGTTTAAATAATTTATACTAACTTAAGATCAACACTTAAATAACTAAATTATTAAGAGAAAATCAAAATTTCCCAAACTTACCAAACTATTCACTTGATAAAATAGATTATTTCCTACTTTTCGCACCACTATAGATGACCAAAGATGGAAGAGAAGTAAATGATGGTAATTTAGATGAAATTAGGGGTAGAAATCCGAAGAATTTATGCTTGGAAAATTAAAGAACAATGAAAAAAGAATAAGAAAAGAAAGCCACGGTAGAAAGGGAGAAGAACCAACTAATTCAACCAAGAAAATATGATTTTTTTACATTTACTATGGCTCACCAACTTTACCTACTTAAAGACAAAACAATTAATTAAGTCCTAAGGGGTTAAAATACCACATGTCACCACTTAATTGGCCAAAACACTTTTAATTATCAATTTTTTATAAAAATTAGACCAAAAATTCCTAAAAATATTAATTAGGCTATGTTTAAAATTTCAAATTAATTCCATGTCATTTCGATATCAAACTTGGCCCAAATGCATATTTTTACTAGTCCAAAAGTTGAATTTTCAAAGTCTTCAAAAAATTTCTAATGACTCGGTATAATCAAAATAATCTTATGAAGTCCGTGGAATATTTTCAAGCCAGTTAAAATTTTCAGTCAACTCTATCAGTCTCATTATTAATTTTATTTTCCACTTTTGGAGACCTATTTGATCTCAATTTTATCCCAAATTATATCACCGGACTTATCATGAATAGTACTTTCCAATGGTTACTATTCACCACGAAAAATATTATTCACGAAATTAACGATTCGTGGGGTGTTACATGCCCTCCATCTGATGAGAATGTCTTCTTATATATGAAATACTTGGGTTGAAGATAAGGCCAGCTAATCTCCAAATCTGCTGAAGATAAGAATCTATAGTTACCTAGTGTATTTTTTATAAGGTTAAACAATGATATATGTCAGATATCTTTAGTTTAAATTGTAGTTTTACTATTGATCTTTTGAAAACTTGTATTTTGAAGTCATGATCTTTTATCTTTTGTTGAAAAATGAATCTTGTAATAATGATTTACTTTTTCAAATAATAATAAGTGTCGGGAGATAAGAAATTGCTGGAACTCTGAAAGTTTTTTAATATTATCTTTTTGATTTTTTGACTTTTACCTTTTTCTTTCTTTTTTTTTCTTTTATTTTGTTTATTTTGTTTACGTTTGAATTTACATTTTCATTTTATAATTCAATATCTATAAAAGGCTCTTGACAATCTTCAAATGTACGACAAGGAGTACTACTTTCTGATGAATTGGTTTTTTCGACTAAAATTCAATTGATAATTGAATTGAATTCATCTTCAGATGATGCTGATGATAATAAATTAACAATATTATTTTTTTATCTACAATAAAACCTATTGAAGGAATTTATGACGAAGCTGTAGATGCCTTTTGTTCAAAACAATTGATGATTGCTTGAATATATGCTTTCTTGACTTCAATACTATCCCGCCATTTAATTTTGAACTCTTTATAAAGAATAAGTAATTGATTAACCTATTTAGAAATATGACATGTCTATGAAACAATACATGGGACCTTGAACATTGCACAATACTTTAAAAGATTATCAGGAGTGCCTGGTTGGCAGTAGATTGTAAACTTTACGAAAGCTTCTCTGATTTGAAATGGAGCTGTTTCAATTACTAATCCAAAATAACTAAACCACCTAATAAAGCTTCTTGATAATCATAATAACTTTATACTAACTTGGGAGGATATCTTGATAAAGTCTTCAATAGATATGGTATAGATCCCCATTCCGATTGAGTAATAACATGAATAATTTTAACTTTACTATAAGTAATTCTATCCTTTTCTCTCTTATTATAATTATGTTATATCTCTACAGATCCAATGTCTACTAATATGACTTAATAATATTCTTTTGATTTACTCTGATATTCCTCATGAAAATGCTAACTATTAAGAGAAATGTAATATATCAATCTATAAAAGCTTTGAGTCTCTAATATATTACTCTCTTCTGGTTCTAGAATTTTAATAAATAATCTTTTTTGGTTTAAAAAAATAAGAGAAGTACTTTTTGTTTTGGACATGGATGGAGAATGTATAATAGGATAAGAAGGAGAAGCTTGAGCTGATGAATATGGTTGAGGAGGTGCAGAAGGAGAAAAGGTTTAAGGTCTTTAGAGTGGAGGAAACGATGGTAATGGAGAATAAAAAGGTCTAGCTATAGTTTTAATCGGAGGAGGTATGAGTAGAGAATTCTGTTGATAATTTCCTGATGATAATTAAGTTCCTGTTGATAATGTGGCTTTCGTCAAAACATTTTTTGTTTGAACTCATTTCCCCTGTAAGAATTCATGAGAAAGAAAATTAGGCAAACTATTGTCTTTACCTTGAATGAATTCGACGTCAAAATCGAAGTTACTTAGTAAAACCTACCATCTAGCAAAATTTTGTTTTGAAATTAAATTTTTAACATCTTTTTGTAAAATATATTTTACATATAAGCAATCGATTCATAATAAAAAAATTTTCATGTATAAATCATCTTCAAATTTTTTAATGTATAAAACAATGCTTAAATTTTTTTTAATAGTGGAATAATTCTTTTGAGTCTGATTCTAGCTTTCTGAATAAAATCTTACTAACTCTTCTTTATTTATGGCTTTTCGTTTTTATTTCAAAATACCTCTATAGCCCATATTACTAGCATATGTTTCTATTACCAAAAAAGCTTCTGGGGGTGCAATATTTAAACAGGGAAGACTTTTAATTTTTTCTTTAATTTCTCTTGCTATGTTAGCATGTTTTTCTGTCCAAGACTTAGGTTTCTTTTTTAATCTATTATATAAAGATTGACATAATTTTCCTAAATCTTTGAAAAAATCATGTACATAATTTAAGCATCCTAAAAATTTTTGTAATTGGTTTTTATCTTTTATCTCGTCTGAAAATTTATTACTAACTTCTAAACTTCTAGTTATTGATTTTATAGTTTCTTGATCTATATCATGTCCTAAAAATCTAACTTTAGTTTGAAAAAGTTATATTTTTGGTGCAAAAATAACTAATCCATTTGATGAATTAAATTTAAAAATCTTTTCAGATGTCTTATGTGTTGACTTATAGAATTAGAAAAAATAAGTATATCATCAATGTATACTATTGAAAATTTATGTATTGGTCTTAATATATCAATCATAATATTTTGGAATTCTGAAAGAGCATTTTTTTAATCCAAAAGGCATAATATTCCATTCATAATATCCAAAAAGAACATTGAATCTTGTCTTATATCTATCTTCTTCATCTTTTGCCAAAATCTTGACTTCATATCAAATTTAGAAAAAAAATATTTGCATCATATAACTTATTTAATAAATCTCTTTTATATGGTATTGAATATCTTATCTATTGTAAAACAGCATTTAAAGGTTTATAGTTTATTACTAATCTAGGGGTTCCTCTTTCTATTTAAGTTGTATTCATAAAATAAAATGTTGAACATGATCGAGAAGATTTTGAATCTCTTATTAATCCTTTATCTTTCAAATCTTGTATTTCTTTTCTACAAAATTTTTCTAAGTCCGGTGTCATTTTGATAGCTTGTGATTTTATAGGAATCTTCTTTTCATCAAAGTCTTTTATGTAAGCTAATTTTACTACATGTTGTTTCCTATTCCAATAGGCATTAGGAACCAGTGCACAAATTTCTTTTGTAAAAGTGTTTTCAAACTCTTTGATTTTTTCTTTTATTTCTGGACTTTTCTAATTGTTCCTTTATTCGTTTTCCTTCTATTTCTTTTATGAGAAATTTAATTTGTTTTTGTTTATTTTTTAACAAATTGATTTCCTATATATTTTCTCTTACATGACTAATTTCTCTGAATATTATGGGAAATACAAATTCAAAAAGAATTTATTTGTCTAATATTGTTGTTTTAATTCTATTGTCATATACTTGAAAAGGATATAATATAGTAATAAAAAGGTTTTTCTAATATAACTCCAGAATTTAAATTTTTGACTAAAACTAATTAAGTTTTAAAACAATATCCCTTATTACAAATTTTTACTCTAGATAATTTATAGTTAATTATTAATTTGGATCCGTTAGCAATACCTAATCTTTTAAAGGTTTTTTCATAGTATTTGGTTGGGATTAAACCTTTCTGAATACAATTTTGATTTGCTCCACTATTGATTGAAGCTAAAGTAGTTAGATGAAAATCATCATTAATGACTATATCTAATATTACATACCATTTTTGATAATTTACTTGAGATAGACTATTTTTATATTCCTCTTGTGTATCTTTAATAATTATACTAGAAGATGTTATTCCTTTTAATTTTTTTTTTATCTTCTTTCATTGAATTACTAGAACTAACTTTTAAACTTTCTTCTTCTAAATTTTGAACTTTTCCTTTTAATATATTTACCTTTTGTTTTAATATTTTAATTTCCTCTTGAAGGTCTTGTATAGTTGATTCCATTTTAGTCTCAAATTTTTATATACTTCTGCTAGATTATAAGATGTAAAATATCTCTTTTCTTTTGAGCTTATTATCTCCTTTAACCTAAGTAAATAATTCTTTTTTTTATTTCTGAATCATCTATTTTATCTATAATGTCTAATAAAAATTTCTTTTCATTACTTAACATATTTATATTGTTACATTGATATGGTCCTATACAATTGCAAGATTCTGTTTTAGAATTATTTTCTAAACTATTATTTTCATATTCTTTACCTATGGCATTTAAATCATTTTCGGAATAGTCAATAACTTCTTCATCACTACTAGAAGTTTTATTTATTATTATTTTAGCTATTTCATTTTTTAATTCTTCTGAGATATCTAAATTATTGATTCGTTTTCTCATTTTACAATCTCTAGAATAATTTTTTTATTTTTCACTGATAATTGTGAATTATAACTATTTTATTAGTGTTTTCTAGTTGTTTAATATGTTAGTTTAGTGCTAATTTGTCTAATTTTATGTTTAATTTCTTAATTTCTGTGCTTGTGGACTTAATTATAATTTTTAGTGTTTTTAGGGATTTAATTGAAGAAAAAAGAAAATTTTATGCAAAAAAGAGAAATTGCTGTGCTTAAAGGGTTTTTGAAGAGTCAAATTTCGTTTAATCCAGTATCATTCTCCTTTGTGGAGGGGAATTTCCCTCTATAGAGGAGGATTTAAAGATGCAAATGAAGATACCTAACTTGGTGGAGGGAAATTCTCCCTCTACCAAGAGAAGTATGGCATAATGAAGAACAGAGGCCTTCTCCTTGGTAGAGGGACTTTTCCCTCTATCGAGGCAACCTAAAAGACACAGAAGAAATCAATCTCCTCGATAGAGGGTTTTTTTCCCTCTACCGAGGCAAAATGTTCAATTATGATCAAATTCTAAGTTTTTCTGGAACAGAAAGTTTATTTGCAGCAGGTTTCTTCCTATTTGAGGATTTTTAACAGAAAAAACACTAATATAAAAGAGAGCATGAATTCTGAAGAAAGGGAGTTAATTTTTTTAGGGTTTTTATTCTTGCTTTTGTAAATTAGGGTTTATTTTTTTCTTTTAGCTTATTTTTCTTTTCTTCTTAGTTTTCAATTCTCTTATAGATTCAAGCTTTCTACTGGTGTTCCAAGAATTCATCAAGAGCAAGTTTGAAGCTTCATGAGTATTGTATCTTTTTAATTTAGTTTTCTTTTATTTTAATCATGTTTGGTAAGTAGTTTTATTTTCTTTTGCTAAAGGATACTTAAACCCTCATACTTTTATTATAATGACTTTGTTTGTACTTTATTCAATGCAAGTTTGATTATTTCTTAATTTTGGGCAAATTCTTATCTCTGATTGTTATTGATTGATTATTAACTTATTTAATTAATAGTTGATGATTGATTTAAGTATGATTTATGATATGCATGTTCTTGGATTAAATCATTAGTATAGTGCATGATTATTTTTTGAATTTGAGATAATTGTGTATTGGTAAGAGTGGATTAAAACTAAGAAAAGTTGAACTACAAATAGATTGAAGTTAAGTTTGCTTGAAAAAGAGTTTAATAGATGTCTAAGAGTTTAAATCTGAATTTTTATGCTAGGTGTTGAATTATTCCTAATAAGAAGGTTTAATACTTAGAATGATAGTCTGAATAAGCTATTTGGCTTTATTTAACTGGTTTTTCCATAATCACTTGTGTTCTTTTAAATTGAGTCATTGCAATGTTAGTTGAGGTGGATAGTTCTTTTAGCAGAAGTATTTCAGTTATTGCTTTGTATTTAATTAATGTTAGTCTAATCTTAGTTTTTGTTTTGTTTTGTTTTATTGTTAATTTAGTTTAGTTCTTGCAATTCAAAAACTTGGAAAATAATCTCAGATACATTCAACTCAATTATAGATATTCTACTTAGTGATCCATGTTCCCTTGGGTTCGATATTTAGGGTATTAATTATATTTTTCTATATTACTAGCCGATCTAGTACACTTATTAGACACCGATCATTTGCATTTATAACAAATCACTATATATTTTCTATTTGCCTTAGGTTTAAATTTTTTATATTTTGGTTTTCTCTTAATTGTTTTTTCTTAATAATTTTGTTTTGGTTTATAACTTCTTCTATGTATATACTTTCTTTTAGGTTTTATTTTTTGTTTAGTTGCTGAAGGAGCCTTTATCTGTTGATAACCATATTGTTTACAAAATGATCCTAATTGTTTTCTTCCTACTATACTATCTTTTTTCAATTATGTTTTTAGTTTTAAATCGGTACAAACTAATAATCCTTCTAAATTAGCAATATTTATTAATTGTCCATAAGTTAATTCACTATAGGGTATAGTACCATTTTTATCTCCTTATAATCTATTTTTTACTCATTATGCAAATAATTTTGGTAAACCTACTGATAACTCCAATTTTATTATTTAATTTCAATATATTTTTGTTTGTATCTATGGTTTATTTTGCATGATTTTCAGTGTTTTGTGTAATAACTTTCTTTTTTATGCCAAATGAAATTATATTGATATTTATAATATTTTGGGGTGTTTAATGGGATAAATTTGACTCTTGTGCAGAAAAATAGGCAAGAGCACGGTTGAGACAAAATGGTCCCAACTGTGCCTATTGAAGAATCCCCAATCCGCACCATTTTATTTTTTAAAATGATTTATAGACATCAGAATCCAATCTTCACCGTTGAAAATGTAGATCAAGATGTGACAAAGCTATGGTTAAAATTTCAGCTCGATCCAACGGTGAAATATTAAGAAAATGATAAATTAATAGGAGTGGTTTTTCTTCTCTCAAGGGCCGCAGCCGAGACATTTTGTCCCGGCCGTGGCCAATGCAGAATTTGAGCTGTTTTAGTCCAGAAGGTGGCCACGGTTGAGACAAAAATGTCCCAGCCGTGCCTAACCTGACTGGCCACAGCTGGGAGACTTTTGTCTCAGTTGTGGCCATCTGCAGATCTATAAAAATTGCGTTTTCTTTGGCAAAAAACGAAGAGGGAAGATGGGGGAGAGCCGCCACACTTAGATTTAGGGCTTTTTCCTCCATTTTTCTTATGTTTTCCCTCCATTTTATGTTGTAGGTTAGATTTAATTCAATGTAAACCTTAAATTAGATTTATTTTCCAATGTAAGTTAGGGTTAGATTAAATTTTCTGCATTCCTTTTAATTTGTGTTCTTCATTTTGCTTGGAGCTTTGAAGGAGGAGACTTGAATTCGGATTGGAGCTTCATAAGCTACAAATGGCTTCATGGGTTTCCTCTTTCCTCTCTCTTTTTACTTTATTTATGTTTAATATGTAGTTTTGTTGCTTGGGGATCTTTGAATCCCCTACCCACAATGTGGATCTTGAACTAAATTTGACTTTTACATGAATAATTGGTCTATTTTACTGTTACTTATTTGTATCTTATAGTTTTTCGATCTATTAAGTTATTTTCCATGCATGAATGAATGGTTTTTATCATATGTCTTAGATGGGTATTGAGCTTAGTAGATTGGATTCTATGAATGATTTTGCTCAGTTTTTCTTTCATGAATGTTGTATTATTTTAGATGGCTCCAGAATGAGATTCTAAATATGCAGTAATTGTGATTTTAGGACTAGAGTGTGGAGTGAAATGGATGAGATTTGGGTTATTTGGCTCCGGAATGGGAAGGCAAATCAAACTTAGGATGTTAGACCCGTGCATAGGCTAGTTGTTCAGCTGGCTCCGGAATTGGAAGTTTAGCAACTAGAATAGCTGGCTCCGGAATGGGAAGCTTGGGTTAAGAGGGTTATCCCGAATTTGTTCATGTATACTTTAAGATAAAATTAATTCACATTGGGTATGGGGTGGATAAGTGAACCCGAGCAATGTTTTAACTATTGTTTTAATCTCTAGTTTAATTAGCTTTATCTTCTTTATTTATTTATTTTGTTAATTAGATTTAGGACGCTCTCTCAATAAAAAACTTGGGAATTTATCTCAGATTAACTCGCTCAACTCTAGATATCTAGCTTGAAAAATCCCTTATCCCTTGGGTTCGATATTTGCGGGTCCTAACTATACCCCACTTTATTACTTGTGGATCTAGTGCACTTGCTAGGATCGCAACACCTACTAAAAATCTTTCTTTCCAATAAGTATTATTACAATATGACCAAGCCATTACTTTAGTTAAAAATAGATCTTTATACCATCTAAAGTCTTGTAATTTAGGACATGTTAAATTTTGAAGAATTTCTAAACTTCTTTCTTGACATAATCGAGGATCTCCTACGAAGTTTTTAGTAATAGCAAATATTAAAGTATTTATTATATTATCTTGTTTAGTCTCTATTTGAATATTATTTTCTAATTTAGTAATCATTTTTCTACTTGATAATATATGAGCTTTATCTATATCAACAACATAATGATCCCACCATCCTTTTAACTATCTTGTAAATCCTGATATTAACATTTGAGCTACTGTTGTTTCATTATTGCCTTTTGATTTATAAGCACTAGCTGCCATAGTCATTTCTTGTAATAAATTTAACACATGATATTCTGTTAAGCCATTTATATTTCCTTCATATAAAGAAGTACCATCATATCCTAATTGTATTTATTTTTTTCATATTGAGTATATGAGGGTGTAGGTGTAGTGTAATAATTACGAGTTTTTGGTCTAGGTGTACGAGTATTAAAATACAATTTTTAATTGAAAATTCTTCCTCATTATTTGTTTTAAACTGTTCTTCTATTTTTTCTATTTCTGATGTAGTTTCTATTTCTGATGTAGCTTCTTCATCTATAGTCATAATCTGTTTATCTTTAATGCTTAACTTTGTTTATTTTTATTAATACAAGATCTTCATCTTTTAAATTTAAAGTTGTTTCTAGGGAAAATTCAAAAGGTTTAAACAAAGGTGTTTCTAATTTAATGGGTGGATTTTCTGCTAATGGTTTTAATGTTTGACCTATCTCTGTTTATGACTTGGGCATTTATACTATTTCTTCTACTCTATTTAGTTGACTAGCTATATTATCCAATATTTTATTAGAAAAATTATTTTGCAATATTACATGTTGTAAATCATTTCCTACATCTTTACTTTCAAACTGTATTTGTTTAAATGGATCTGCATCATAGGTTTTTTCTTTATTTTCTAATGTAATACATTCTAACGGAGGATGTATAGATATTACTAATTTTCCTTCTACAGTATCCCATTGTTTGCCTATTTGTGAAGATACATTTATTTATTTTTGAAATGGGTAATCTATTTTATTATAATAGCAATAATTTTCAACCCATAAAAATAAAAGAATATTTACTTGCTTATCTTTCATTTCTTTATACTATATATTTCTAAAATTATTTAATTCTAGTTGAGAAAAGTTACTAAAATACCATTCTACTTTTTGCTTATTATATTCTACTTTTAAATCATTTCTTAAAAATTCTTTATTTATTTGAAAATTAGTCATCTTTCTTTTTATTGATTAATTTGAGAAAAAGCTTCCATTTGAGATCTAGTTGGACTGACAAAATATTCACTTTCCTTTTCTTTGGTATATAACGGTCTAGGAATATTTGTATTAAAATCTACTCCTTTTAATTCTAACTTTTTTGCAGATAATGATCTGGGTATTAAAGGCCTATTATTTGAATAAATCGAAACACTACTTGACTGATTATTATTTAAAGAAAAGTTTATTTGAACTTATCCATCGCTATGTTCTAATATCCTTGAAAATTGATTATTAATATTAATTGGTCTTGGTTCACATATTTCTTTTAATTTCCAATTTCTTAATCTAGTTATTTCATCCCATCTAACTCTTTTTGATATTTGAATATTAGAAAGCGCTTTATTTGCTTTGAATAACAAAGTTTCATTTCTTTTAAAATGTTTTCTAGTTTTAGGATTTATGGTCATAGACATTACTTTATAATATATTCTATATATTACTGCTATTGCTCTAACATTTTCTTTAAAATTTAGGTTCTTTGTTTTAACAGTTAATGTTAAAGTATCTAATATATTTGAATCATATAAGCTCATAGTAAATCCTGGAAAATAATTAAAATATACTGATCCATTAGCTAAGTTAGTTTCTGCTAATGCTAATAAAGAATTAAAGAAATTAGTATGTCTAGTATCTCTTAAACACATTAAAATAGGAATATCCAATCCTAGTTTAAATAAAGGCTTTATTGCTATTTGTACTGATTCACATCAGTGGTCTGGACTTGATCAGCACCAGTAATTTGAATTTAGACCTTCAGATCATCAAAGATATGAAAATCTTCTAACCTCATGTCGAAATTAGGATAGAAGGTAAACTTGACAGTTCTAGCATTGAGGGAGGTTTGGATAGTACCAATAACATCATGTTGGTACTCCAAATACCTAAAGTCTAAGAGAGCAATATGAGCAAAGACTGGAAGTCCTTTTCTACCATGATAAGTGACAGCAATGTAAATTACACCAAAGTGAATATGGGTTAAGCCTTATCAAAGCCAAGCAAAAAGAAATTCAGAAGGAATTTCTAAGGTGATGAACTGTCCTTAACCTGTGACTTTTATGGGACATTGATTGAAAGAAGAAGATTGAATATATTCTTTGACTTGGGATTTTGGTTGGCAAATAAGGGTTTTAATGCTGGAGAAAGTATTAGAGCAGTGTTTAGCAAAAGTATCATAAGGGTTAAGGAAAAGAAGTTGAGAATCTTAGACTTTTTGAGAGTCATCCAAGAAAGAGAGGTCATACAGGTAGTTTATTTTTTTTAAGTAGTTTCAAGTTTAAGAGAAAGTGAAAGAGAAGATGGAGATCTGACTACAGACATGATAGGAGAGTCTCTCTTACCATTACTTTAACTTAGAACAATAATCTGGAGAGGCTTTGATACCAATTATATCGAAGGAGGATGAACCTAATAATAACCAATTATGATTGTCCTAAATAATTGGCTTAACAGGCTTCAAACGCCATAAATGCCACCACTATAATATTTTCTTTGGCATTAAAACCTTTATTTGCCAACCAAAATCCCAAGTCAAAGAATATGTTCGGTCTTCTTCTTTCAATCAGTATCCCATAAAAGCCACAGGTCAAGAACAATTCATCACCTTAGAAATTCCTTCTGAATTTCTTTCTTCTTGGCTTTGACAAGGCTTAACCCATATTCACTTTGGTGCAATTCAAATTACTGTCACTTATCATGGTAGAAAAGAACTTCCAGTCTTTGTTCGTATTTCTCTCTTGGATTCTAGGTATTTAGAGTACCAACAGGTTGTTATTGGTGCTGTCCAAACCTCTCTCAATGCTGTAACTATCATGTTTACCTTCTATCCTAATTTTAACATGAGGTTAGAAGATTTTCATGTCCTTGATAATCTGAAGGTCCAAATTCAAATTACTGGTGTTGATCAAGTCCAAATTACTGATGTTGCCACTCTGCACTACTTGATGATTTATCGTGTCCAGAATCATGCTCTGGATATGCTTTGATGATTGTTGCTAATTCTACTCAGGTTCCTACCTGTGTTCAGATCTCCAAATAGCTTTCTAAAGAGGAACTTTTGTAGTACTTCCCTCAGTCATGGCTTACTAGATATGAGCAGGTTCATTAGCAGAAATAGCCAGTCTAGTCTACTAAACCTATCTTTATTAAGAAAAAAGATGGTTTAGTTTAAACAAGGTTTCGTCCCCCTAAAGAGGATCCGTCCGAATCCTTCATTGCCTCTGTGTTTTCCACTCAATTCATGCTCTAGCCTCTTTCCTCTCTCTAACAGGTAAACATACCTATTGAAGCTTTTAGAACTGATGGACATCCTATTTGTGCTTTCAAGCGTGATGCTCCTTTTTTTTTGGGTGAATGTGATTGTGATGACTGTTATAAAGCATCCCTTGAACTAGAACTCGATGATGAAGATCTCCGTCGACAAAGGAGAAAGGCAAAAAAGAAAGTTTCTTCTGAATCAAGATTCCAAGATCACCTTGATGAAAATGATGATCCTTTTATTGGCACTCTTGGCCAACCCTCTAGAAAATATGATTATGTTGTTTAGTACTCTCCACTTGCACACTATAAACCCCTTTTAACACCTTTATCTCCTCCTCCATCAACTTGTAAACCTAAACCAAAACCTTTCTAGCCTAAGCCACAATGTTGTGCTGCTCAATCTCTTGTCTAGAAGCCAAAACCTATTCAATAAGCTCCTCTTATGTTCATGTACCAACCCACAGCTCCTTACATTGATGATTTTCCTTCCCTCCAGGAAACCACCAACCCAAACATTAAAATTCGTACCACTCCTTTTGTCAAATCCCTAGGAGTAACCCCTGAAGGAGTCCTTCGATTTATCCCTTTAGATGAAACTATCCTAAATTGGCAATAAGAAAATGCTTTAGCACAAAATAAAGTACTTCACAAAATTGAAACTAAAGTTGATAATGTTTTTTCTCGTGTTGATAATTTAGGTTCCAAAATCTCCAATTAGAATGCTGCTGCTTATCAGTTGCTCCAATGTCTTCAAACTCAAGTTGCTGAGTTGGATAAATAGCTCATGTCTGTAATATCTCAATGTGTTTATGATTCTACTTTCACTCAGAAGGCTTCTGAAGTTCAACGCCTTAAAACACAGATTGAGCACATTTAAAGAGATCTTAACAATAATTTTACTCCTGCTCTTCCAACCATGTCTTTTCCATTTTATAGTCCTTCCCTTAGACCATATACACACCAACCCTTCATTCAAGTACCCCCATACTCTGAACCCTCACAAACAGATCTTGAATGTTTAGGCTATTCCTATGAACTTTTCACGCAACAATAGCTTTATAAACAGCCTAAAAGATCTACTACCCCTATTTCAGCCTCTTTATCTCCTTCTACTCAGTTCACATAAACCACATCCACACAAACCACTACTTAGACCATAGCTCTCCTTGATGTTAAATAAAAAGGTGTTCAGAATGAAGAACCACCTCTCTATGATTCAACCTTCCAATCCTTTGGTTGACACTCTAAAATAAAAAGCTCTTCAATCCACTCCTGCTATCTCATCTTCCACTCCATAAGTTGATTCCTCTTCTGACTCATTTGAATTAGATTATTTTGATGATGAGCCAAATCCTAAACATTTCTTAATTTTTATGGCTGATCCGGCAGAAAGCACTACCACTACCTAGCCACCTCTAACCCAACCTTATTACACTGATTTACCTGATGATAATGATTATGATAATGATGATAAAGCTAACAATCGACCACAGTAACCTCTAAAGTCATCCTCTGGTCCTTGGTTTCAATTTAAAGATATTCTTCAAAGAAAATGGCAAGATAGAGTTCAAGAATTTTATGCTTGGCTTGAACTACAGACCAGGCATATTGATACCCCTTCATTTGAACAAATCTTTATGGAATTTACTTCTCGGTTCATTGGCAAACTTTATGATTGGTTTTTTTATATGGATGAATATTCAAAAGTGCACTTTATTTGTTTTAAGTCCATTGCTTATGCTCTCTAAAAGATCTATACTAAATTCATTGGCAATCCTATGGTTTTGAAGAAGCTGTTCGTGATGATTATTTCAAGATAAAATGTTGTTCTCTTCTCAAGAAGCATCTAGACAAGCATTATAAAAGAATGTCAAAAGTCTTTTATATGTTTGACGGTGCAAATGATCCTAATCTCAAATGAGGATTTCTATCCTCCATTCTTGAACAGTTATCCAACAGTACGATGTTCCTAATTTATGAATAGCGAATTCAACTTAATTATCTTTCTCTTGGTCAGATTTATCAAAAGGTTCTCATGGCTCTTGATCGTCTTTGTACTTCTCAAAAGTTGATTTAAGACACTTTGAAGAAAGGAAAAGATCCATATCTCAAAGCTAATTGCATATATCCAGATTTGGAAATTTAATGCTTTCCCAAAAAAGATTATTCTTGTAAGTCTTCTAAGCGATCTAAGTTCTTTAAGAAGTCTCGACGTATGTTTCCTTCTAGATGAAACAAGAAGATTAGATTCCTCCAACGCAAAAAGTTTAAATAGAAAGGCAATAGATGTTATGTCTGTCGTAAGAAAGGTCATTTTGCAAAAGGATGTTCCAACAAGAAGCGATCACAGAAGCTTATCCAATAGATCCAACAAATAACTCCCAATAATCTTCAAGATGATGACATTAAGTCTCTCTTCTCCATTGAAGATGATGCTGATCCATATACTCTCTTTACTATACAATATTATGATTCTGAATCAAATAAAGACTTCCCTGATGATGATCATTTGTTAGATATTGCTACCATTAATGCCTTTCCAGTTTCCCATTGTTCCACTACCCCTCTTTTGAACCTAACGATGATAGAACACATACCTTTCTCATATCCCACTCATACAGTAAGTTCTTCTCCTCAATCGAGCCCTAACCATATCCTTTCATCACATACCATTCCATTAGCCTTTGCTCACATCTTCCCTAACAAATTTGCCAATCCGATCAGAGTTGTTGCTTTCATTGATACTGGTGCTCACAATACCATTCTTAACCCAAAAATCATTCCCTCTAAATATTAGAAGTTGTACACTCAATTTTCCAAGCTACTAATCAAGGCATTCTCACCATCAAGCTCAAAACCAAACAGCCCATTAAAATTTAGTTGTTCCTAGATTGTTATGTATGGGTCCATGCTCTTGGTTCTAATCTTCCTGGTAAAGATTTAGTTCTTAGATTTGATGCTTTGTTCCACTTACCCAAATTATCCATCCAGCCCAATGGACTTCATTTCAAACACTTTTTCTAACCTTACACTAACCAACATACTCTGTTTACTATTTAAAGCCCAAACCCATTTACAGATCTCTAAGCCCAACTTGAAACATATTGTTATGCCTCTTCCCATTTTGAATTTCTCACCAAACACCCAAAACCCTTATGGACTAATTTTGATTCTTCATTACCCTTCCTTTCAAGAAATATGAAGATTTCAATCCCAAAAAAGCTACCCATCTTGGCATGTCACCTGATGATTATGCTTTGGGCAAAGAAGAATGTGCTCAGCTGTTAGCCCAGAAATTGTTTGAGCCCACAACACCAGATTTGGCCTGTCAAGGCTTTTATGTGAACAAACATGCTGAATAAGTTTATGGAAAAAAGAGACTTGTCATTGACTATACTCTACTAAACCCTTTCCTCAAAGACAACAAGTACCCTTTACCAAAAATCTCTTTATTATTCCTCTTCCTTCACAATGCTCACATCTTTTCAAAGTTTGACCTCAAAGCAGGATTTTGGCAACTTGGCATTGACCCTATTGATCAACCTAAAATGGCTTTTTGTATTTCTAATTTCCATTATCAATGGATTGTTATGTCGTTTGGTCTCAAAGTTGCTCCATCCATCTTCCAACAATTAATGACTTGTATCTATGAACCTTTGCTCCATCATTCTCTCATTTATATTGATGATGTTCTTATATTTTATCTTGATGCTCCTTCTCATCAGAAGTATCTCCAACAGTTCATCGATTTAACCAGAGATCATAAAATCATGTTATCCCCTTCCAAGATGCTTTTTGCCAAGGATGAAATTGATTTTCTCGGCATGCATTTTCACAACGGCACGTATCAACCTCAGTCCCACTTGGCCTCTAAACTTGTTAACTTTTCTGATAGCAATCTATCACAAAAATAAGTTCAACAATTTCTTGGTATTACTAATTATGTCCGACAGTTCATTCCCTATTACAGTTTTTTGGCAAAACCTCTGAACCAACTTTTGAAAAAGGATCCACCTTCTTAGTCAACCATTCATACTCAGTCAGTCAAAAAGATTAAACAAATCACTCAAAATTTGCCATATCTTCATATTCCTTACTAATGATGAATGTTGGGGTGCTGTGCTACTTGAAGAAAAAGACAACGAGAAACACATTTGTGGATATGCAAGTGGTCAATTCAAAGAATCTGAATGCCATTATCACTCAACTTTCAAGGAAATATTAGATGTGAAGTATGGCATAAAAAGATTTGAGTTTCATCTGATTGGAGATCACTTTATTGTTGTCATGGACTGTTCATCCTTCCCAAAGATGCTCTCCTTCAAAGGCCAGACTGTGCCACATCAACAATTTTTTAGATGGGCAGAATGGTTTAGTCGATACAATTCTGATGTTGAACATATAAAAGGACACAAGAACCTCATTTCAGATTACCTTTCCCGACCACCAAAACCTCCCAAGCCACTCACTCCAGTTTCCACTCTTCCTTTAGTCTTCACCATGGATCATCTCAAACCTAATTCCAACCCCAAAAAAATTTTAGTCCTATTCAGTACCTCCCTTCAACCAAAAAACAATTTTCCGCTCCTTGTTGTCCTCTCACAGATCCTGCTGCCATAAAACTCTTTGCTACCAGAAATTTGTTTCATTTCATGCATATCTTCTCTAACCACCGCAATATCCCTCCTGATGAAAACTTTTTTCACATAAACAAACCTTGGTCTATTTTGTTCAAATTTTACAAGGACTCTCCTCTTTAAGATGAAGAAATTTGGTTCCTTTGGTGTCTCTCTGTTCTCTACACTCATGCAATAGTGTTTTCCCTTATTAAGAGTTATGAGATTCTCAATAATCCTGACAACCATGCCTCTCTGCATTTGTAATTTCTTGAATGGTATTCTCTTCTCTCTTGGTGGCGACGAGAATTTTTTAACATGATTTAAGAGTTCTAAATTTTAAAGAAACTAGAAGCTCAAGCACGAGAATATTCTATCATATACTTCTTCACTCGACCATATGTTTGGAATCCATCTCAACAAGTTCTTTGGACTCAACAACAAGCTTTTTATTGGAGTTCATTTGAAACTACAGATCCTATCTCCAGTCCAGCTGTCCATACTGCACTTCATCATGCCTTGTGTGAATTTAATAATATCAATCTTAAGGCACTACATCCTTTAGTCCTCGATACTGTTGAATCATCTCGTTGTTCAAATTATTTTGATTCACTATTTCAGGATTCTCAAGACCCAAATTCTCAAGATCCATATCTTTCCTTAGGCCTCTTTGATAATAATTTCTTAGAACCTGATGATCCTAGCCCTCAAGATTATATGTTTGCTTTTGAGAAAGAAATTAAATAGAAGCTCTATGACAAAGGAAAAGGAAAAGTTAAACTTGAATGGTATCCATCTCCAGATGACACGGACCCAAAAGACATAAATATGTCACCATCATATAAGCCCATCAAGAAATGATGCTCTGGGCCCTACCAAGATCTTATCTTATCTTAAATAAAGTAGCTTTAGTTAGCTTTTAAGGTGTCAAGATAAGATTCCATCTTATCTTATCTTTGTAAAAGGTAGATCTTATCTTATCTTTTAGGAATCTTATCTTATCTTATCCTTGTAAAAGTAACTTTAGTTAATGCTTGATTATGTAAGCAGTGATATCATCCTCCACTAGTTGAGGATCTATATATATGTGTTGTAACTTTCTGGAGAACTCAATCTTCATTTTTTTGAGTCTCTTTCTAAGAAATAAGAATTATGAGTTTCTAGATTTCTCTCTTTTCATATTATTACTCTCTCCTTTGAACATCAATCTGGAATCCTATTATTAGTATTTGGGGATCTATGAATCTAGTTTTAGCCTAAGAAGATAGTCTTTCCAATGGCATTTATGGTATTTTAAGCTAGTTAAGCCAGTTATTTAGGATGGTTATAATTGGCTATTATTAGGTTTATAATCCTTTTTTATAATTGGTATTAGAGCTTTCCACCTTTAGCGTAATCGTCTTCCCTATTAAGGTCTTTAAAAAATCTTCATCCCACCATGAAACCTGAGAACAAGGTGAAGTGTAAGCTCCTTCTAGATGTTATAATCAGCAATGGTTCTCCTATCCTCACCGATCTCTATTTTGGCATCAAAAGGTTAAGATTCATTATCCAATGTTCATTTAGGTGGCAACTCTATGATACCTGCCTCTTGAGCACATATTAGATACCTTCATAAGTTGACTATCAATAATGAATTAGACCCGAACCCCTTTCTATTATGAAGTGGCTAATTTATGAATTCTTATAAGCCTCATCCAGTTTTGGACCCTGAAAGCGGGCCTCCAAGAACCTAACTGAAATTGAGCAGGCTTTAGCAGGCATCACATATTATTGCAAATGTTATTCATCTTATGCAGTGAATGCTGGTAGGGAGGTGATACCATAAGGGTTTAATCACACAATTACTACTTTGATCCCTAAAGTTAAAACCCCAAAAAAGAATCAGTGAATTTTGGCCTATTAGCTTGAGTAATATGGTGACTCGAATTGCATCCAAAGTGTTAGCCAATAGGCTAAAATAGATCTTAGGGGAGATAGTGGATGAAGCTCGTAGTGCTTTTATACCGGGTAGATTAATTACCGATAATATTCTCACAGCCTATAAAGTTGTCCATCATATGAGGACAGCAAGAAATGGTAGAAAAAAATACATAAGTCTTAAATTGGACATGGGAAAGGCATATGATAAAGTGGAATGGAGCTTTTTAGGGGTGGTAATGATAAAGATGGGTTCCTCATAAAGGTGGATTTCTATGGTTATGAATATGGTAACAAGTACTTCTTATTCGGTATTGGTTAGTAGAGAAAATGTGGAGTTATTTTTCTTATGTATGGACTAAAGCAAGGTGACCTATTATCTCTATATCTTTTGCTTTTATATATTGAAGGTTTAATAGGCTTACTAGCTATGGCTGCTAAAAAAAGGGAAATACATGGCATTCAAGTATGTAATGGCATGCCAAGCATATCCCACTTAATGTTTGCTGATGATTGCATTCTTTTCCTACGAGCTTCATTGAAGGAAATGGGTTTTTTAAAAGGTATCTTGCAGCAATATGAGAGACTATCAGGATAGAAAATAAATTTGCATAAATTTGAAATTTGTTTCAGTAGACACATGAGGGCTAACTTGTACAATTCTATTATCCATCAACTTGATGTTTGAAAAGTGAAACAACATGCATTGTACCTTGGAATGCTAACTACTATTGGTAGAAGCAAGAGAATGTTTTTTTGCTTAATTGAAGGTTCGATTATGGGTTAAATTAAATGTTTGGAAGGAACGCTTCTCTCTTAGGCAGGTAAAGATGTGCTGATTAAAACCATAGCTCAATACTATGTTATGTAGTGCTTTAAATTACTAATTGGCCTGTATGATGAACTTAAAGCTGTTGTTTGTAAGTTTTGGTGGGGGTAGAATTCTTTAGACATAAAAATTCATTTGTGTAGTTGGAAGGAATTGTGCAAATCGAAAGATGAGGGTGGTTTGGGCTTTCGAGACTTTGAAAATTGAGGAAATTACCTCAAATGCCAAGTTTTTATCCTTTTTTTCAAAAAAATACAACCTTTGTTATAATATTTTGTTAATCTTACTTTTTAAACTTTTATTTTAAAAAATACAAATTTTTCCTAGTTAAAGAAAAATTGCCCCTCACTCTTCCTTATTAGCGTTCTTGTTCTCGTTCTCCTCTTTCGGTGATCTCTTTCTCATTCCACCATCACTGGTATTTTCCTCTTTCTCCAACAATTTCTTGTACTCTCTCCTTGGTGCAAGGTATCGAAATTTTAATCGAGTTGCTGTCTAGTGCATGGATGGAGGAGATCTATGCTTTCTCCCTTGGAATTCCCTGAGTAGCAATCTGAAATTGGCCTTCATCGTTCGACTTGTCCTTTCCTTTCTCAAAATCATCCTTCAGCATCACATTACAAAAGGTCTGTATAACATTTTGGTTTCTCTTGCTGGTTTTTTTTTTAGTTTCTATGTGTCTTATGTTCTTTCTTGCTAATTCTTTTATGGTGATTTTGAATTGATTATTGTGTTTAGCCTTCAAGATAATTTAAAGTTTGCATTTTTTTTGTGTACCTGTAAAAATAGATGTAGAAACTGAAGGTGATTTTATCAGGTTTTTGATCAAAGAAGTTGAGACCGTTGCATTTTACGGAGATTGAAAATGTTGTGCCTTTTGTTAAAAATTCCATTTTTCATTCATTATCACCAAATATTGCATTTGGTTGAATGCTTAATCTCAGTTTAAGAATTAATTATCTTGGTTTAATGTGTAGGTACAAGCACTTCAATTGGCCTGAGCATGAGGCAGATGCATTTGAAGCTGCATTTGCTTACTGCAATCTCAAGAAGTTAGAGTCAGAAGCTTCATCATTTTGAGACATGATAGACAGCTATGTGAGCCTGCTTTTAGGAAGATGAGAGCTTTGCTTGAGAAGTAAATATAGTTTGTGTTTTCTCCTGCAATTACATTAGTTGTTTCCTTAGATGGAAATATGATCCAATTGTTGTTGATTGTTATATATTAGAGCATAGTGTGTATAATCTATTAAGAATGAGAGAATCAACCATAAATAGATATAAGGGTTTAAAAATTCCAATGGATAGGATGCCTGAAACAGGAATTGTAAGCCAGGTAAACTTTAGTTTGTTTTCCAACCTAGTATTTTTTTTCATGGCATAAAAAAATTTTTATTATACAAGAGCTGACATTAGGAGTGTATGCATTGAGGCTGGAATGTATGCCATTAGAGCACACAAGAAGACTGTGATCGAGAAGGATTTCCTAGATGCTGTGAACAAGGTTATCAAGGGTTATCAAAAGTTCAGTGCTACACCTAAGTACATGGTCTATAATTGAGGGAAAACTCTACTTAGAAATTGACCAATGTATGTTGGAATTGTGCTATTTTCTTTTCGATTTTGTTTATACTATCTTGTCACCATTTTACATACTTCTAGTTTTATTTTTATGGAATGGACAACTATTTCATTGGCTTGGTTTATTTTGAAATATTACGTTTTTCCGGCAAATTCCTACCAATGAAAAGCAAATGACCATCACCAAGTTGGTATTTTTGAGAAGGGAGCAGACAACCAATTGACTTCTGGATTGAGAAGTCAAGTAAGGGAACCATTTTTTCCAGTACACCAAGCAGAGAAGAAAATGACTTAAGAATGACAATATGTGCTATGATTGAATGCCATCAATGTGTATTATGAAGAGATAATATGTGGTTTATTTACATTAATGAGCCAAATAATCACAGAATCTGCTGTTTTTTGTAAAAATAAGTTGATACTAAAATTTTAAAATAATAACAAAAAAAAAGATGAAAAATCTTGCAGGATAAGAGTCAATGCTAGTTGTGACTAAAACTCATAGAACATTATAGATAATTAATAGGAATGTTAGTATAAGACCGAGGGTTGATGTTTGATATCTTCCAGCAAGCGGGCTTGCATTCTCGTGTCTCAAAATCATAAACTGGGATGAAATGGATAAAAAGACCAATATATGCTATTGCAATATATATACTTAAAGCTATCTTATCTTACAATCCCAATCAAACCTTTTACCTAGTAGCTATATCACTGAATTTTGCCTTACAATAAAATTTCCATGTATACAAAATCAATAGTTGGGAAAATGAAAGATGTTATCCTGTGACTGCTGCCATATTACTGCTTTTAAAAAAGCTACTTTGCATGCTTAACTACAAAGATCATGGGTGATAGAGTAAAGAGAACCATTTAAAGTCAAATTATTCAACCAAAATCAAGAAACAAAATAAATTCTTCAATCATATCAAGTAGGTTGAATCTATTTACAAACCTGTGTAAGAGAAATTAGTAACATTAGCAATGGCACTGGAGCAATTTATGAGGCAAACGGTAAATGTCTTTATAGTAGATATATAATATTTCTCCATATCGAACTTACAAACTCACATATGAGGCATACAACTAGTATACATAGTATATACACTAAGTACACACTGTGTATACAGCTAGTACACATAGTGCATACATGATGTACACACTATTATACAATATGTACACACGATGTATACAGTTAGTACACACGGTGTATACATTATGTACATGCGGTGTATACATCATGTGCACATTATGTATACATCATGTACACATGATGTATACAACTAGTACACACTGTATGTACATCATGTGTACATGATATATACAACAAGTACATACAATTAGAATAATAATTCACAATTAGCAAATGTATACAATAAAGAAAAATAAAAAAAATTACCTTTTGTTTTTTGGAGTCTTGAGAATCTTTTAATATTGTTTGCTTATATACATCTGCTCACATTCAATTGGAGGGTGTGTATTGTAAGAAACAATTATACACCAAATGTTTGAACATCACCTATTTTTTCACATACTATAGGTTATACAGCTAGTGCACACAGTGTATACATGATGTACACGCTGTGTATATAATATGTACACACGATGTATACAGTTAGTACACATGGTGTATAAATCATATACACGTGATGTATACATCGTGTACACACTGTGTATACATTAAGTACACGCTATGTATACATCATATACACATGATGTATACAGTTAGTACACACTGTATGTACTAGCACATGATATCTGCTAAATGTTTTAGCCTAAATCCTGCATTTTTCCCCAATTCTGACTGATACTGCGCATTTATAGCAGCCCAAAACAAGGAAACAACAATGCTAACATGCAATTTATTCAATGGAAAACTCATATTATTTGCTAAGTAGTAAAATTTTGTGAGATGATAATTTAATGTGAGAACTCTTCCATGATGAATACAGAATAATACACACAGCACATGTTGTCCTTAAAAGTGGAGGTTAGGAAGTAAAGAACTGTACCCAAATCAGTGAACCTTTTCCTTGGGAGGTGCATAAACTCTGCATATTCTCTGGTACCTTCATCACTCTTATAGAGTTGCCATAATCCCTGCAACCACATTCAAACAGTTTATTCTCTCAATCCCAGCAGAAGAACAAGAACGTATGTAAACCAATGTAAGCCAAAATGGAGTCAAAATAAATTTCATTCTTAAAAGAAACATTTTGAGTATGAAAAACCAAAATTACATAAAGTTAGAACAAATCCAAAAAGAATAGCAGATGCCATTATAAAAAATGATAACCTAAAGCAGCGGCTTCCAATGTACATGGCATAAAAATTAAAAAAAAAAGAAAAAGAAAATTCAAAGTTCGATATTAACATAAAACTACTGCCAAATCAAAGTTGACAGTCAACATAAAGAAATTCTTGAAATAAATCGCAACAAACTTCTTACTCTTTGGACATAAAGCTTAGAAGCAAACTTGTTAATTAAAGATGGATTAAGACAAAATCGGCAAAGAAAATAGAAAAGCAACGACAAAGAATGGCGAACTGAATCACTAAAGCAAATGATACCCAGAAGTGACATGAAAGTCACTAAAAAAAACAGTATCAAAATAATTAAACAATTAATGAAAATTAGATCGATTATATAAACTAAAAATAAAAACAGCAGAGACTGAAAGGTGACGAAATTCTCCAATTTGGTGATTCAGGAAAAGGAATCCATACAACAACTCAAATCATCAGCTGCTGCTGCAATTGCTTCTCCATTTTTTTGGGCTCAAAAATATTTTTAAATTCAACAAATTCTAACTCCAGCGGAGAGATAGAAATCAGCAAATAATTTTGACAAAATTGAAAAAAAATAAAAAAATATAAAGCTATACATACCGAAAACTATTGAAGCTGGCAGGTGATGGTCTGATGAAGGCTTGGACTGGTGGCCGACAAGTAAACAACCAGTGATTGAGGCTGGGTGAGAGAAGAGCAAACAACAGAGAGAGGTAAGGGAAGAAGAAAATAATCGAGCAGCATTTAGAGGAAAATGACAAGGCAGGCCTGTTGGGCATGGCGGAGCAAGGAGGAAAGACGAGGGAAATATTGCAAAATGGTAATTTTGATTGATAATACGGAAAAGTGATATATTTGTAATAAAAAATTGTATAAATGAAATTAAAAGTTTAAAATGTTGTATATTTGAAAACTTACAGTAATGTGTTTTATTTTTTGTTATTATTATTATTATTTTTTGTGTATATTTATGTAAAAACCCCTTGAAATTTTCAATAAAGCCCTTTCAGCTAAATAAAGATGGAAGCTTATTCCAAGTCCTAATTCTTTGGTGGCACGTATGCTAAAAGCTAAGCATTACCCTTTTACTGATTTTTTGCATGCTCGGGATGGACAATTCTCAAGTTACATATAGGGGAGTATTCTCGTAGGAAGAGAACTGCTAAAATTAGGAATAAGAGTTAGAATTGATAACAGAGAAAGCACTGGAATTTGGGAAGATGGCTGGATACCTAATAGAATAATAAAAATGAATATTGATGTTGGTATTTTAACTTCTGATCTTGTTGGTTTTGGGATTTCTTTCAGGGATTCTAATGGTTCGGTTCTTGCCTGTGCTCATAAATCTGTTCATGGAAAATAGGATAATATCACTTCAGAGGTAGTAGCTTATGGTTTTTGGTTTGAAGTTAGCAATAGACCTGTCATTCTCCTCCCTTGTTGCAAAATCCAATTATAAACTTCTCATTGAGTACTTGAAGTCTGGAGCAGCTTTTTGCATTGATTTTGGTTTGATCTTTCTTGATTGTGGATCTCAGCCTAGTAGTTTTCAGTCTTGTTCATGGTCTTCTGTAGTGAGAGAATGTAATAAGGTTGCCCATGAACTTGCTAAGCTTCCATTTCTTGATTGTATTGAGCACGTGTGGATTGAGAATTATCCATTTGAAATGCATGAACTATTTCCCCTTGTTTGTTGATTTCTTTCAATGAAGATGTTTTGTTATAAAAATAATTATATATTTTTTATTGGAATTACATTAGACTTTCTTGTTTAATTAAAAAATAGATAATATTAAAAGAAATATCTTTGGAATATGTATAAAATTTCATAATTATTTTTAACTATTAAGTAAATTAATAAAACTCAAAATAAAATTAATCTCTAATTTTATTCCTTTCATTATGTCTTCATCGCCAATTCTTAAACAATTGAAAAATTACATTTGTAAACATTAAGAAAATAATGAGCAAATAAAAAAATAGAGAAAATAAAAATTAGATTTTAAATGTTGTGGATAGAAAATAAACCATGGAAGAAGAAAGCTTTAGAACAACAAGAAAACATATAATGAGCAATTGATAGAAATTTTATTTTATGAAAATTAAATAATTAAAGTGTTTGATCTTAAAATCTAAATAATAACAAATGGTTAAAAAGCAAATCTCTGAAAATCTGATATAAAATTCAACAAATATTAGCTCTTTAATTTTTTTTTTTTAAAAAAGGCAATTATAATTATAAGTCGGGTACAACTTACCAATTTTTATTGATATAATAACAATAGCCTGCACATAAAAAAAATAAATTAAAGAGCTATCAAGTAGAAAATAAAAAATAGCATGCCAATGAAAAGAGTAAAATCAAAGAACTATTAATTAAATAACAAATAAAGAAACACCAAAAAAGTAAGAAAATAAGAAAAAATAGCTTCTAAAAAAACTTGCAACGAACTTAAAAAGCTGTGGTATTTAATAGTAAATAATAGAGTTTAGGTACGCGTATGACTTAATGGTCATGTTTGTTTCAGTACATTACACATATGATAGCACAATATAATGCAGGTTAATATGAATATAGTATTTGATAAATTTTTTAAAAGTTAATGTGATAATAATATAATACATGATAAGATTCTTTACACCTGATACTATATATAAATTAATACATCATAAAATCATAAATCTTTGTATTTATATAATACGGTATAAATCGTGTTTAAAAAAAAAAAAAGGCCTACATCGGCTTCTTGTCTGTGGTGCTGCCTCATCTCCAGCATTTGTTGCCTTTTGCCTAGCGTATCGGCTTGTGGTTAAATACCTAAGCAGTTACACAAAATAAAGATCATGTGCTTTTGCAAATTCAAGGGTATTTGCACTACAAGAGGTAAATATTTTCTCTTATTTATTATTTTTCATGTATATTTATATGCATATTTTTCCAACAGTAAACACTAACAATTTGTGTTTGCCGTGAATGTCTTGTAATTGTAGGATAATTTACTTGGTAAAGTTGTAACTCTTTTTAAAAATTTTTTTTCTATACGAATGATAGAAAAAGATAATATTTAATTTTAGATTAATTAAAAAATATCTAATTAATGAAAAAATAATATTTAAGTTTAGGTTAATTAAAAAAATCAAATTAATGAAAAAAATAATATCAAATTAATAAAAAATATTTTTTTAAATTAATGAGGAAAAAGATAAATAATTTTTTTTTTTTAAATGAGAGAGTCTCCTAAAGCCACCACAATAACTTTAGCTTTACTATCTAAAAAGATTATATTTTACTTTTTATCAATGAAGAACAGTATAAAAACAACAATTAAAACTATATTAACTAATCAAAAATCAATTATGATAAGATCAATAATAATATGTATTTAACAATTATATACATGCTAAATTTATCATATTAGTAGCTATGATGGAATTAGATATACTAAACATATGTTAGTATGATTATGCTTTTTAAAAGAAAAAAATATGATTGTATTCATATTTATTGGTTGAGTCTAATCCGACTTAAATTGAGTTAGTTATAATTTGAGACTTTTAAGTACTAGGAGTTAAATGAAAAAAATATAATTGTGTTTAATTAATCCAAATCATCGTATTTTGTCTAATTTAATTCATTTGTTATTGATATAATATATATATTTTTTTTTAATTTCTAATACATGAACTTATTAACATTTAATAAGATATTACATAATGATCGATAATAATTAATTAAGCATTCAGTTGATATTTAGCTAAGCGATATTCAATAAAACTAGAATTAATTTTTGGATAAAAATTTATACCTATATATTTATTTAGCCAGAATTCAATCTCATTTAGGATTACGAAAAAAGTATTATTCATAAATGAGCGATTCTGAAAAATATTTTTTTATAATTTATTATGCATAAATATTAAATAATTAAATATTCTTGAAAATTTAAATTTTTTGAAGTTATGAAAACAAAGAGAAGATACGTTCTTGAAAAGACAAATTTAGGTATTCCTTAAAAATAATTGAAAATATGTAAATAATAGTGGTGACAAAATTGATCCAAATAGGGGTGTGCAGAATCGAATCGGAACCGAAAACCAAACTAAACCGAAATGAATTTGGTCTATTTGGTTTGGTTATTTCAATTTTCGGTTCATTCGATTCTGAACAGAAATTGAAAATCGGTTTATTCGATTCGGTTCGGTTCTTAAAATTGAAAAACCAAAGGAACCGAACCGATCGAAGTTTTATAGATATATAGTTTTTTAGTTTTAATGTTCCAGAGATGATAAGTTGGATTGATGGTGATTGATGGTGCAAAAAGAAACAAAATCCCCCAGGTTCTGCGTTCAATTCTCACAAATGGTATGTATGGTATTTTCTTTTATTTTTTTTATTTCAATTTTTTATTTCAATGTGCTTTCTATGGGGGTTCCTATTTATTTATTTTTCTTCAATTTTTTTTTTCAATGTGCTTTCTGTGGGGGAATGGGTCATGGAACTAATTCCCTAGCATTTACTGTGCGTGACATATATTCTTGTAAAATAGCATCATGATTGTTAAATTAATATAGCAGAAGTAGATGTTATTATAAATTCTAATATATATGTTGTATATTAACTGTGTTTGAAGGATATACATAAATAATAGAAATTATATATGGGAATATGATAATTTAAAAATATGGATATATTCAAAATTTGAAATATATAATTTTCAAATTTTTATTATAATTGACTATTTTTTTATTTTTATATCATTAATGGTGCACAATTGATTATTTTTGTTGTGAATATAATAATTTGCATTATTTGCTATGATTATTTAATTTACTGAAAACAAAAAGGGAAATTATTTTATACAAATTAGCACTGCAACTTTTATTTTGCAATCTTAGTGTAATTTTTTTTTATGAAAATAATTATAGAGAGTAATACTATAACTATCTGTATATTAAATATATAAATTTTTAAATATAGTAATATTTTATTTCAAATATTATACCTTTATTTTAATTTTAGAAAAATACAAAGAATTTAATATTTTCTAATAAATGTTACAGGAAATGGAATTGGATTGAAAAAAAAATGCCATGAGACTCATTGTAGCAAACAGTTAGTTTATAATTAGCACTTTTGTTTAATTATTGTTCTAAATTTATTAAGAATATGTCTATTGAACATGGATGTTTATCTAAGCATGAATTCATTTTTATCTACTTTTACACAATTTCAGATTTTTAAAAGATTTTTTCTTACTTTTTAGGATTAATTACAAAATCGGACCTAAATTACAGATGAGTTTTAATTTCAGGCCCCCAAAAAAAAAATCTTGCATATCAATTCCAAATTCTAAAAATACCTATTCAACAATTTATTTGCTTTAGCTCCAAAGTCTATATCAGTTGGCAATGGGTCTTTCCAGCCTTTCAATTATACTTAATAACCAATTTAAAAAAAAAAGATATTTTTTAAAATATTATTTTAGTAGTATATTTTTTAATATAATTTTGATTAGTATTTATTATAGACATAATATAATAAATTTATGTATATTATTTTAATTTTAGTTATTTTAAATAAATTTATTTTATTGAATATAAATTAATTTAATTTATGGATCCATATAGATTAAAAGTCCAATTTAAAAAAAGCCCATGTTAACCCAGAACCGGTTGAACCGAACCGACCGAAATTATTTCGGTTTGTTCGGTTCTCGATTCTATAGAGTTCGGTTTCGGTTCGGTTCCTATAATTCTTGAAATTTGGTTTTTGGTTTAATCGGTTCGGTCCAAAACCGAACCGAACCGACCAAATGCTCACCCCTAGATCCAAACCCAAAATTCAATCCAAACCCGTTCAAAAAAAATAATCCAAACATAATTCAATCCAAACAAATATCCACTGGATCAACTTAAAACTGATATATTTTATTTTTCAACTCAATTCAACCCAACCCAATACTTATTAGATCAATCTAAAGTTGACGCATTTCATTTTTCAATCTATTTTTGTAAGATAAAATCAAATTTCTTATTTTATTAGAAATATATAATTCAATTATTTTGAAAATATAAGATTTAGTATCATTCATATTCATATATGATCGTGGAAACAAAATGTCCTTATGCTATTAAAAATATATTTCAATTTCATTTAAATTAAAAATTTAATTTTATCTACAAATAATATTTTAGGAGGATTTTTAATTTATATAGACTATCAACTTTTTTGTAAAATAATTGAAGATTAATTTTTTTTAAAAGAATAAAAAAACCACACTAAGTTGGAACTATTCTAGGATAATATACTCCGGCAGTATATCCTCTTATGATTAAGCTTAAGCTAGGCGGGATAGAATTGTGCCAAGTAAATGGCAAAATTGATCCAAATTTAAAATTTAATTCAAATTTATTCAAAAAAATGACTCAAATCCAACTCAATCCAAACAAATACCTATTGAATCAATTTAAAACTAACTCATTTTATTTTTCAATCTAACTTAAAACCCATTGGATCAACTCACTGGGTCAGTACCCAATTAATTTCTTTTAAAATCTCTATTAAGTAAATTTTTTTTATCAACAATGCAAATTTTAGTTCTTTCAACACGAATTTTTTTCATTTCTTCTTCCAAAGCACGGTCACTTTGATTACCCAGTTCTTTATGCTTCTCTTGAATATGAAAATGCCACTCTGGCTTTATGCTTCTCTTGATGTGTCAAAGTTAGTGAATTTTAAAAATAAAAAAATTGTTTTTGTCTTTATAAGAGTATTCATTTGGTAGCTTATATATACTATACATAATAGATTTTAAAAATATAATAGTTTGTGGAACGGAAGAAAAAATAATATTTTTTATTTTTCATTATTCAACCCATTGGATCTATAATTTACTCATATTGTTGATAAAAAAAAACTTTTATAATAATTTGCATTAAACCCATAGATCGACCCAAATCCATCCAATTCATTTGGATATTAACCTATTTATGATCCATATTTTTTTATCCATTAATGATCCAACCCAAACCTGTCCAACCTGCCCATTTGCCACCCCTATAAAGGACCAAGGCTGGTGAATTGAAGGTTAATTATTGTATAGAAAAAGAAATCATCATATTTTTATATTTTAAATAATCTTAATTTCATAAAATAAATTTATTGGTAACTGATTAATAATGCCCAAAATGTCATTCGCAAACCTGG
Organism: Excoecaria agallocha; assembly: GCA_037975025.1. Taxonomy (NCBI): domain Eukaryota; kingdom Viridiplantae; phylum Streptophyta; class Magnoliopsida; order Malpighiales; family Euphorbiaceae; genus Excoecaria; species Excoecaria agallocha. The sequence goes on along the minus strand of CM075812.1, from coordinate 37,926,032 downwards.
CCCAACAATCACAAGTCCAACCTAAGTCTTGCCAAAAGCTCTTTGAGGAGATAGGCCCAACGAGGTCTGAACCTCGCTCTCTAAAGGCTTGGAACACAAGTGGACAAGCAGGTACGGCAAGCAAAACAATAAAGTCATCCGATAGAACCTATAAGACTCAACCTTTAATGTTCCATTGACACACGTTTCTGTCCCATCCATCATCTACATAATATCACATCATCGAACACCTATTCTTACATCTGAGTAAACCACTCAAGTAGCTCTAGATGTTTTTTATAAATACCAGGTTTTCACACACACAAAAAAGGTTGAACTCTCAATCTCTCTTTCTATGCTTTCCTAATCCAAGTCCTTTATTGACTTAAGTTTCGGAGTGCTCATATCCGGTCTACCTGTACTAGCCTTTTTGTAGGATCCAATTCGACAATATCCGATTGAGCTAAGCATACATTCTCTTCCTAACCTAACATCCATTCAATCCCACCAAATGGCCTTTTTTATTAAATCTCAAGGTTTATCATTTGGTGCTTTCGTTAAGAGCCGATGGTGGGATCACAATACCTATCCTAATAATAACGGAGGCAAATATGGGCCTACTGTTGAATGGGACGAACCCCTTGTAAGCCTAAGATGAAAGTACCAGGACCAAATGAGGAAAAAATAATATGTGCCAGGTCTAAATGAGGATGAAACATCCTTTCTTTGAGACATTACACACTAGTGTTCAAGCCTTCCAAAATTAGCCTATTAGGAAAGACATTGGAAAAGGCAATAGAGTTGTCTCCTTCTCCATTCGTGAGCAAATCAATTGGAAGGGAAAAATGCAGCAGGAAATGAAACATCCCTTCATAGATCATGAATAACCCTTTCATAAGGAGATGTAACATCCCTTCATAGATCATGAATAACCCTTTCATAAGGAGATGTAACATCCCTCCAAAGATTAGGTACTTCTTCCACATTGGCACATGAGCCTCTCCATACTCCTTTACTCGAAAGGGACACTAAATAAGGCTGTAAAGTTGCATGCTCTCCCATTTGCTAGAAAGCAAAGGAAACACAGTGCAGCATGAGAAATTCTCTCGTTCCAAATGAAGACAAAAAAAGTGCACACTTGTTTCAAGCTGAGATGAAATAGTTGCACCCAAAGCCTAGGGTTATTCGGTAGAGCGAAGCCCCTAAACACACTAAGGGATCAATCACACCTATCAAATAGAAAGGGTGCACAGAGAAGGAAAATAAAGGCAAAACGATCTAATTGGCACAAACAAGAATGTCCCAGACTTCAACCTTGGAGTTCCTTTCATGCAAGCATCAAAGGCGATCGAATGAGTAGAGTAAATACGCTACAAAGAGCTTGTAATGAGAAAGCACTCTACAACATTTAATTTCTTTTCGATGTTTTTTCATTCTATTTAATTCTTATTACATGTGTGTGTGGGACCCGATCGATGTTTTTTCGATCAAGGTACTTAATCCCAATCGAAATGATTAACATATAACTTACTATTCTTCCAATCGATGTATTCCTGATTGAAAATTGTAATCCCAATCAAAAATCAATGTAAATGTTTACTTTTTCTTGATTGAAAGAGTGATGTATGAACACTTATACTAATATATTTTAGGTTAATTCCCAGTTGAAATGATTTATGTGAATTACTGTTTTTGTCAAACCTAATGCATTCCTGATTGATGAAATTAATATATTTCATATAATTGACGTCAATGTATGTTATGCTAAATAAAGTTATCTCAGTTGAAGTCATCTCGATCACATTATCTGATCAGGAAAAGAATTTTTTTTCTGAAATCACGATTCAAAGGCTTTTTTGATCATCTAGATTAAGTCATTCGCTTGTTGTTCGAAGAATTTCAATCAAATTTCAAAAATCAATAATGTGATTATTTGCTTTTATTTCTGAATTAATGGCAATAATTACATAGTAGCAAAAAAAAAAACAAGAAGTGGTGACAAATATGAATTAGAAATTGGGAATTTTATTACTATTTCCAAATACAAAGATACATTAGATAAAGAAATTTCCTATCTAAATCTATACAAGTGACAACTTAATATCTCGAGACCAATTCTCATCAACTCTTGTAGTGCTAGAATCCTCTTTAATTCCAGCTATGAGTCAAAAAAAAGATAGAGAAGAAAGTATAGATTCCTAGCCATTTCCTATTCACAAACCATAATTCCTAGTGGTGAAAAATAGAAAGTAGAAAAAGAATTCAAGAAAATAAAGAGGAAAATACAGATTCAATGGCAATTCACCTATTATCAACAGGTGATGCCACAACAAGGGAAGACCAATTAAGGGGATAAAATTCATTCATCTTCCTAAAATGGCAAAGGTTAGAAACAAAAAGAGGTCAAAAAATCTCGAAGTACTTTGATAATGCCATTAATAAATTGCAAAAAAAGAAAAATGAAGGTTTCTAGTACTTTAGGAAAAATCAAAAGAAACTGCCTATTTATAAGAAACTGAAAAAAATTCAATGAGACTGCCATACAACAATCTCCAATAAATGACGAACCAAAACCAAAGCACTACAAATATAAAAGGATGATGAATCATCAAAATAAATGAAGCGGTAGTCATTAAATATGCCTGTTATTCAAAATTTACCATATTACAAAGCGACGCCATTTAGAGGGCATGATGAACCAAAAACCTGAATTCAATAAGTCAACCAAGGAAATCCAAAATGGCTAGCCTTTGAATTAGTTGTTCTAACCGATAAGATCCTTTATTAGCAAAAGATCATCCTCTCAATCGCAAGACTAACGATTTCACTTATACTTTTGATCAACAATTTCTCGATCGGCATGTTAAACCTAGGCTTACAAAGTTGCCTTCAGCCGCATCTCAGATTAGATTAGACTAAAACACTATTTTAATTTGGTTTATGACAAATAAAAGTGGCTTTATATCCTGGTCAATGAGATCAGGTACGCATGCAAGCCCTAAATTCTTTACTATCCCAAGTTAAGAGTTGCATTATTTATTAACATGTACTCAAAAATTGATGACTATATTTGAGTAATTCTTGATAAAGATCATTTAAAAGGATAAACATTTAGCAATACATCTAACATGCTGACAAAATACCATGCTTCGTATAAACAAGTATGTTTATCAAAATGGAAAAAAATAGCTTCATTAATACAAAAGTTTTGACTACAAACGAAAAAAATAGTACAAAGGAAATTTTGATATACATCTAATATTCAAGTATCCCTGGCGCTTCCATCTGGATCTTTTTCTGCATCTTTTTCCTCTTTAATAGGAAGATCAGGGAGTGAAGTAGGATCCTCCATGAAGCTGAAATCCTGGCCAGGGAAACGTCTCTCACACTCCAACTATATGTAAGTAATAAGATCACTTTGGAGATCACCCAGTTGGTCTATCAATTGCTCCCTCTAATCGACCAGCTCTTTTTGATAAGCGTAGTCTGCAAGGTTCAATCTCTCCTTGAGCTATCGGTTGACCAATTCTATTAATTCCACTTTATCCTGAAGCTTCTTTACCAATAAAGATGGCTGAGTTATTTGAGAGGTGTGTTCAGCATTGGAAGCCTCTAAGTCTTTCTTTATCTTTTGCTTAAACCAGGTCTTTGCAGCAAGTTTCTCCTTTCAGGCCAAGTTCTCGCCGTAAAGTTGCGTGGCCCTTTGCATGACCTATGCAAGAAAAAAAAAGAAGACAAGTCGCAAAATGCTCAAAAGGACTTGAGAAAGGTTACAATGTACAGTCATTTAGCCGGCAAGCCTCGAGATTAATCTCTACCAACTGTATGCCTGGAGAAATTACCAGACCTATATCATTCATGTCTTTTTCCAACAAGACACCTCTATTCAGGTAGTATAGCACTTGTGAGTTATGAATAGAGTATCCCTAACCAAACCTTCAAGTCAACACCTCCTTAAAAGGAAGAGTCTCGATTAGAGGAATAAGTGTAGATACTATAATGGTGGCAGATGTTTCCTTCAAAGTAACCTATTCAGAAGAGACTAGTTTAACAACTACCTCTTCACAAGCCTGGAGTGAAGGAGAAATCTCTATAACCTCCTCAAAAGCCTTATCCTTGAGGATCAACTTCCTCACCTTGGTAGGATGAGTAGTCCGATCCTCTCTTTTATGGGATTTTCTCTTTTGTGATTCTTCAGTCCTCTTAGTTCGCTCAGCTATCTACTTTTTCATCTCGAGATCCATGAAAGCTAAGAATGGAGAAAGTAAAATGTTAGATCACAAGGTACCATTTAAACCCTAAACAAAAATTAAAACTCATGCAAAATCCTAAGGACTCATACTCATCTAGTCTAGCTAAAAAGATCTCCCAACTAGTTAGGTTATCTTCATGATCCTATATATATTTTATCAATTTTTGAATATCGAACACTTGAAAGCCAAAAGACAAATCTTTCAAAAGAATAGCCTATGACGATTGGTGCAAACTTACACCGAAACCTTCTTTTTATCTGGTTAAAAGAAACCTCTCCTTGAATCCTTTTAAAGACGTGGGTAAAGTGAAAAGCTTTCTTTAATTTCTAGCGATAAAGTAATATTTTGTCCCCTCTTCCTGACTAGATAAGTAAAGGAAGTAAGTAAAAAGTTCAAGAGATAGAACGACTCTGAGTGACCTAAATAGAATTCTAAAATAAGTTATTACTCTCCATTCATTTAGATTTAATGGGTTAGGTGCAATCCCATAACTATGTGGTTGAATAGGTGTAACAAAAATTCTAAGCCGCACTCCAAAGAACCTTGGAATTCGATGAACCATTTTGGAGGGCTTTCAAATGGTCCATCTATCATCGATATGGATAAGGGGCAAGACAAAAGAGCTATGTCTTTAGGCAATTTTCATTTCTCTCTCAACTTCCCCACCTATGCAACATTAAATGTTGTATACTTCTTTATAGGATCCTTATCCCTATACAACTCTAGGAAACTAAGGTCAAAAACTTTATTGGCATTAAACTCACTCAGGCTACCACTTAAAGCCATCTTTAAAGGAGGGGTAATAAAAAAAAAGTCACTGATTTGCTCCCAGAAAGCAGACCTTAAGATGTCTATAAAAGGGCTAGGGAGCAACAAAGATGAAGACAAACATAAAGAAAAAGATGAAGAGTTTGAGTCCAAAATATAATTATAATTACAAGATATCTAAGTAGAGAAAACTTACTCAGCAAAAGTTTGCAAAGAAATCTACAAAAAGTGCAGGATACCCCTAAATCAAAGCCCAAAAACTTAAAGGGAGGAAACTCAAAGCTTCAAAAAAATGAAAGAGAAACAAATCTTCAAAAGGTATGAAAATGTTTCCAAATTGACTATTTATATTCACAGGGACTAGCCCCTCGGTGAGTCACGTGAAGGTAATAGAATGATCCTACGACATGGCGACTCTCAAATGGACCAAACGGAATACGAGGCATTCCCTTTCAAAAAATATCACTTACGAAGCATCACTTATCAAACAAATGAAAAGACTCTCAATAATCTGAGGTCACACACTAAAAACTTTAAATTTTTAGGCACAAAGTCACCTTAGTTTGCATTCCTTCGATCCCTTATGGATTAAAACATCATGAACCCTTATGATTCCAGGCATGAAGGTCACCTTAGTTTGCATTCCTTCGATCCCTCATAGATCGAAATGGCGCAAACCCTCAAGATTCTGGGCACAAAAGTTGCTTAAGTTCACATTCCTTCAACCCTCATGGATCAGAACATTGCGAACCCTTAAAATTCCAAGCACGAAAGTTGCCTAAGTTCACATTCCTTTGATCCCTCACAGATCGAAATGTCATAAACCCTTAAGATTCTAGGTGCAAAAGTCACCAAAGTTCGCATTCTTTTGATCCCTTATGGATCAAAATGTCGCAAACCCTCAAGATTCCAGACATGAAAGTCTCCGAAGTTCACATTCATTTAATCCCTCATGGATCAGAACATCGTGAACTCTCAAGATTCAAGGTGCAAAAGTTTCTTTAGTTCGCATTTCTTTAATCCCTCACTGATCGAAATGTCGCGAACCCTCAAGATTCCAGGCACAAAAATTGCCTAAGTTTACATTCCTTTGATCCTTCATAAATCGAAATATCGTAAACCCTCAAGATTCAAAGCATGAAAATCGCCTTAGTTTATATTCCTTCGACCCCTTACGGATCAAAATGTCATGAACCCTTAAGATTCCACGAGCCAGTCGCCCAAGTCTTTATTCCTTCAATATTTCATGAATCGAAACGATGTTTCCAAGTGCCATTCACCTAAGTTTTTATTCCTCCGATCTTCTACAAATCGAAATGATGTTTCCAGGCACTAGTTGCCTAAGTTTTTATACCTTTAATCTTCCACAAGTTAGAATGATGATTTTAGGTCCAATCACCTAAGTCTTTATTCTTCCGACCTTCCACAAATCAGAATGATGGTTCCAAGTGCCAATCACCTAAGTTTTTATTCCTCTGATCTTCCACAGATTGAAAAGATGTTTTCAGGTGCCAGTTGCCTAAGTTTTTATTCCTCCAATCTTTTACAAATCAGAACAATGTTTCCAAGTGCCAATCGCCTAAGTTTTTATTCTTCTAATCTTCCACAGATCGAAATGATGATTTCATGTGTCAGTCGCCTAAGTCTTTATTCCTTCGATCTATAGACAAATTGAAATGACAATTCCAAATATTAATGGCTTCAATCATCTTCCTTCGATCTTTATGACAGATCAGAATGTTGGGCGGGAGGGGGAATGTAACACCCTTACTGTAACAGTCTTATCGGACAAGTAGAAGGTCGGAATTTTTTTTTTTCTAATTCCCTTAACAATCAGTATGCATAAGTAACTTTCATTATTCAATGACCTATAACTGTTCAGAATTCACTATGCATTTAATAAAATTTTGGCAATATAACGGCTATATTCTTAGCTAGCCCCCTGAAAAGCAAACATTTACACAGCCTCTCAGAGGCACAACAGTTTAAATCAAATCATTTAACACATCCACATATATTATCAAGCAACACCTGTATATCATTCATTCCCTGCACTTCCTTATCCTCATACTACCATAATTAACACAAAATACGATCATAGCTACACTAATATCTTCATATACAACACATGATAAGTATATATATATCTGTATATACATGCCACAAACAATCCTTTTAACTCTTTAGCTTCAATTTTTTCTCCTTTGTGTACCCATGCTCCAGACTAGCTGTACCTGCACGCAGTAAATTCTACGTGCTGAGCATTAAACATGCCCAGCGGTGACTAAAAATCATAGTATTTCCCTATAATATAAATGTATTAATAATTTAAGCTTAAGTAACTTATTCTCAATTTTTCCTTTCTAAAAGCAATATTTTTTTTTTTGAATGACTAACTTTTCGTTCAATTCATAAATTCTCTTATATTTCAAATTAGTCCTTGAACTTTTCATTTATTACAAAAATGCCCTTTTTACTCTATTAATTACTACTTTACCCTTTTTAGTCCTTATTTTCTTATCTTACCTTATTAGTTAACTTATAATTTACCGTTTAATCCTTAATTTCACCTTTTTCATGTAAAATTACATTTTTGTCCTTTAACTTTATACAGTTGACTTTTTACCTAATTAATTGACTAAATTACCATTTTACCCTTATTACTTATTTCTTTTATTACTTTTATCAATTAATTTCACCTGTAGGGCAAATTACCATTTTACCCCTAACTTTTAAATTCTTTTCATTTTAGTCCTTTTTCATATAAAACTTTCATTTTAACTTCTCTTTCACACTTTTATCATTTTCTTATCAATATGCCCCTAGTACAGACCCGGCAGAAAACTCTCAGACCGGATATGGGGGACGTGGACCCCACATGGCCACAACAGAATGAGAAATGACCTCCAAGAATCATTCCTCATATAACATATGACATGTGACAGTACGTATGATAAATATACTATGGAGATCAGTGACCCATCCATAGTAAAGCAAGTCGCCATGACTTGCACCGCGGTATATGTATCCCTATGGCCAGCCAATTATATCCTGAACTAGGTTTTACTGCCTGACTCTTTCTAAGGGCACATATTTTCTTAATTTCTTACTTTTCATTACTTGTCAATACAGTATTAATACTTTATCATTACAGTCAATCTTATTTACACATATTACAAGCCATTTTACAGTAATTCATCATGAAATCACTAAATTATGCCATAATTCATTTAAAAATGTCATATTTTTCAACTAATACCTAATTAATATTTATTTCAAAAATATTCATTTAATTCCCATAAATTCAATAAAAATTCATACTCATTAATTTACATTAGTATTAATATTAGGAAGCTTAAAATCATTAAAATCATCAATTTTTACATTAATTTCTTATGATATACCATTCGGCCTACACTACAAGTCCATCATATCATTGATTTTTATTTCATTTAAAGTCTCTAATAGGCATATATCACTCCTAAATGCATGAATATAACATTAATTTCAATTATATCACAATACATAAAAATTTTCTTAAGAAACCTAAAGGAATTTCACTAATTTAATTGGGAAATAAAAGGATTTATTAGTCACACACCTTTTTCTATGGATTAGCCTTGCCTAGGCTTCCTTTCCCTTTCCTTTGGCTTGAGAACTTTTCTCCTCTTCTTGAAATCCTTAACAAACCGAAATTTCCATCCATTATATCTCAATTATTTTGGCTTCAAATGCTAAATTTAACAGCAAAAATGAACTCTAGGCACCCAAAATTAGTAGTAGGCACCTAAAAACCAATTGAAAAGCAAGAAATTCACATACCTAATTTTGACACCTAAACTTTAACTCTAAATTTCTCTTGATTCTCTTCTTTGAATCAAGGATTGGAGCTGATGAAGGCAATCTAGAGAGGCTAAAATCACTTTAGGAGGCTTTGATTTGGTGAGAATTGGTGAAGAAATGAAAGAAAAAGAGAGGAATTAGAGAGATATACAATTCGGCCACCAAGAGGGAAGAAGAAGAGAGGAGTTGCCGCTGGAGATTTCTGGAGAATTTCACCTTATATAGGTCTTCTAATTGGGCTATGGGCTGGGCTTTAAGTGGGCCTTACACTATTTATTAGTTTAGGCCCAAAAATTACCTATTTTAAGCCCTAATTAATTTCTCTCACTTACCAACTTCAATTTTCTTCAAATTTGATTCCATTATTTATATCATATCAAAAATAGGCTACCCATAAAATTTCAGCCCAATCGGAGTTCGTTTTGGGTCCGATTCAATTTTATCGGTCCAATTAAATCATATCGATCTGATTCCAAAAATACCAGTGTGGCCAAAAAAATTTACTTTTTTCTACCAAAATAATCTACATATTATTTTATGCATACATATAATTTTTGATAATTTTTAGACTTCATTTGCTATTTTTAGTAACTAAAACGGTCAAAAATTCGATTAAAAATCCTAATTCCTAATTTTCTCGGTTTTCGTTCTTTTGGCTTTTGGAGGCCTATTTAACCTCAATTTTACTTCAAATTTCAACCCCGAACTACTCGTGACTAGTACTTTTCAATAGTCCAATAAAAATTTTTCCACTTCCGGGTGTCATTTCAGCCCGGAGACACTATTCACTATCAGTCCGACGTTGAGGCCATTACAGGGAAAATGATAATGCCTAAATTGACATTCGCAAGCCCAACCCATTAATTATAGGTCCAACCCAAGTCCTACCAAAAGCTCTTCAAGGAGATAGGCTCAATGAGGCCTGAGCCCAACTCTCTGGAGGCCCGGCACACAAGTAGACAAGCAAGTGCAAGAACCAAAGTGATAAAGTCATTCGATTGGATTGAAAAGGTTCGACTTGTGATGTCCCACTGACACATGCTTTTTTCCATCCATCATCTGCTCAGTACACATCACCGAACATCTATTCTGACATTTTAGTATATCACTCAAGTGACTCTAGACATCTCCTATAAATACCAGGTCTTCATGCACACAAGACAGGCTGAACTCTCAATCTTTCTCTCTATGCTTTCTTGATCCAAGTCCTTTATTGACTTAAATTTTGGAGTGCTCGCGTCTAATCTACCCGAGCTAGCCTTCTTGCAGGATCCAATCCGACGATATTTGATCGGGCTAAGTACACATTCTCTTCCTAACCTAGCATCCATCCAATCTCCACCAAACAGCCTATCTTTCTTATTAAATCTCAGAGTTTATCACTAATTATACTAATCTTATTAATGTTATAACATGTGAATCTTTTACACAACCATTTAGTTATTATGAATTAGAATAATTATTATTATATTTTAGTTAGAGAAAAATATATTTTTATTTGATCAAAATTTTAAAATATTACAAATCATATATATTAAAAAAATTTACACATAATGCACCTGCACTATAACCCTTTATTAATTGGAACATTTTTTTAAATAATGATTTTTTTAAAAAATAAAAAATTGAAATATGCCAGAAATTATTACAAACTGAAGAAGTCAGACTTTTTACTCCAAAATCGCTGCGTAGCCGTTTTAGCTTGTGTCAATATTTACTATTAAATTAATAAATAATATGCAATTTTAATATTAGTGATTAGTTTTAGTCCGATTAGCACAACTTGTAAGTAGTGTGGGTTTAAATTCCACCACCAACCTTTAATTATTTATCTTAAAGTATATTTTATATATTATAAAGTATTGGAAACAAGTATCAAATGATACTTTTTGTTTATTCTAGTAAATTTATATTTTATCAATTATAGGAAATGAATAACAAATAATACCTGTTGTTGCAATGATAAATGTGTACTTATCTATTTGTGATTGGTTTGGGTCCAAATCTTGTCACCAACTCTTTTTGTTTTAATTATAGTTTTTTATTAGTTAATTAGAATTATTTTTATTTTTTCATTATTTAATTGAAATTAGTTAATACCGATTTTTAAAAATTTGACAATAGAAAAAGTAATCATTGTAGCCATATCATATGGATTGAATTTACGTATCGAATTAATCAAATATTGACGGATCTAATTATTTAACATTATTTTTTGTTATAATTTTTTTAAAAAATTAATTAAAAATTCTAATTAAATGAAATAGAAAAATCTATTAAAAAAGGTTATGGTTGGAAATAATGAAAATATTAACTAATTTAAACAACATGTAAAAAATAATGAAAATATTAACTAATTCTAATTAAATAATAAAATTACTAAAAAAATAAATACTTAAAAAAGAAAGAAAAAGGGAAAATAATAAAAAAATAAAAAATACTTAAAAAAAAAAGAAAAAGGGTTGATTGCAGGGTCGGAATCCGCTGGCTCTCACAATACATAAACTATGGAAACAATCTATTTTCTATAATTGATAAAATATAAATTTATAGAGTAAAAAAAATAATAGGTGGTGAGATTTGAACCTATGCCTCCCTTAAGGTTTTAAATTTACTTTTTCCATTGGAACAACATGCATCATTTTAAACTTTCTTTCAATCCTTAATAATATATAAAATATACAAGATAAATAATTAAAAATTTGTGGTAGAATTTGAACCCACACTACTCACAATGTATTGACTAAAACTAATAGCTAATATTAGTTTTGCATATTATTTATTAATTTTATAATAAATTCTAAGGAGAATTTTTTAGTGGATCCCACATCTCATTTCGCTATCTGATTTAACGGTCTTATACTAAACTCTAATTCTGTAAATAATTTTTACCACACTCTAATTATGTAAAATTTTTAAAAAATATTATTTAAAAAATTATCCCTTATTAACTGTTTCCCAATCACGGCCCACAACAATTCTTTGTTTTCAATTAGTACATTTTTTAAATTTGTGGTCAAATTTAGATATATTATTATTTAATTTTATATTTATTTGTTCCGACGTATATTCATATTGATATCTCATCTCTCTGTGAAGTTTTTTCTTTTTAAAAAAGGTAAATTTCTCAAGATTTTTCCTCGTGAACTTTTTATTTTATATTTTCATAATGAGATATTGAGAAAGTAGTGATAATGCTCAATATTATCTTTTACTAGGCCCGAATTAAACTCGGCCTAAATGTTCACTCAACAGAAAAGCTATGTATAGCCTAACCCTAGTGGCCCCAAGGCCTGGTGCTTAAGCAAACGGACACACATAGGAATCGATGGGATAATCTTGTTCAATCGAGCAAGACAAAGCACGTCTTTCAATAGTCCAATGACACACGCATCCATCCCATCCACCATCAACTCCTTGTCACATTGCCACAAAACTATTCTAATGCCTGAGTAGACCACTTAAGTGGTTCTCAATACTACTTATAAATACTGGGTCATCTCACACTTAAACAACACACATTACACTCTTGAGATTCTCTTTCTATTTTCTCTCTCTAAGTCTCTTACTAACTTAAGTTTCAAATTGCTAATGCTCGGTCTAACCAGGCTAGCCTTTTTTGCAGGTTCTAAACACTACCCAATCTGACCGGATCCTACTACCATCCTTATTCTGGTACAGTACCAACTCGACCACTATAATAGCCTCTCCCTCTTATAAAATCTTTAGATTTATCATTTGATACTTTCGTTGAGAGCCTATGGTAGGGTCGAAATATCTAATCCAACAACGATTGAAGTAGATATGGGTCTGTTAATGGACTAGATGAATCTCAGGGATTCCCCATCAATAATAATTAGTAAATCATGTGGCTCAATCAAAGGACACCATGAAAGTTTTGGAAAGAAGATTAAATGTCCCCTCCTTAGATCCCAAAGAACCATTGCAAAAGAAGATGTGACATCCCTCTAAAGATTGGGAACTCTTTCCAAACTAGTACACAAGCCTCCCAATACTCTTCCATTTGAAGAGACACTGGAGAAGGCCATAAAGTTCTCTTTTCCATTTTCTCAACAATCAATTAGTAAGAGGGGAAGAAATGCAGTAGGAGAAATACTCTCATTCAAAGCTAAGCAAAAGAACATGCATTCGTTCCAAGTTAAGATGAAATGATTCGCACTATAAGCCAACAATTGTCAGGCTAAACAGAGCTCCCAAGCACACTAAGGGGTCACTCTCACATGTCTAATAGGAAGAGTGCATTGGGAAGAGATTTGAAAGAGGAAAGGTTGGGATCGGGACAAAGTGAGGCTGAACACAACGAGGAAAAGGCCTTCGGCTTGTCTGGTATCTTTCATATGATGATTAGAAATATCCCAAATGTCAACCTAAAAGCTCATTTCATGCAAGTATCAAGGACGAACTAAAACAGACAAAGTAAAGACATCGCAGAGATCCTACAATGAGAAAATGTCTAAAAGGTATGCCATGTAATTTCTTTAGAATGTAAATACAACTTTCATTCAAAGTAATCTTTGTTAGTATATATATGTAATCACGATTGATGTTTATCGAAGAATGTAATCCCAATCAAAAGATTGATGTGCAAGTTATTAGTAATCCTAATCGATGTTTTCATAATCGAAGAATATAATCACAATCAAAAGATTGATGTACAAGTTATTATTATTTCCCATTGATATTTTTCCCAATCGAAGAATGTAATCCCAATCGAAAGATTGATGTATAATTTATTTTCGATAAACATTTTTTTCAATCGAAAAATTTAATCCCAATCAAAATGATTGATGAATAAATTATTGTCTTTCCGATTGATGCACTTTTGATCAATAAAGTTAATATTAATCACATGATTGACATAAGAATTATGTTAAATAAAGTTGCTTTAGTCGATGACGCCCTTGATCACGTCATTCGATTAGTAAAAAGATTTCATATTATTATTCAAAGAATCCCCATTAAATTTTAGAAGTTGTTAACATGACTATCTTCTCTGAGATAATTGACTACTATCTCTATACGATAAGTAAAAAAGAGCAAAGAGGCAGCAGAAATAAATTAGAAGTTGGGAATTTTATTAAAATTTCCAAGTACAAAGAGATACATTAGATAAAGAAAATTCCTATCTGAATCTCTACAAGCTATGACTTGATGTTCTGAGACCGCCTCTCACCAACTCCTATAGTGTTACAACCCTCTTCCTCTTTAGTTTCAACCAAAAGCCAAATTGAAAAAAAAAAAGAAAGCACAGACTCCTAGTTATTCCTCATCTACAAACCATAGTTCCAAGAAATAATCTGTCTAGACTTCAAAAGTGGTGAAAGATGGAAAGTAGAAAGGGAAAAGGAGAAAATGGAGAGGGAAATACAGATTCAATGGCCATTCACTTATTATCAACGAGTAATACTGTGTTGAAAAGAGACCCTTCAAAGTAATAAAATTCATTCAACTTCCTAAAATGGTGAAAATAAGAAAAAGAAAGAGGCTAAAAAGATCTAACTACTTAAGCAACTTTATTAAGAAGTTACAAAAAAGGAAAGAAGAAATGAAGGATCTTAACACTTTAAGAAAAATTGAAGGAGAACACCTATTTATATGAAATCCTGCAGGAAGACGTACCTTGCAATCTAAAGAGCTTTTAATGCAAATAACCACATGGTAATCCTCGATTGGTAGAGAATCAAAATCAAAGCATCACGAAGATAAAAGCCAATGAATTGCCATAATAAAAGCATAAAGAACGAAACAACAATTATTAAATGTGTCGATTATTTGAAGCACGCATTCCTGATCAATGATTTAAATCCTGATCCTATGACTGATGCTTAATCACTCTTACAAAGTTTCCCTCGGTCATGTCTTAACTCAAATCAGACAAAAGCACTAGGTAGCTTTAAAGAGGTAACAATAATTGATTCTCATCAGATTTATGACAACTCAAATTGGCTTTATATTCCAACAAACGAGATTAGGTATGCATGTAAACCTCAAATTCTTTGTTATCCCAAGTTAAGAGTTACATTCTTTATTAACATGCACTTGAAACTTGATGAATCTACTTGAAAAATTCTCAACAAAGATTATCTAATAAAATAGGCACTTAGCAATATATTCATAGTACTGGCAAAATATCATGCTTGGAGTGAACAAACATATTGATCAGAAAAAAAAGACTTCATTAATATAAAAGTTTCGACTATAAGTAAAAAAGAAAGTATAAAGGAATTCCTAAGTTGCATCTAATATTCAAGCATTCCTAGCATTTCTACTCAGGCCTCCTTCTTCTTCCTTCCATTTTTCCACCTCTTCGGCAGAAGGGTCGGGGAGTGAAGTAGGATCTTCTACAAAACTGAAATTCTGACCAGGAAGCACCTCACACACTCCAATCGCAAATGAGTGATAAGGTCACTTTGGAGGCCCGCTAGCTAGTCCATCAGTTGATCTTTTTGATCAACTAACTCTTTCTGATGATTTTGGTGAATAAAGTTCAATCTTTCCTGGAGCTGTTGGTTTATCGACTCCATCGATCCCACCTTCACCTGGAGCTCCTTCACTTAAGCAGAAAACTGAGTTATTTGGGAAGACATCTCTGATCAAATAGATTGAAGATGAGAGGCACGTTCAACCCTGGAAGCCTCGAAATCAGCCTTGGAACCCTTTAAATCCTCCTTCAATTTCTACTTCGATCGGGCCTTTATAGTGAGTTTCTCTCTCCAAGCTAGATTCTCACTATAAAATCGCATGGCCTCCGAATAATCTATTCAATATTGGAAGAAGGTTAATATCAGATACTTAGAAATTTGGATAAAGGTTGTAATTCATAGACACTTACCTGACAACCCTCGAGATTAATCTTAGCTAACTTTTTGCCCGATGAAGTAACTAGACCCATGTTATTAATATCTTTTTCCGACATGATACCTCTGCTTAGGTAGTGTAATGCCCCAGTCTTAACCCTAGTAAAAATACGTGTGATTTGATGACCTTATTGCTAATGAATTAACAATTAATTAGATAAGTGTTACTTGAGGTTTACGGGACATAATTTAAAAGGGGATAAAAGTTAAGGAATTTAATTGTTGTTAAAGCTTTATTGGGGGTAAAGGTGGTATTTGGTAATTTCTTTTGAAGATATTTTGGAATTATGTATTGGTTGAGGAAGGGGGAATGGGGTTTGGGGGTTTGATATACGCTTGAAAAGCTCATAAATATTGTGTGTTAATGTGTGGTTTTGTGTCATATTGTGTTTATTGTTTTAGTATTTTATCTATATTTTGTTGCTTTTATGTGTTTTGTGTGTGTGTATTTATTTTATAGGAGAAGGGAATGACTTGAAGATTAAAGGAGTTAAGTGGAGGAAAGAAATCCAAGTGAGCTGCATTGGAGGTGTCGCGAGCACGACGATGTCGCGAGCGCGACGGAAGGCGGTGAAGAAAGTAAGCTGAGGCATGCCATGTTGCGAGGGCGACAAAAAGAGAAGAGCTCGCGACAACCAGCGAAACCAGCCAAGCAGAGGCGTGTCTTGTCGCGAGCGCGACAGTGTCGCGAGGTCGCGACACAGTGCGGATGAGGAGTTCAAATTTATGAAGTGATGCACCTTTTCTCAAAACAATACAACTCTTGTGAAAGGATTCTTGAAGGAACATAACTTTTGGATTGGCATATATATGCCAAGTGAACAGAATTTTACAAGAAATTTTTTGAGATTTTGATTTTGTGATCTTAAGAACATTAATTTCTTTTAGTACTTTAGTTTTTATTTTTCATGTTTTGAAGAGGAGACAAAAAGCAAGGAAGAAGACATCTTGTGTGAAAGGAAAAAGGGTTGAGAGATCCCCTTCTCCTTGTTCTTATTTCTTATTTTTCTTCCTTGTAATCCTTACATGAATATTATGTTTGCATTTGATTATATATGAACAAATTTCTATTTCCATTTATAATATTGATCTTTGATTGTAGTATTTTCTATTAAAAGTTTATTGGTATCATTATAAGTTAAGGAAGACGACCTTCAATGTGCAATTCCTTTTCTGAAAATTAACAAAATGGTCATAAATAAGAGAGTTAGCGAGAGCAACATCTTATTGAAAGTTAATAGGAAATTCATTATCAAAGCATAGTTAGAGAGATCACATGTGGAGATAATTGCTATAGGTGGGTGTTTAATCTTAAAATGTGTAATTAAAAATCCACTAGTTCATTAACGAGAGTTGAGAATTAGTACTTTAATTGCATGTCTTAGGCAATCTAATTCATGTCGAGAGAGTGGTTTAGAAATATATTCCAACTTGGCTTACTAATAAGATTAAAAACTATAATTAAAATAATGGTATCAAATGCACGATTATTTAATTTCATAATATTTATTGTCTTCTTTGATTATTCTATCTAGGATTTTATTAATTTATGCAATAGAGTAGTTAGAATTAACTTCCACTTTTGAACATCGTAAACAAGATTAAAATTGAGTAGTAATAGTGGGTGATTAAAATCAACATTTTCTCGTGGGATCGATATCTGAAGTACTATAACCGGTACACCGTATACTTGCGGTATTTTAGCTTCTAGAAAAAGCATATCAAGTTTTTGGCGCCATTGCTGGGGAAATTGATTGATTTAATTTATTGCATTATGAACCTTGATTTAAGATTTTGGATCACGATATTTAATTTGTTGTTGTTTGTTGTGACTTTTCAGGATTTGACTGTTCATGTCGCGTACAAGGAGTTCGCAGGAAGAACTTGAACCGTTCAATCCGGAGATAGAGAGATTTCTATTGAGTAACCGCAAGTCAAATAAGAAGAAGAATCGGAGTAGAAGGATTATTATGACTGAAGAAGAAAATCCACCGCGCTTGATGGACTTTGCCACGCCAGCATTGAGTGGTGCTCAACAAGGTGTGGTAAGACCTACGGTAAATGCAAACCAATTTGAAATTAAACCATCGCTTTTACAAATGATTCAAAACAGTATCCAATTTTATGGTTTGGCAAATGAGGATCCAAATGCTCATTTGGCAAATTTCTTAGAAATTTGTGATACTTTTAAGATTAACGGAGTTTCGGCGGATGCAATCAAGCTTAGGCTTTTCCCATTTACACTAAAGGACAAGGCAAAAGCTTGGTTGAATTCCTTTACTAGGGGTTCTATCACAACTTGGGACCAATTAGCCCAAGGCTTTTTGTCAAAATATTTTCCCCTAGCAAAAACTGCTAAAATAATAAAGGATATCACCACTTTTGTTCAACATGACTCTGAATCTTTGTATGAGGCATGGGAAAGGTTCAAAGAATTGCAGCGAAGTTGCCCACACCATAATCTACCAAGGGAGTTGCTAATGCAAACATTTTACAACGGTGTGAATCCAACAACTCGAGGCACCATTGATGCTGCAGCTGGGGGATCTCTTATGAGGAAAACAACGGAGGCTGCTTTTGAATTATTGGAGGAAATGTCCATGAATAATTGTATGTGGCCAACCGAGAGAGTAAGAGACTCTAATTATAATTCCAGTGCTAATACTAGGGGGTCCATTCAATAGATTCTGTTGTGGCCTTGCAAGCCCAAGTAGCTGCATTAACACAAAAGATCAATAGTCTAGGAGTGGGAGGAACTCCACAAATTGAGTGCACTATTTGTGGTCAATTAGGGCATGGTAATGACGGTTGTAGTTTAGGAATAGGGAGTCCAAATGAGCAAGTGAATTTTTTATAAGGGCAAGGACGAGGAAACCCTTTTTCAAACACCTATAACCCCGATTGGCGAAACCATCCAAATTTTTCTTGGGGTAGTAATAACAATCAAAATAGAGGGGTAGGATTTCAACAACCTCAAGATAGGTTTGGAGCCTTGGAAGTGAAGGTAGATAGATTTATTGAGGAGCTTAACTTAAAGTTTACTTCACAAGAAGATAATCAAAAGAGGTTAGAAACTAAATTCGATCAAATAACAAAGAATCAAGCCTCTTCAATTCATAATTTGGAAGTACAACTAGGGCAAATTGCCAAGGCTTTACCTTCTCGCTTACAAGGAAACTTACCTAGCAATACGGAGGAAAATCCTCGCGACCGTTTGAAAGAAGTCTAAGATAGACATCAGATAATTTAAATTTATGTTCATATTTACAGTTGACTTAGTGGTTATTTGCATGTGTATTTCTATTTCCATTTTATTTTATTTTATTGTTGTTTCATTTGTTTTGATTTGTTTCCCTCTTTATTAGAATACTTACACATTTTTATTTTTATTTTACAGGTATTTATGTGTGCTTAATTTATGTTGTCTATATTTTAGTTAAAAAAAAAGTGAAAGTGAAAAAAAAAAGCAACAAGTAATGAACATTTCATCATTGTCGCGAGCGCGACAAAGATGAGTGGGACGGATCACAGGACTCTGTCGCGAGCACGCCCTGTTCACGAGCGCGACTAATTCATCTTAATTTGGGCAATAAGGCTCTGTTGCGAGCGCGACTTCTACTTTTGGGGATATGGCATCTACTTTCTGTCGCGAGCGCGATTTGCTTCGCGAGCTCGCTAGTTCAAATACTGTGCCTTGTCGCAAGCGCGGCATTGTTGCGAGGTCGCGACATGACACGGGATTTGAATTTCTTAGGGTTTTAGCTGCCTTTTCATCTTCCCCTATATATAGTTAAAATCCTAAGTAAACTATTCACCTTCTCCATTCAGCAACTCTTGAGTTTTAAACGTTTTTCTCTCCAAATTTTTAGTTCTCTCCTCTTCTGTTCTTTCTCTTTTAATTTTGTGGAGAGTTTTTGCTGGATTCTGTGTTGTTTCTCTTTCTTCTTCACTTATTATTGTGATTTCAGTTTGGGTTTCTTTATTTTCCATCATGGTGCGCACAAAATCCATTGGACGCAAGGATAAGCAGCCAGTTGCCGAGCCAAGTTCTCCGCTAACACCACCTGTTGAGTATCTTCAGGCCAGGTTTGAGTGTCCCTTCCCTATCTACTCTGAAGACGAAGGGAAAAAGTTTAAGTTTTTTAACACCAAAACCTATGTAGGCATGTTGCATCTAGATACTGAATTGCTTAATGATTTAGGTTTGACTGCTCAATTTGATAAATATATCAAATACATGAAATGGGAGAAATTTTCTGTCATGAATTTACCTATTAGGAGGGATTGGGCTGTAGAGTTTTTTGTCACATTGGCTTATGTTGATAATAAAAAGACTCACTTTAAATTTTGACATCAGGGTGCTGAGTTTACATTTGGTTTTGACGAACTTCATGATTGGTTTGGTTTTCCATTGAATGGAACACGTTTTAATTCTAATTTATTTGATCACCGACCAATTTGGACAACACTAACTGGCTTGACAGAATTCAATAACAAAAATGCCTCTAATAGACTTATTAAGGACAATGGCTTGTTTTTATTTCATAAGTATTTATGCCATGCCTTATTTGGACGCGTAGAAAGCACCAAGGTTCAATCCAAGGACTTGTTTGTGCTTCATTTGTTACTATCATGTAAAACACCATGCTCCATAGATTTTATCTTTGACGGGTTATACCATGCATCAATTGCTAGAACTAAAATTGTAGGCATGTGTCATATGGTAATCGGTATTATTTTGGGGTGTTTAGGTGATTTAGGCAATTTTGTTTTGGCTGAAAATGAACATGTGACTTTAATGGATATCTGTTATCTTCGTAACTCCCATGTTTTAGATAGACATGCTATGCCTCCGCAGTTTTTATCGCGTTTTGTGCAGGAAACGAGATCTAGTCGTGCCAAAGGCAAAGGAAAAGCACCTGCAACATCTACTGCTGCTGAACCTGATGATTCCGATGAGGCTGATGATGAAGAAGAAGCTGCTATGGCAAGTGATTTTGGTATGGGTCGAGATGATCGGGATGAGCCCAGTGTCGGTGCTGCGTAAGAGGACAATGCTGGATTGCAGCGGGTCATGTCTTGGTTGGATGGGATTGAGGCTGCCAATCAAAGCATGACGGCTCGGATGGATTCCCTTGAGGCGACTGTCCAGCAAATGCATAAGAGTCATAAGAGCCTCAGCCGCAAGCTCCTTTCCTTCTTTCGCCACCATAATATTCCTTTCACGCCTTCTCTACCGGGGTCCCCAAGTGGGGCTAATGAGTAATGTTACCTTTTCCTATTTTTAATTTTTTTTGCTCTGTTTTCATGCTGTTTGTGTTGTGCTTGTCTGTGTTATATGTTTTGTTTTATGGAGTCTTCCTTACATAATAAGGACATTGTGTCCTTTAAGTGTGGGGAAGCTAGTTGGTAGTATGCATATAGGATTAGTGTTAAATTTTTTATGCTTTATGTTAAGTTGTGTGCTGGAGTTATTCTTTGTGAGATTATTGCCTATTAACATATGTAATTAGTCTTTGCATAGTTAATTATGAGTTGATTTGATACATTTACTACTTAGAATTAAGGATCTTTAGTTTTAATATGATTATGTTTCTATGGATAGGCATGTTTAGGTAAAGTACTTTGGTATATGGTTCTTTTAAGCCAAGTTTCTTTAAGCATGTTCTTTAGAATAGTGAGAATGCATGATGTAGAGTTTTATCATAGCTATGGTGAGCTTTTGAGCCTTAACACATTAAAAAATTTTTTATTTTTATTTTTATTTTTTTTTTGTTGAGAGAATTCCTCTTGTATTCATTACTTTAGAACTTGTGTTAGATAATTTTTGAGATCACATTTAGTATGAGATGTGCATGAAAAATGGTAAGGGCATTAGATTACACTATTTTGGCTTGCTTTAAAAACTTACCTTTTTGACTTTAGGTAGCCATTTTGAGCCTAAACTATTTTATTCATGAGCTTATTTTTAGCCTTTTGCCAATTTCTAACTAATTCAACTTTGAGCCTAACCCTTATGTGGAAAATGTAGTTAAGCTTTGATGAGTAGGATATAGTATTGATATATTTTCAGCATGAATTTTTGAATATGTGTCTAATCCCTGAAATTTAAAGCCACTAGTACTTCCTTAGTTAGTAAAAAAAAAGAGAGAGAGAGAAAGAAATAAAGGAAAAACAATGCTAAACTAGTTTGCTTTCAAAAGAATGAAACAGAAGAAAGAAAAGGCAACTAGTTGAATTTGAGCATAAATGAAAACTAGTGGGAATTAAAGAATCGCTATAAGGGATTATGGAAATTTCATTAGTAAGATAAATATTATGCTTTAGTGCAACCTTTGCAATACAAAATCTTACTTGTTGGAGTATTTGCTACATTTTCCACATGAATGAGCTACTTAACCAAAATTTTCCTACCTTAACCTAAGCCAAGCTATAACCCTTTAAAGACCCTTTTGATTTTGTGCATTATTTTATACTAGTGATGGAGATTTTTATTTAATACAAGCCTATGGTATGTGGTGGTATAAGAGGAAATATGAGTTAAACATAATCCATTAAACATTTGAGTGATGTAAGGCAGAAATTATGAGAGAATAACTCTACATTTTGTATTACTTGTTAGGATAAGAGTACATGTTGTAAGAAATAAAGATTTTAAGAGCTTTATATCATTGTACTTTGCATTCTCTTGTTTATCTTATTTGGGGCATATGAGTATTAGATTTTATAGATCTATGATTTTATTTTGGTATTTGTTGACATTGACTCATGATTACTATGTTTAAGAAACTTATTGTGTGTTAATTTGTGAGAATCTTAAGAAGGACAACTCCATATTTCATGTTTAATGTTTTTGTGTTTGAGCTTTGATGGTGTCTAACATTTTTAAGTTTTTGCTTGAGGACAAGCAAAGGTTTAAGTGTGGGGAATTGATATACGCTTGAAAAGCTCATAAATAGTGTGTGTTAATGTGTGGTTTTGTGTCGTATTGTGTTTATTGTTTTAGTATTTTATCTATATTTTGTTGCTTTTATGTGTTTTGTGTGTGTGTATTTGTTTTATAGGAGAAGGGAATGACTTGAAGATTAAAGGAGTTAAGTGGAGGAAAGAAATCCAAGTGAGTTGCATTGGAGGTGTCGCGAGCATGACGATGTCGCGAGCGCGACGGAAGGCGGTGAAGAAAGTAAGCTGAGGCATGCCATGTCGCGAGGGCGACAAAAAGAGAAGAGCTTGCGACAAACAGTGGAACCAGCCAAGCAGAGGCGTGTCTTGTCGCGAGCGTGACAGTGTCGCGAGGTCGCGACACAGTGCGGATGAGTTCAAATTTATGAAGTGATGCACCTTTTCTCAAAACAATACAACTCTTGTGAAAGGATTCTTGAAGGAACATAACTTTTGGATTGGCATATATATGCCAAGTGAACAGAATTTTACAAGGAATTTTTTGAGAATTTGATTTTGTGATCTTAAGAACATTAATTTCTTTTAGTACTTTATTTTTTATTTTTCATGTTTTGAAGAGGAGACAAAAAGCAAGAAAGAAGACATCTTGTGTGAAAGGAAAAAGGGTTGAGAGATCCCCTTCTCCTTGTTCTTATTTCTTATTTTTCTTCCTTGTAATCCTTACATGAATATTATGTTTGCATTTGATTATATATGAAAAAATTTCTATTTCCATTTATAATATTGATCTTTGATTGTAGTATTTTCTATTAAAAGTTTATTGGTATCATTATAAGTTAAGGAAGACGACCTTCAATGTGCAATTCCTTTTCTGAAAATTAACAAAATGGTCATAAATAAGAGAGTTAGCGAGAGCAACATCTTATTGAAAGTTAATAGGAAATTCATTATCAAAGCATAGTTAGAGAGATCACATGTGGAGATAATTGCTATAGGTTGGTGTTTAATCTTAAAATGTGTAATTAAAAATCCACTAGTTCATTAACGAGAGTTGAGAATTAGTACTTTAATTGCATGTCTTAAGCAATATAATTCATGTCGAGAGAGCAGTTTAGAAATATATTACAACTTGGCTTACTAATAAGATTAAAAACTATAATTAAAATAATGGTATCAAATGCACGATTATTTAATTTCATAATATTTATTGTCTTCTTTGATTATTCTATCTAGGATTTAATTAATTTATGCAATAGAGTAGTTAGAATTAACTTCCACTTTTGAACATCGTAAACAAGATTAAAATTGAGTAGTAATAGTGGGTGATTAAAATCAATATTTCCTCGTGGGATCGATATCTGAAGTACTATAACCGGTACACCGTATACTTGCGGTATTTTAGCTTCTAGAAAAAGCATATCAGGGTTAAGGGAGGAGAACGGAGGAGCCCCAATCGATGATGCAGTCGTCGGCATGCTAGCTTCTACCTTGTTGCTTCTCTTTTGCGCATCGGCACTCTCGCCCCACCAACGACAGCTTCGATCTTCTTTTCCCCTCTCTTTTCTTCTTCTTTTCTTTTGCAGTGAACTCCTCTTCTTGCTCCGATGATCGACGGTGGCTTTTGGGTTCATGACTAGCACCGACGACTCCGTGAAGCTGAGGTGGCTTTTCCTACTGCTACCGCTCCTCCCCACTCATCTGTAGCAAGTAGATCGACAATGGTGAGGGTGGGACAGTCTGGCTCCGATCCCATTGAACGACGGTAGTGTTGGGGCGCATGAACATCACCTAGAAGTTATCGATGGCTTGATCTACTAGTGGACGGCTTCGGTGCATCTTCGATGAAACTCTGATGACCGGTCCGACGAGCACATTAATAGGCATATTGGAGCAAATTCGACCCTTAAGGTATGGGACATCAAAATTTCCTCTTTAACAATTATGTAAGTAAATTCTGAACTTATTGGACATAGATTAAGGTATGGA
Organism: Excoecaria agallocha; assembly: GCA_037975025.1. NCBI lineage: Eukaryota > Viridiplantae > Streptophyta > Magnoliopsida > Malpighiales > Euphorbiaceae > Excoecaria > Excoecaria agallocha. Next base: position 37,901,422 of record CM075812.1, on the reverse strand, counting down.
ATTAAATGTTTATTTTGTCTATATTGATTATATTATAGAATTAAATGTCTAATCTAGGTGAGTATTGAGAAGAGTATGGGAACCTTTCTCATCTTGCCTGGGTATTTATTGTTGGGATTAAAGCTTTTAGAATTATAATAATGTATGATTTATTGATTTAACCACTTATCTATGGTTATTTGAGGTTTATTGGTTCAAATAAAATGAGTTAAGGTTAAAGAACTTCTAAATTAAATAGATTGAACCGATCATAAACTGGCAGGAATAATAGAATTGTCCTATTGGGTATATTGATCTATTTTACTATCAATGTTGGATTTAATTTATGATAGAGTTGTATGACAATATTCGGTATGGAATTATAAGCATGTATGAATTTAAGTTGAGATTTATAAAACCAAGTTAGAATGTATAGATGTGATAGCGATTCCTGCATAGTTTCAAGTATGTTTGTGATTAAAGAGAGTTGGTAGGACTTCCAATTCAGTGTAAGGCGATCAATGCCTGCAGTTTGGAGTCAAAGGGGAATTCATCTTTAAGGTATTATTTATCCTGAATAGACCTAGAATATGGAAAATATGAGATTAAAGGAGGTTGCATTATATATATATATATATATATATATATATATAGCATTTAGTATTACAGGTACATATGAGAATTATAAGCTATTTTTATAATGAACTTATGCATCATTGATGTCTGGTCAATAATCGTTATAGTGAATGTAAGTTTCCTATAGTTATATGTTACTTGCCTAATATCTCACAGTTAAGGTGTATAACTTGATCTGATGTATAGATTGGTAACAAATAGATATTTCTATATATTAGTAAATCAAAACTGTATACAATACTGAGAAAGGAATGATGTGTTGATAATAACAAGAATTAAGAGTGTTAATACATGTAATGAAACTATAGGAGTTAGATCACACTTCAAGATATGATGGAATCTAGTGAGTAGTCTTTATATAAAGGAATATGTTTGCATGTTTGTTCATGCTCTGTATTTTATTGCAAAGAATAGATGCTTACAAGTATTGTACTGATGTTTGAGATGGAATGATCCTACATATGCTCACATAGATATAAAATGTTATAATAAAGATACAAGTAAGATAATGGATAACTGTTTGATCATGTTAGAGTATGTAACTGATTATCTACACTCTAATAGACTATAAAAGTGAATTAAGACGTTAAAACATGACAAGTGGTCATCCTAAAAATGGGGCTAACCTTTTATACTATTATATTGATCATATATGTCTGGATATCATTCCAAATGATTATGTGCTGGTAAGATTAACTACGAAATAGTAGGGAAGCTATTCATGGTAAAATGCAAAGGTACATCACTATGAACTATCAATGAGCTGTGTAAAGTTTAATACCTTATAGTTAATGTGTATATGCTCTGATAAGTGGTCTGACTCATTTTCTAAACAAGTGTTAGTAGCGTAAGCCTATATTGCCATGTCAAAGGTTATGTTTATGCATATATATAGACCTATACATAACTCTCTAAAGATTACAAGTATTGAGTGCTTACCCTTTATGGTATGCGAGTTATCAAGTTTATGGAACAGTGATATATGTACAAGCATTATTGGAACATGTTTATTGATCTATGGATAAAAAGGGTTGCATTACTTGAATGTTACACTCTCATGTTGTCATATAAGCATCACCCGTGTTGTTCTTGATGAAATGAATTAATTGTCTTAAATGCTATACTTTATTATCATTTCTCAGAGTTATGCAAATACTGTAATATGGTTTACTGAATATTGACGCAACTACATAACCATATGATGTGCATCCTTATTTATTGTGGCTCTAAGCCAATATTACTCTATGAAAGAATAATGGTGAGCACCTAAAATGTTTATGGATATTGTTTAGCCTCTGGGTCTTAGTTCAGTCGTGGATTAAATAGGCATGCCTAAAGGGATATAGTTGCAGCTACCATAGTTGACCCCGATTGGGTCTTGTTCCTTTATGGAACCATTGTTCAGCCTTTTGGGTCTATTGTTGGTTCCTTGCTGGAACCTTTGCTCGGCCCTTTTGGATCCATTATTTGATATCTTTGGATATCCATTGTTTGATACCTTCAGGTATCTATTGCTCCCGTTATCCACCCTTTGAACTGGTACTTAGGCAAGCTACTTTTAGTATTGTATAATTGTAAAGTGCACTAAAAGTTATCAAGTTAGACGCTAAGTCTTATGTGCTTAAAAATCTATAAAATGTATGCATATGACATTGTGCCTTTTTAGTGACTTTATCGGATAATTATGTTGCTTAATGCTTATTCTCTGTAATCATATGTAAGTTATATATATATATATATATATATATATATATATATATATATATATATATATATATATATATATATATATATGATTACTTATAAATGGGCATACTTATGACTCTGATATGAACTGATGTAAAGTAAATGACACAATATGATGTTGTATGACGTTTAGTCGCCATGCTAAGACAATATTAAGTAATACATGATTATGAACAGGGATGTGAAAATGGGAATGTGTTCTATACTTAAAATTGTGTGATATATGTGTAGGAATTTTGCCTAATAATATCTTCTGTGGTCATTGTAATACCCCTAATGGTATCCTAAGAGAGATAGATGATCATTTTGCTTGAGACAGAAGTTAATTATGTGACTAATTAAAGTAAAATTGTAAATTAAGGATTTAATTGAAAATTTGAAGTAAAAGTTTGGAGGTAGAAATGTAAATTATGAAAGATGAGAGACAAAAGTAAGAAGCATAAATACAAAAAGGGACCAAAATGAAATTTGCCAAGATTTTTATTTATCAACCAATAGGAATTAGGCATATGGGAAGCTAAGAATGAGAGAAGAAAAAGATGGTTTCTTCTAGTGGTGGCCAGCCATTCTTGGCCAAGAAAATTCATTTTTTTTGTTTTCCTTTCTTTTCTTCTTCGTTTTCTTCTCTTCTCCTTAAAGATGATATTGTGCTCTAAGTGAGGAAATGTTTGTAGATGATAGAAAGAGAGAAAGAACTGTTTTACAGTAACCTAAGGCTAAGATCAAGAAGAGATGAAGGGAGAAGATAAAAAGGATGAAGGAGAAAGATAAGGAAAAGAGAGAGATTGGTGGAGCTTGAAAGGTATGGGAACTTTTCATAGCTTTTGTGTGTGATTGTTATGTATATGGTGTTAATAATGAGATATTTGATGTAATACCCCTAATGGTACCCTAAGAGAGATAGATGGTTATTTTGCTTGAGACACAAGTTAATTATGTGACTAATTAAGGAAAAATTTAAAATTAGGGACTTGATTGAAAAGATAAAGTAAAAGAATTGTGGTAAAACTAGAAATAAAGGAAGATGAGAGACAAAATTAAGAAACAAAAATACTAAGAGGGACCAAAATGAAGTTTTCCAAGATTTTTATTGAATTACCAATAATAAAGTGACATTTGGGAGGCTAAGGAAGAGAGAAGAAAAATCAAATTTCTTTCTTTCTTTTGGCCGGCCATACTTGGCCACAAAAACTCATTTTTTGTGTTTTATTCTTCTTTTCTTCTTCTTCTTCTTCTTCTTCTTCTTATCTTCTTTTATTTTTTCTTCTCCTCAATTATATGAAAATAAATGATGCTCCAAGGAAGTTAAAGGCTATAGATGGTAGAGATGATGAACAAGATAGGAAGAAAACAAAGATAGAGAGGATGAAAGGGAAAGATAAGAAAGAGAGAGAGGTTGGTGGAGCTTGTTAAGGTATGGGAACTCTTCATTATTTTTGTGTGTGATTTATATGCATATGATGTTTGTAGTGAGATAATTGATGTTATAACATGTTATTATCATGAAAAAGTGAGGTTAGACTTGACTAGAAACCGAAACGGGAAGGTTGTTGAAAATAAGGGAAAAATCGTCCTAGAATTCACATGACCAGTATAGACAAAATTCCTGATATCTGGAGTTTCCGTGCCTCAAATGGAGAAATTCCAGTTGGATATGAAACTAGATTCACAGATCTTCATTTCTTATGAAGAACACGAAACCTGAATCAAACTGTAGGATAGAGAAAAACTTGCTTGAATCCGGGTCTTGACTGCTGCCCCGTCACTGGGAGCAGTCTTCGGTTTTAATGAGATATCTTGAGATTTATAGCTCTGATTGAGATGATTTTTGATGTTTTAGAAACTAGAAACATAGTAATAAAACTTTGTAGAAGACAACTTTTTCAGAAAAAGTCGTTTGGTATGCTTAAATTGAGGGACAAGTTGATATTCTTAACCAGTCTGCAGGATTTTGTGAGTAGAGGAAGTGTGTTTGGGCCGTCGCCCTCTGCCGCGAGCGCGACACTTGCCGCGAGCGCGACAACATACGCTTGTCCCCTATATTTGCTTATTTTTCTCATTTTTCTACTATAATAGACTATTCCCTATGTGTTGTTACTATAACCGGGCATAGTAGACCTTAGAATACGAGTTTACATAAATGATATATTGAAATGACATGTAAAGGCAATAATTGTGAAATAATTTGTGAAACATAAAATTTACTATTCTTTCTTAAAACATATAGTTTACCTTAAATACAAAGTATATGACAATGCTCAACCATAAACATATGAAATGTATGAGTAATATAAAGATAAAGTTATAGTAATTGATATATGAAAGTATTTACTTGAATATGGTTGGGTTATATCGATTATCTGCATGTGCTTTTGATTGTGATATGATAGTTAAAGAATATTATCTTATTGTTTGATTTATCATTCCATATGATGAATTGTATACTATGAATCAAATGATACATGAAATATGATTATTTACCTGCACATAAAGACTTGGTTGTGGATAGATAGGCATGCCTATAGGGTTATAGTTGCAGCTGCTATAGTCTGACTCTTATGAGTCCACAGTTTGTCTCTACATGAGACCATAGTTCTGGCCCAATGGGTCCACAGATTTGATACCTTCGGGTATCCATAGTAATAATACCTTCGGGTATTCACATATTTGATACCTTATGGTATCCACAACACCCGTTATCCACACCCATAGGATTTTAGCAGGCATTTCACAGTATGAATTGAACAGTATATGTATAATATTAATAAATACTTGATCAGTTATTTATGATCCATCTGTATACAGTAATAGTATATATGAATTATCTATGTTATACGAGTTACATTATAACTCTTACTTGTTGATTATAATATCTTGCCATTATTATTATTGTTTATTGTGTGCTTGAGAACAATCACTGTGAGTGGTTGTTCATATATGTATTGTTCCCCACTAAGCTTTATAGCTTAGCACGGGTGTTTATCCGTGTAGGTTCAAGATATGTTGTTGCTTCAGGGACAAGGCCAACACCAGCTAGGAAAAGAAGTTAGGATGTCTAAGTTGTACTGTTTTCTCTTTTGGATTTGTGTAAATCTTATAAAATAATGTAATGAACATGTTATGTAACTATTAACTTAAAATGTATTTGCAATGTAACAAAATGTATGTTTATGTAACTAGTTCTAATGCATGAATTATATAGTTAAAGAATAACTAATTATGTGACATAAAAATATATCGCTAGTATTATATGTATTGTTTATTAAAATATTAAAATAAGTAACAGTAATCCGGATAGACTAGTGTGGTCCTTACATTTTTGGTATCAGAGCGCCTTGGTTTAGGCGGTTCTGGCCAATAAGAGTATAGACATATGCAATTATAGAAGATTGTTGTCTGGTGTTGGCCTATTATAGCTTGTCCCTCTCTTGTTTCGGTATAGTTTAAAGATGTATTAAGGTATATAGGTACCCTATTGTGAAATTTAATATAAGTTAAAAAAAAAAAACATGTTTATATAGTAAGTACGTGAACAAGCAACGTGAGCATTGATTGATAGTAGTAGTTTAGAACATATGATGTAAGCAGGGACAAGTTTAACCTTGGATACTTACTTGCAATATTGTATTTATATATGTATGTTTATATTATTTGGTCATGATTTTGGTAGAGAGGTATAGGGCTAAGGTACGAGAATATTGAAAATAGGAGTTAATCTCACAATAAGATTTGCTTGTGTATTGGAATAAGCTTAGGTAATCATATGAATTTGATCTTATGTAGTTAACCTGCTAATTTTAATTGGGAATATGTGATGATAGATTTCAGCCATAATAATTTAGTAAATGAACTATTCTTTAATTAGTTAAGAACTAAATGTTTAGCAGATGATTATTTAAGTTAAAAAAAAAATTTAGTTAATGGTAAGAGATAATTGTGTAGTCGAAGTAAGTTGTTAAATTATGAAAGAGCCTTAAAACAGTATTTAAGCTTGGTTAATATGATCTAATAGACTATAAATAAAATAACTAAAAGGTTAATATTACAGCAAACCATTTATTAGAGTAACGGCAAGCTATTAATAGTAAATACCTTATCGTGTAGTTATTTCACATAAAGGAAAAAGTGATGGAGTTTTATAAGGTGTATAACTGATTTAAATGTACATGATAATTATAATAATATAATGTAATGTGCTTAGTTAGTTAAACTTAAAGTGTTTTGGTTTTGAATGATCCTTGAAACCGCTAAAATATAAATACATTTAATCAATTTTGAAACCTTACCTTGTTAGATATAAATATTCTAAGGTAGAGAATTTTACCTTAATAAATATAGCTTATGTATACTTATGTGCATATATGTTCGTGAAAACTGGATATTATTATTATTATATGGTGAGTATTTAGTCATATACTGATGATAAAGAATTGTTCAAGCAAAATGGTGAGTGTAGTAGGCATGATGTTGAGTGTTATGTTATGATTATGATCACATGTTAAGCTACTTGTTCTCGAAATGTTAATTGGTGACAATCTGGTATGTATATATATATCGTAATGTTTATGGTTATTCATAAGTATAGTTGATCCTACTGGATCATGCTCAGCCCCGTTTGGGTTCTTGACCGGTCCACCGTACAGTTGTCCCTATTTGGGTCCATAGTTTTGATATCTTTGGATATCCACCGTTTTGATACCCTCAAGTATCCACCGATTCTGTTATTCACCTTTAGAACTTAAGCAAGCTAAGTTACAGTATAATTGCATTATAGTCTATTTCAGTATAGTAAGACATATGTTTATGGAATATCATGTTTAACTGGGTTTTTACTAATACATGTATTATATTTATGCATATACTTATATATATGTGGATCAATATATGAAAAGTAGAAATTTGTGGATGCTAAATTGAATGTAGGATTACATTACTGATTGAAAACGTTATATATTTAAAGTATAGGTACAGTGTAAGCATTAAAGTCTAATTAACCTGTATCATTGATAGTGCTCATGATTGGTTCTAATCATAGAAATTGTTACACAAGTTTAAGTGTATATAACATACCGAGAAATTATATAATATATGAATGTTAAATGAATTGTTGAGCTATGATAATTCATTATTTTTATAGATATAATGTGTTGTGACTAAAAGTATTATCGTGGTATTCTCATGATAACTCTATAGTCATTTGCTGCATTTTGAGTGTATGTATTGATGATTGTTGTTAGTAGTCATAGTAGAGAGGCTTAATAGAGATATCTGAATTTATTAGTAATATAAGCCTAAAACTTTGTAGAAGATAGTATTTTCATAAAAAGCTGTTTGGTAGGCTGAAATTGAGATACAATTTGAGTTTGGAATTGATTTACAGGATTTTTGTGCATCAAGCTTAAAGTTTTTTTTTAAGCTGTCGCTTTGTGTCTCGAGCGCGACTTATGTCGCGAGCGCGATATCAAGCCGTCGCTTTGTGTCGCAAGCGCGACTTCTGTCGCGAGCGCGACATCAAGAAATACCCTTTTTGGCAATTGCTGACTGTCGCGAGCGCGATTAGTACCGCGGGCGCGACACTCGTCGCGAGCGCGACAATTATCGCGAGCGCGACAATGGTCACTTATAGCCTTCTTCTTTTCCTTGTGCGACCGTTTACGGTATATTTGTTCTTCCCTTTTCTTTACCCGACCGTGCATGGCCTTTGTTTTATTTGCACGATCATTTATGTTTTATCTAGCCTTTCTTGTTTTTCGATCGGGTATGATTTTCAACATTGCTTTACCGATCGGTTTTGAATTTCATCATTGTTTTCTCGATCCGATCGGGTATATGGCATTTAGTTTCTTTTGATCAATAAGATATATGGTTTGTTTTGGTTTTTCTTCAATCGATTGAATAGATGATTTTCAGTTTTTCCTTGCCCGATCGGACATATGACTCTCAATCCCTCATGACCGATCGGATAGATATGTATAGCTTTTAGCTTCTTATTTTTGCTCGACCGTATATGATTTGTAGCCTTTCTTTATTTGGTCATTCATGACCTTATCCCTCTTATAGTGCAAAGTTATATATATGTTCCTTTCTTTAGGTGTACCCATCCACTTAAATACTAGAACACTGTTAAATCATGGACAGAATACTATAAGTTTACAAGTTTATTAAAGAAGCTCTATGATAGTGATGAATTAGATAGCAGTAAATATGATAATGATGATGGTGTAGTAATGAGATACTAGATTCGGAATGAAAAGTAAATGATAGGTATAGAGATTATTTTTCTATGATATATGAGAAAAGGTATAAAGTTTAAGTATATGTATATCAAAGGTTATAGATATAGAACAGATTATTAAGCTAAGATATGACAGTATATATATATATATGTACATATACATGTGGAGTTGCTGTGGAAAAAAATATTTGAGGTTAATTGCTACGCTCTATAAACCTGTTAGTGTTTCTTTTTCAGTCATGGGCATTTGATAAAATATTTCATAGTGGGAATGGGGCAAAACATGTGCATTACATATTTGCACTTCATTACATACATGAAGCATCATTCACTCATAACACAGCATCATATGACATGTATTTGGCCCCGACTGAAAAAGAAAACTGACAAAATGTACCTTGAGCATAGTAACGATATGATAATCTGATTAGGCCATCTTTGTTTGGAGATATAGTTACAAGAAAAGTGAATTAAGTTAAAGACAAATCAAGAAAGTGTGATAGTTATAAAGAGATAGAGAAGAGATAGATTAAAATTTACATGTGATACAGTATAGAAATGTATATGAAATAAGTAGAGGACTAGTAAAGCGAGTAGAAACAGTATAGAATTACAAGATAAGTGAGATAGATATAAGAGTACAGATAGAAGTATAGAAATGATAATGTTATATAAGTATGGGATACCGTCCCTAATGTACAGGTATGTATTTCGAGGACAAAATTCTTTTAGGGGGAGAGAATTGTAATACCCCTAATGGTACCCTAAGAGAGATAGATGGTTATTTTGCTTGAGACACAAGTTAATTATGTGACTAATTAAGGAAAAATTTAAAATTAGGGACTTGATTGAAAAGATAAAGTAAAAGAATTGTGGTAAAACTAGAAATAAAGGAAGATGAGAGACAAAATTAAGAAACAAAAATACTAAGAGGGACCAAAATGAAGTTTTCCAAGATTTTTATTGAATTACCAATAATAAAGTGACATTTGGGAGGCTAAGGAAGAGAGAAGAAAAATCAAATTTCTTTCTTTCTTTTGGCCGGCCATACTTGGCCACAAAAACTCATTTTTTGTGTTTTATTCTTCTTTTCTTCTTCTTCTTCTTCTTCTTCTTCTTCTTCTTCTTATCTTCTTTTATTTTTTCTTCTCCTCAATTATATGAAAATAAATGATGCTCCAAGGAAGTTAAAGGCTATAGATGGTAGAGATGATGAACAAGATAGGAAGAAAACAAAGATAGAGAGGATGAAAGGGAAAGATAAGAAAGAGAGAGAGGTTGGTGGAGCTTGTTAAGGTATGGGAACTCTTCATTATTTTTGTGTGTGATTTATATGCATATGATGTTTGTAGTGAGATAATTGATGTTATAACATGTTATTATCATGAAAAAGTGAGGTTAGACTTGACTAGAAACCGAAACGGGAAGGTTGTTGAAAATAAGGGAAAAATCGTCCTAGAGTTCACATGACCAGTATAGACAAAATTCCTGATATCTGGAGTTTCCGTGCCTCAAATGGAGAAATTCCAGTTGGATATGAAACTAGATTCACAGATCTTCATTTCTTATGAAGAACACGAAACCTGAATCAAACTTTAGGATAGAGAAAAACTTGCTTGAATCCGGGTCTTGACTGCTGCCCCGTCACTGGGAGCAGTCTTCGGTTTTAATGAGATATCTTGAGATTTATAGCTCTGATTAAGATTATTTTTGATGTTTTAGAAACTAGAAACATAGGGCTAAAACTTTGTAGAAGACAACTTTTTCAGAAAAAGTCGTTTGGTATGCTTAAATTGAGGTACAAGTTGATATTCTTAACCAGTCTGCAGGATTTTGTGAGTAGAGGAAGTGTGTTTGGGCCGTCGCCCTCTGCCGCGAGCGCGACACTTGCCGCGAGCGCGAAAACACACGCTTGTCCCCTATATTTGCTTATTCTTCTCATTTTTCTACTATAATAGACTATTCCCTATGTGTTGTTACTATAACCGGGCATAGTAGACCTTAGAATACGAGTTTACATAAATGATATATTGAAATGACATGTAAAGGCAATAATTGTGAAATAATTTGTGAAACATAAAATTTACTATTCTTTCTTAAAACATATAGTTTACCTTAAATACAAAGTATATGATAATGCTCAACCATAAACATATGAAATGTATGAGTAATATAAAGATAAAGTTATAGTAATTGATATATGAAAGTATTTACTTGAATATGGTTGGGTTATATCGATTATCTGCATGTGCTTTTGATTGTGATATGATAGTTAAAGAATATTATCTTATTGTTTGATTTATCATTCCATATGATGAATTGTATACTATGAATCAAATGATACATGAAATATGATTATTTGCCTGCACATAAAGACTTGGTTGTGGATAGATAGGCATGCCTATAGGGTTATAGTTGCAGCTGCTATAGTCTGACTCTTATGAGTCCACAGTTTGTCTCTACATGAGACCATAGTTCTGGCCCAATGGGTCCACAGATTTGATACCTTCGGGTATCCATAGTAATAATACCTTCGGGTATTCACATATTTGATACCTTATGGTATCCACAACACCCGTTATCCACACCCATAGGATTTTAGCAGGCATTTCACAGTATGAACTGAACAGTATATGTATAATATTAATAAATACTTGATCAGTTATTTATGATCCATCTGTATACCGTAATAGTATATATGAATTATCTATGTTATACGAGTTACATTATAACTCTTACTTGTTGATTATAATATCTTGCCATTATTATTATTGTTTATTGTGTGCTTGAGAACAATCACTGTGAGTGGTTGTTCATATATGTATTGTTCCCCACTAAGCTTTATAGCTTAGCACGGGTGTTTATCCGTGTAGGTTCAAGATATGTTGTTGCTTCAGGGACAAGGCCAACACCAGCTAGGAAAAGAAGTTAGGATGTCTAAGTTGTACTGTTTTCTCTTTTGGATTTGTGTAAATCTTATAAAATAATGTAATGAACATGTTATGTAACTATTAACTTAAAATGTATTTGCAATGTAACAAAATGTATGTTTATGTAACTAGTTCTAATGCATGAATTATATAGTTAAAGAATAACTAATTATGTGACATAAAAATATATCGCTAGTATTATATGTATTGTTTAGTAAAATATTAAAATAAGTAACAGTAATCCGGATAGACTAGTGTGGTCCTTACATTTGATGTTGTAACATGTTATAATCATGAAAAACTAAGGTTAAACATGATTGAGATTCGAAATTAGGAAGCTTTATTGAAGATAGAGAAAACTGTTTTAAAGTTCACTTGACCAGTCATTGTTATTTGTTGATATCTTGAGTTCCCGTGACTCAAATTGAGAAATTATAGTTTTATATGACAATAGACTCATATATCTTCATTTTATATGAGAACACAAAGCTTGAAGCAATTTTTAGGATAGAGAAAATTTGCCTTGAATTCGGGTTAAGACTGCTGCCCTGTCACTGAGAGCAGTCGGTGGTTTTTATGGGATATCTTGAGATTTAAAGGTCTGATTGGTTTATTTTTGATGTTTTGAAACCTAGAAACGTAGATCTACAACTTTTTAGAAGGAAGTTTTCCCTAAAAATGACGTTTTGTAGGCTAAAAATGACATAGAAGTCGATACAGAAAATCTGTCTCTGGGTAATTTAGGCCTCATGGTTACTAGGTTTTTCATAGTAACTGTAAGGTACCCCAGTTTTCAGTACAGACCCTAAAGATGACCTACCTCATGGTTACTAAGCATTTCATAGTAACCGTGACCTCTTTAAAAAGTATAGAATACGATTATTACTCATCCGGTAATGACCATGAGGTAGTCTGGCATAGTCCGGACCCGAAAGTGCAACTAGGTCACAGTTACCATACATTTGGTAGTAATCGTGACCCCTAAATCATGTTTTGGGCCATGGTTACCATGATTTTGGTAGTAACCATAACCCTCCTTCATAAGTTGAAACTTAAAAGTTAAGACCCCATTTGTCGCATAAGATCAACTACTCTTTTCCTCAATCCTATAGTTCACCCTAAATATGAAATATATGATAATGAACAACCATAAGCATATGAAATGTATCGGCAACATAAGGGTAAAGTTATAGTAATTGATACCTAGAAATGTTTATTTGAATATGATTGAATTATGCTAATTATTTACACGTACTTTTGATTGTGACATGATAGTTAAAGAATATTATTTTATTGTTTGATTTATCATACCATATGATAAATTGTATACTATGAATCAAATGGTACATGAGATATGAATATTTTCCTGCACATAGAACTTGATTGTGGATAGATAGGCATGCGTATAGGGTTACAGTCGCAGCTGCTATAGATTTGACCCCGTTTGGGTCTTTATTTGTCCCCGTTTGGGACCACAGGCTTGACCCCGATTGAGTCCATAGATTTGATACCTTCGGATATCCACAGGAATAATACCTTCGGGTATTTATATATTTGTTACCTACGGGTATCCACATCACCCGTTATCCACATCCGTAGGACTTTAACAAGCATTTCACAGTATGAAATGAACAGTATATATATATATATATATATATATATATATATATATATATATATATATATATATATATATAGTGTAAGCCCTAGCCCCAATACATTGTAATAAAACACTTTAGTTAATAAAATAAGGCATTTGTTTTATCTATTGTATTCCTGTACATATCAATTGATAGAACTATTCAAGAATGATGTTTCAATTTAAGTTATCATGTGTGAGGCATATGGTTGTAAGACCTTGAAATAATAGAGACTTCATTCTAAATATCCCTAGTCAGTCATTGTTATGGGAATAACAATGAATTAAGACTAGTATGCTCTCTCTGATAAGTTGAGTTATGTCTTACGGATCATAAGGACAAGAGTATCAATCAAAGACCATAGATACATGTTAAAGAACAAGGTATCTGGATTCGATCCGTTCATGAGAACACTACATGGTACAAGTCATAAGTGTTTCTCATATGCAAGTTTTGTATCGGAGTTCTTAGACCTAAAATCTCTATGAAACTCTTTATGAATTAGTGTGCACTTTGACATACACCTAACGTGCTCGTAATAGAGTGACAAGTATGGGTATGCTTGGGTATGCATTGATTCATGTTAGAGAGCATGAGAGAAGTGAAGGGATTACCCCTCTCAATAAGAGAGAAAATATCATCGGCCACTTGATCAGTGAACTGAGAAGTGTATGGCCATACCAAGATGAAATAATGAGTAATCATTATTTATCTGAGAGTTCAGTGTCACTGGAATATCAAGAAAGGAATTAATATATATAAGGATGACTAATTCCATGCCTTATATTAATTCTGATATTTATGGGTAAGGGACTATGCAAAATTGCATTAGGTCACTAAATGCCATATGCATTTTCATTTAATTTGGAAAGCTATAATATCTTACTAGAGAATATATATAGCCTTTGAATTAATTCATTGCCAACATTAAATGGACCTATAGGATCGCACACAAAGCATTGGACTTAAAATATTTAAATAAAGTATTGAACATTAATTTGGGTTTTTAATTAAAGTCAAATTAATGTGTGTAATAGATATTAAAATTACTATTGGACCTTGGTCCATGAAAGAGAGAAATTCAGCCCACAAGGTTTAATTTTAATTAGTTTATTATCTTGTATTAATTTAATTAATTGAGTATTAAAGCCTAAAGGAATTTTAATCAAATTAAATCACTTGATTATGGGATGGTGTGACCGAAATTCCAAGATAAAATTCAAGGGAATTTCGGCACGTGTATAATTCTTTAATTAAGTGATTTATTAGATTAAAATGTCTTATGTTTTATTTCAAATTAATTTGAATTTTAAATTCAAAAGGAGTTTGAATCAATATATATTACTTATTTTAAGGAAGTGATTAAGGCTAAATTAACTATCTTGAGGTAGTGGATTTAAGAATTATCACTTACAAAATTAAGTGATATATATATTGAATGAAAAAAAAAAAGAAAAACCCTAAGTGTGGCGTGAACTTGTTCTCTCTCTCACAAAATTTTCTTTGGCCAACTTTCACAAGGAGAAAGGATTCTTCCTCATTCTCTTATGTTCTTGGGTAGCAATAGCACCTAAAAGAAGTGCAAGATCAAATCTTATAGCTTCAATCCATTACCATTACACAATACTTAATTAGAAAGCTAGCAATCTCGGTTTTAAGCTTTGCTTGCAATTATGTGTGTGAACATAGAGAGGAGTGGCGTAAAGGCTGTTCCTTTGGCATTGGTGGTGAAGATCTAAGTCTGATATATCCTTCTTGGTTGCTGGTCATCATCAAATCAAATCTTGAAGTGCATCTAAAGTTGTAAGTTTTAAAACCCTAAAATTGCATGTTTCGATTCTTGTTATGGAATTGTTGGGCATGTATGATCGCATTTTATTGTTTTTCCATTGCATGATCATCATATAAATGCCATTTCATATTACATCAGTGGTATCAGAGCCTAAACATGCTTATTTTAGTGCTTTAGATGCATGAAATAATTAATTAAAAATCGTTATTATAAAAACATGCAATGCTGAAATTTTCTGTTTTGAGTTTTTTGCATTGTGTTGGTGTAAAAATGATTATAAATGATTAGATAGGTATTATAATTAATATGAAATGTTAATATACTATCCTAAGATGTTCTTAGAGCTGTTAATGGTCGGATTTAATTGATAATATCTGATGGTACATGTTAATATTGAAACTTGGTGCTAGTTGGCATGTTAAGTGCTAGTTTAACAACTAGTTTTCAAAATTAAATGTAAAAACGATTTTGGCATGTTTGTAAGTGATTTTTAAAGATTAAATATCAGGTCTGGACATATTTTAAATTTGGTTTTAATTCTGATCCATGACAATTTAATTGATTAATTTTAAAATCACTTAAAACTATGACTAGTTTGTGTTTGTTACATGTTTAATCAACATTGTTTGTTTTGGTTTGATTAAAATGGTATAAACACATTTAGATAAAAATGGTACATAACATTAACTCAATATTTATGACCTTATTTAAATCATTAAATGACTCATAAAATTGATTTAAGTGTTTGTGCATTTTTGTGGCATCATATAAGCATTAAACAACTAGTTTCATTGTTGTTTGTTTGTTTTTCATGAATGTTGTGTATTATATATACGTTCTTCATGATTTTATGTTTTAATTCATGTTGGTACATATTATATGTATTTTTAATGTTTATGGGCTGTATGACATAAAATTAAAAATGGCAAAATTGGAAATTATACTAGAGTTGATTTATGGCACAAATCTAACTAGTTAGTGTTTTGGGCTTTTAAGAGAACTTATTCAATAAGAGGATTTAGTCCATTGGGTTTCGGCCCTGGCCCATCATGGGATCTTCTCTTAAAGGTTCAAGTACACAATTTTCATTAATGGGCTTGGCTAAATTAATTAAATTTGGACTTTGTTTTATCCATGAATGTTATGTATATTTATTTGCTTGTTTGGTGTGATGAATGGATATGCATGGTGCATTCATGGGTCCTGGGTTTTGTAATTAAATATGGCCTATGAGCCATTATGTTTTATTGTAAAAGTTTCATTTATTTCTTAGAATAGAATTTACTTGAAGACTTTGTAAATCAAGACGAAGCCCACCGGAGTGGAGAAGCCCAACTCGAAGATTCTTATGTAATAGTATAGAATCTTAGTTGTAGGTTTTTGGGCCCATGTTTGTCATGCTTTACTTTATGCAATTATATATGCATGCTATGAATGGATGACAAAGCGTATGCCATGTAAGCCATAATAAAATGAATCCCTAAAATACTAAGTCATAAAGTTGCCTTCCTAATTCGAAACATGTCAAGGCATCGATCATCGGTCACGTAGACTAGGAGTCCTAGATGCGCCCGATTATCTTTGTGAGGCATGGGTTGTGAATGTAGGTTGGATTTAACATGGAAAGGGATGTCCAGACCTAGGCAACTAATAAATGGGTTTGTGCTATAACATCTTAAGATGTTAGCCCATTTGATCCAAGAGTCATGTACGAGACATGATTGGAGTTTTCCTACCTAAGTAACTTAACTTGTTAGGTGTACAAGCTTAGCTTGACTAATAAGTTGTTGTGAAAAGTGGATCTTGGCCCACATTAAATCACTAACGCGAATTATTTAAAGGGATATTAATTCGGTTTGTGGAATTATAAATAAGACCTCATTTAATCTTGCTAAATTTTATTATAGATTGAAAATGGCATCTTCAAACAACAATTTCTCATTGCAATCGATCCTTGAAAATGACAAATTGAATGGCACCAATTTGATAGACTGGTCTCGAAACTTAAGAATAGTTCTTAAGCAAGAGAAAAAGTCGTATGTTTTGGATGCACCCTTGCCTGAAGAACCTGGTAGGAACACCTCTGCGGTTTAAAAGGAAACTTTTGAGACCAAGAAGAGTGACTCCAATGATGTGACATGTTTGATGTTGGCCACTATGGTGCCTGACTTGCAAAAGCAATTTATGGACCAAAAGGCTTATGCAATCATGGTGCACCTCAAGGAGATGTTCCAAGAGCAAGCTCGACACGAGAGGTTCATGACAACAAAAGCCTTAATTTCTTGTAAGATGGTTGCGGGTACTCTTGTTAGTACTCATGTACTCAAGATGAAAGGGTATCTTGATACTCTTGAGAAGCTTAAGGTACAAGTGCCAAAGGAATTGGCCACTGACTTGATCTTAGGTTCATTGACTAATGATTATGATCCATTTGTTATGAATTATAACATGCATGCAATGAACAAGATAGTCAATGAGCTTCATGGGATGCTTAAGAATGCTGAAGAGAAAATTCGAAAGACCAATCCCGTATTGATGGTTCAAGGGGGCATTAAGAAGGGACCCACTAAGGGAAAGGGAAAGGGAAAGGCAAAACCCAAGAATGACCTAGCTCAGTTCAAGTCAAATGGGAGTGTGCCTCAGGCCCAATCCATGCCCAAGGCGTAAAAGCTCAAAGAGAGTGAGAGCACTTGCTTCCACTACAACAAGATAGGGCATTGGAGGAAGAATTGCGCTCTCTTCAAGGAAGAAGAAAAGAAAAATGGAGCCAAGGCATCCAGTTCTGGTATTTTTGTTGTTAAAATTAACCTTTCTATTTCTACCACTTGGATATTGGATACCGGTTGCGGTTCTCACATTTGTTCAAATGTGCAGGGGCTAAGAAATAGACGGTTACTTGGAAAGAATGAAATGGACCTCCATGTGGGAAATAGAGCACGAGTTGCTGCCATGGAGATAGGCGACTATCAACTCACTTTACCTTTCGGACTTTGTTTAGTTTTGAAAAATTGTTATTATGTGCTTGCTATGAGCAGAAACATTATTTCAGTTTCTTGCTTGGATTTGGATGAATTTGATTTTGTTATTAAAAATGGCAATGCTCATATTCGTCGCCAAGGCATTTCATATGGCAATGCCATGTTGCAAAATGGCCTTTATATCCTTCATCTACAAAACAAAGAGTCCATATACAACATTAATACAAAGAGGTTTAAATCAAACGAATTGAACCCTACTTACTTCTAGCATTGTCGTTTAAGGCATGCAAACAAAAAACGCATTTCAAGACTCCATAAAACTGGAGTGCTTGGGTCATTCGACTTAGAGTCTTATGACATATGCGAGCCATGTTTGCATGGAAAAATGACAAAGAGTCATTTTAACAAGAAAGGTGAGAGGACTAATGACTTATTGGAACTAATACATACCGATCTATGTGGACCTTTAAGTACACAAGCTAGAGATTGTTTTAGGTACTTCGTAACGTTCATAGATGACTTCAGTAGATATGGCTACGTCTATCTAATGAAGTACAAGTCTGAAACTTTTGAGAAATTCAAAGTGTTTAAGAACGAAGTAGAAAACCAACTTGGCAGATGTATAAAAGCCATTCGATCAGATCGAGGTGGTGAATACTTAAGCCAAGAGTTTGTCGGTCATCTAAAGGAGTGTGGTATTATTTCACAGCTCACTCCACCTAGAATGACACAATGGAATGGTGTGTCCGAAAGGAGAAATCGAACTCTGTTGGGCATGGTTAGATCTATGATGAGTCAAGCTAATCTTCCTGTCTCTTTTTGGGGTTATGCATTAGAAACTGCTGCATTTCTACTAAACCGTACTCCAACTAAAGCAGTTGAGAAGACACCATACGAAGTATGGACTGGGAAAGAACCCAATATGTCATTTTTCAAGATTTGGAGCTATGAAGCACATGTTAAGAAATTAACATCTGACAAACTAGAGTCCAAATCCACTGTCTGCTTGTTTGTGGGTTATCCCAAAGAAACAAAGGGATACTACTTTTACTCATAAGCCAAGAATAAAGTATTTGTTGTTCGCAAGGATGTTTTCTTGGAAAAGGAGTTCCTTCTCAAGAAAGACAGTGGGAGTAAAGTAGAACTTGGAGAAATTCAAGTGCCACAAACTCCTATAGAGGATGAGTTGGAAATGGGATCAAGTTCACAACCAGTTGTGGAACAAAAACCCATTACACAAGAACCTAAAAGGTCCGGTAGGGTACGTCAGGTGATTGAGAGATATGGATTTCTAATCACTGACAGTGACACTATTGAGTTAGTAGATCGTGAGGATCTTACTACCTACCAAGAAGCTATTGAGGGCCCAGACTAGAAAAATTGGCTTGAAGCCATGAAATCTGAGATGTAATCAATGTACGATAACCAGGTTTGGACCTTGGTTGGTCCACCGGAAGGTGCTAAGGTAATTGAATGCAAGTGGCTATTTAAACTTAAAGCTGATAAGACCTACAAAGGTAGACTAGTAGCAAAAGGTTTTCGACAAACTCATGGTGTAGACTATAATGAAACCTTTTCGTCTGTAGTCATGCTCAAGTCCATTAGGATCTTGCTTGCCATAGCTGCATATCATGATTATAAGATATGGCAAATGGATGTTAAAACTGCTTTCCTCAACGAAAATTTACTAGAGGATGTGTATATGACACATCCTAAGAAGGTTTGCAAGCTTTAAAAATCCATCTATGGATTAAAGCAAGCATCCCGAAGTTGGAATCTTCATTTTGATGAGGTTGTCAAAGAATTTGACTTCATAAAGAACGAAGATGAGCCTTGTGTATACAAGAAGGTTAGTGGGAGCATAGTAGTATTTCTGGTCCTATATTTGGACGACATCCTTCTCATTAGGAATGAAATTCCAACATTGCAAAAGGTTAAGCAATGGTTGGGGAAATGTTTCTCAATGAAAGACTTAGGTGAATCCAAGACAATACTTGGTATTCGGATCTATAAAGATAGATCGAATCGGCTTTTGGGACTAAGTCAAGAAAAGTACATAGACAAAGTACTAAAGCATTTTAGTATGGGAGACTTAAAGAAAGGGTACATACCTTTGGCTTTGGGAGTTCCTTTGACTAAAGAACAGTGCCCTAAAACTAAAGAGGAAAGGGACAACATGAGTAGAATCCCATATGCATCTGCTATTGGATTTATCATGTACGCTATGTTATGTACTAGGTTGGATGTTGCTCATGCACTAAGTATAACCAGTAGGTTTCAGCAAAACCCTGGTGAGAAACACTGGTCTACTATAAAAGGGATTCTAAAGTAGCTGCGAAAGACTAAGGATCACTTCTTGGTGTATGGTGGTCAAGAAGAGCTCGTCATACAAGGTTATGCCGATGCTTCTTCTTAGACCAGCACTCAAGACTCAAGATCACAATCTAGATTTGTTTTTGTTTTGAACGGTGGTGCTGTCAGCTGGAGAAGCTCGAAGTAAGAGACCGTTGCCGACTCAACTACAAAATCTGAGTATATTGCAGCAAGTGAGGCTGCAAAAGAGGCTGTTTGGATTAAAAATTTCATTTTTGGATTAGGAGTGGTCCCAAGCATCCTAGATCCATTAGAAATTTTCTATGACAACAACGGGGCCATCGCACAAGCCAAGGAGCCCCGGTCACACCAGAAATCCAAACACATACTCAGGAGGTACCACCTGATCAGAGAGATCATTGATCGTGGGGACATCAAGGTTAGCAAGATAGCAAGTGAAGACAATGTAGCAGATCGTTTGACAAAACAGTTGCATCCAAATATGCACGAAGCTCATTTGAGAGCGTTCGGTCTTAGGGCTATGCCCAATTGGGACTAGTGCTAGTGGGAGATTGTTAGTGTAAGCCCTAGTCCCAATACATTGTAATAAAACACTTTAGTTAATAAAATGAGGCATTTGTTTTATCTACCGTATTCTTGTGCATATCAATTGATAGAACTATCCAAGAATGATGTTTCAGTTTAAGTTATCATGTGTGAGGCACATGGTTGTAAGACCTTGAAACAATAGAGACTTCATTCTAAATATCCCTAGTCAGTCATTATTATGGGAATAACAATGGATTAAGACTAGTATGCTCTTTTTGATAAGTTGAGTTCTGTCTTAGGATCATAAGGACAAGAGTGTCAATCAGAGATCATAGATACATGTTAAAGAAACATGGTATCTGGATTCGATCCATTCATGACAACACTACATGGTACAAGTCATAAGTGTTTCTCATATGTAAGTTTTGTATCGGAGTTCTTAGACCTAAAATCTCTATGAAACTCTTTATGAATTAGTGTGTACTTTGACATACACCTAACATGCTCATAATAGAGTGACAAGTATGGGTATGTTTGGGTATGCATTGATTCATGTTAGAGAGCATGAGAGAAGTGAAGGGATTACCCCTCTCAATAAGAGAGAAAATATCATCGGCCACTTGATCAGTGAACTGAGAAGTGTATGGCCATACCGAGATGAAATAATGAGTAATCATTATTTATTTGAGAGTTCAGTGTCACTGAAATATCAAGAAAGGAATTAATATATATAAGGATGACTAGTTCTATGCCTTGTATTAATTTTGATATTTATTGGTAAGGGAATATGCAAAATTGCATTAGGTCACTAAATGCCATATGCATTTTTCATTTAATTTAGAATGCTATAATATCTTACTAGAGAATATATATAGCCTTTGAATTAATTCATTGCCAACATTAAATGGTTCTTCTGACGAAACTTGCATGAAAGAAACTCGCTTAGAAGATACCTCCCCATCAACATAGATCGATCTACTGAAAATTGGAGTTGCAACTAGCTAGAGGAAGAACCTCTTCTTCCTCCTCAGAAGTTTCATCCTTTAAGGTTAGCCTTCTCACCCTGGTAGGCTGAGCAGTCTAATCCTCACCTTTGTGGGATTTCCTCTTTCATGACTCTTAAGCTTTTTTGGCACGTTCAACAATATATTTTCTCATTTCAGGATCTATGGAAGCTAAAAAAAGAAAAGAATAATAAATTTCACGGAGTATAAGGAGATAAAATTTGAACAAAATAAACATTCATACGTATAAAATGACATTAAGTCCTAAGGACTCATACTCATCAAAGGAGACTAGCAAGATCTTTGAACTGATCGGATCATTTTTATGATCTTATATGTATTTAGTTAATTTTTGTATGTCAGACTCGAACAAAACTAATCCAGAATCTAGATCTGTAACACCCTAATTCCACTAACCATGCGTGAACATCAATCATTAACATCATAACCCAGCAAAGATAAGGCAAGGATAAAAATAAACAGTACAGGCCATAATTATTACATGCCACAATAACTTAAACCAACTTATAATTAAAAGGCCTAACATAATGCCAAAGAAAATACATAATGAAATCCTCAAGCAACTGCACTTAGTCAAATCTTCTCTTCAAAGGCTGGCTAGCCCCCAGCTATTGATCCACTAGAGCTTAATCAGTACCTACACGGATAACAAACCCGTGCTAAGCTATAAAGCTTAGTGGGAAACCCAACTCCAAGAATAAACTCTAATAAAATATCGTAAAATCATTACACCCTTTAAATTAGGGAAAATATATAAGTGTACAATATTAAACGATCTCACCCTTATTATGCCAATTGAATCTGCAATCTTAAACATGAGTATTATTCTTACAATCATCCAGACCTCATAGTAATCGATAGTACAGTTTTCATCGTAAGCATTTAATCACATTTATTATGTATGAGATACCTTTAATGTTTAATCAAAATATAAGGGAGTATATATATATCATACATCATCAATAAGAGTTATTTTAGGCGTCAATACTTCACATATGTCATGCAATCATAGTTATATAATGCAGAGTAGAGAACTGTATTTCATTTATATCATTCTAGCCAAAAAGGAATTCAATCAAGCAATATAGTAAGCCATTTATCATGTTCACATTACATAGGTGAAGCAATTGCTATATATATATATATCCTTATTTAATAGTACATTGTTGAATCTTTTAACTTTTAATAGCCTGCCTAAATGCTAGTTCATAGGGTGGATAACGGGAACAATGGATACCGAAGGTATCAAACGATGGACCCAAAGGGGCCGAACTATGATTCCATAAAGGAACAAAGCAATAGACCCAAACGGGATCAATAATGGTTCCAGCAAGAAACAAACAATAGACCCAAATGGGGCCGAACAATGGTTTCATAAGGAACAAGACCCAAACGGGGTCAACTATGGCAGCTGCTAAATCCCTCTAGGCATGCCTATCTAATCCACAACTGAACTAAGACTCGTAGGCTTTATCACTTTAAAAACGTCTTGAATTCATCATATTCTTCCTTATTTAATATAACATTTTCTTAAATCATTTTCCATAAATGAACATATATCATTCATTCACATAGCAATACTGGCTTAAAGCCCTAATATTTAAGAATGCATATCACATGTTTATATACTTGCATAGCCAACGGATAACTTATATCTTACACTAGAATGCTCTAGCATAATGGTAACTTAGTATTATGCAATACTAGATCAAAACAATGTTTTAGGAACCTGATGTAATACGCATCATTGAATATAAGATCATGAAGTAACAACAAGCTTTGCATTTCAAGGTTGACTTGGTAATACCCGTTGATAGTTCATGAGAATGAAATCATACATATAGTCATATATCTCATGCGTACATGATTCCCCATGAAAAACATATTCTATAAAGAAGAACGTACCTGAGTGGTTCCTCAATACCATTTCTCTTTGTGTCATTATACTCAATTTAGTCATTGTACATTCATTTTATTCAATACATCATATACATGCATTCTATGTCTAACAAGTAGTGAAAGTAATCAAATGTGACATTAACGTTTACCTATGTCCTTTATAATGCCTTGGAAGGACTTCCCCGTTCAATTATTTCGTTAGAAACTCTTATGGCTTATTAACCACCACTTTAATTAACATAAACTTCATGTACATTACTTATGGTCCATTTAATTCTCTCCAATTATATTTTATAATATGGAATTCATGATTCATGAAGAATTTATAGTTTGGAGAGTGCAGTAGAACCATTAAAAGGAAACATACGAGTGGTCGTGCCCAAGAAGAAGAGAAGGCATACACGGCCACGCAAGGAAAACAAAGGCCAAATGCATGGCCAAGCAGAAGGAGAAGTAAGCCATTCACGTGGCCACGCAAGGAGAAATGCCACCATTCACGTGACCACACAAGGAGAAAGAGCAAGGCAGTGCGCGGCCATGCTAGGAGAAACCCAAGCTATCACGTGGCCATGCATAGAGAACCAATGAAAATCACACGGCCATGCATGGAATTCCAAAGAAAATCACGTGGCCACGTAAGGAACACCAAAGGAGATACACGGCCACGCCTGGGAAACCAAAGAAAATCATGTGGCCACTCAAAGAGACAGCTAAGGAGAAGCAAAGGCATGTGTGGCCACGCAGAGAAAGAAGGGATGACAGGCTGCATGGCCACACAAGGCATTTTGGCAATTGTGATTAAAAATCCCGATTTTCATCTCTAATGATTTTGAATCCCAAAACTCAGCTCAAGTACTTAGATTAAATCATTCTTTGTTCATCTAAAACACTAAAATTTAACCTTCACTTCAACTAAGGGGACACATACAAGAACATAGGAAAATCATCAAGTAACCATGGATCTAATGTTCCTATACCTCAATACCAGCTTCATTTCCTTAGGAAGTCCACTGATCTAGCTCTTTCTTCCTTCTCCTATCCTTGATCTATCTGCTTCTCTCCTTTCTCCTTACACATAGAGATAACAACAGGGTCTTGTAATCCCTCATAACCAAAAATCATAAACGAAGAAGAGGAAGAGGAAGAAGAGATCTTCAAGGAAAGACATTACCTTTAATCTTCACTCACAAACCCTAGCTCCATTCTTCAGTCCGTAATCAGCAAAGAGAGAAAGAGAGAGAGCTATCTCCCTCCAAAAATGTCGATCCCCCTTCTCAAAACCCTTGCTATCCCTTCTCCAAGAAGCTATTGAAAGATCTCATTATGAAATTCCAAAATTACCCTTATTTAACTTAACCCCAACAACTTATTTTTCTTAATATTTAACACTCAAACTTTTAATTTACTTCAACTATATCCCTCTTTTATCTAAATTTTAATCATACTTAATTTACATACATGTTGAAATTATCAAAATACCCCTAATAGGACTTAACCTTAACAATGTCAAATAATTCAATATTTGCCTTAAATAACCATAATCCTCGTCACTTTACTATAATCCGGTTAGGGCCATGATTGGGTCCTTACAAGATCACTCAGTAGAATAGGCTTGGGAGATCAATGAAGGATTACTCCAAAATCTCCTTTTTGCCCGATCAGAAAGAACTTCTTTCTAAAACCTTTTACAGGCGAGGGTAAATTAAAAGTTTCCTTTTACTCCTTGCAGTAAAGTAATACTCAGTCCCATCCTTCCAGTTGGACAGGTAAAAGTAGGTGAAATTTTCAATAGACAGAGCGACTCCAAGTGACACAAGACTTTAAAACAAGCAACTATTCTCCATCTACTCGAATTTAGCTGGTTAGGTGTAAACCCATAACCTCGAAGAATGCTTAGATCGAACGGATGCAACGAAAAATTATAGGCCACACTCCAAACAACCTTGGAAACCGATGAACCATTATGAAGGATTTCCAAATGGTCCATCTATCACCAACATGGATAAAGGATAGGATAAAACAACTACATCCTCAAGCAACTTGCATCTCTCTTTCAATTCTTTCACTTGTGTAACATTTAATCTGCTATGTTTTTCTACAGGATCCTTAGTACTATATGACTCTAAGAAACTGAGGTCGAAAATCTAATTGGCACCAAACTCGCTTATATGACTTTAAGAAACTGAGGTCGAAAATCTAATTGGCACCAAACTCGCTTAGGTCACCGCTTAAAGCCATTCCTAAAGGAGGAATAATAAAAAAGGAATCCCTAATCTGTTCCTAGGAAGCAGACCCTAAGATGTTCAAAAAAAGGCTTGGCAAGGATTAAGATGAAGATGAAGACGAAGACGAAGACGAAGACGAAGATAAAGATAAAGATGAAGATAAATCTGAATTTGAAATGTGAATGAAATTATAAGGCATTCAAGCAAAGAAAACTTACTTGGCAGAAATTTGCAAAAAGTTTAGAGGAAGTGAAGAAAATCTTGAAGCTGGAACTCGAAAAGCTTGAAGGAAGAAAATTTAGAACTTTAGAGAAAGAAAAGAAGAGCAGATCTCCAAAAAGGTTAGAAAATGATTCTAAACTAACTATTTATATTTGCAGGGGCTGGCTTTCTTAACAAACCAAATGCAGGTAACGAAACGATCCTACCACATGACAACCTACGATTGGATCAAACCGAGTATGATGCGCACCCCTTAAGTAGCACCATTAACAAAACGTTACTCATCAGGCAAATGAAAAGACAGATTTAGAATAACGTCTAGGTTCAGAATTCGAGAGCACTTAAAATTCCATCAGGATTGGAAAAACCTAGTCGACAAGACCTTAGTTGAATGAACCGATTATTAGCTCTAGGTATCAATCACCTAAAGCCCTTCTCCTTCAATCCTTCATGTCGATCGAAATATTGCAGGTAATGAATTGAAAAGATAAGATTCATAGAAACACTGTTATTTTCAGAATTTCAAGCATCAATTGCTTAATCCCTTCTATCCTCTGACTTGCATAACCGATTGGAACATTAAGGGGGGGACATATGACAATGCTCAAGATTATCTTTTATTGGGCCCGAAACCAAACGCAGTCTAAAGGATCACCTGACAGGAAGACCCTGCATAGCCTAAGCCCAATGCTCTCAAGGTATGACGCGTGAACAAATGGACTCGCACAAGAATCGATGGGATAAGGATGTCCAATTGAAAAAGACACCGCTGCAAACCTACTTTGATATCTGGGTAGACCATTCAAGTGGTTCTTAACACCACTTATAAATGCCAAGTCATCTCACACTTAAATAACACACATTGCACTCATGAGATTCTCTCTCTACTTTTTCTCTCTAAGTCTCTTACTGTCTTAAATTTCAGAGTGCTAACGCTCGATCCGATCGGCTTAGTCTTTTTTGTCCCTTCTAAACACCGCCTAATCCGATCAGATTCTACTACCGTCCTCATTTTGGTACGGCACCAACTCGACCACCATAATGGCCTATCCCTCTTATAAAATTTCTAAATTTATCGAGTAGAATATAAAATAATAAAACTTAAAACAAATCAAATCAAATTGTAAATTAGTGTTATTTCTCACATAGAATCATCACCATATGAATATAAATAATTATATTATGCTTTAAATTTCTTTTATTATTTTGAATCAAATTGTAAATTAGCGTTGTTTCTCACAGAGAATCATCACCATATGAATATAAATAATTATATTATGCTTTAAATTTCTTTTATTATTTTGATTTATGTGCATTTGGGCACAATTAATCTTATGCATTAATACATTGCATATACAACAACAACAACAACAACAACAACAACAACAACAACAACAACAACAATAATAATAATAATAATAATAATAATAATAATAATAATAATAATAATAATAATCCAATCGAGGGATTTTTTGAATAATAATAATAATAATAATAATAATAATAATAATAATAATCCACTTGGTCGGACCAATGATAAGAATTCAACACAAACACACAGCCAAACAGAAAGAAAAATGATAGAACAACTCAAGAGAAGTTGATTGTATTAATGGAATTGGCAAACTACAATGGATGTCTGGTATAACCAAAGGAATTACAATTCCAATAAAAGCAAAAAAGAAATACAACGATATATGAAGAAAATAAAGAACAGCTAACAAGAGCAGGGACCTAACAACAATTGTTTCCTCTCTCCCTCTCAGCTTTAAGCTGCCAAAAACAACACTAATTTTCTCATGCCTTTTTCTCTCAGCCTTCCAGCCTTCTTATTCTCCTCCTGCTACTCACACTCTCCTTTGCGTAACTAACTTGCCAGCTCAGCATCACATCCATCTCAGCAGCTTTTTCCCTTCTTGTGTAAACTATCCATGTCCTGGGCCTTGGATCATCCTCTCTTGATTCATGGGCCTGCTGCTCTCTATCATTGCCGGCGGGGTGAAGATCAGTCTTGTCCTCAAGATTGAAATGGAGATGCTAGGAAGGCCCTCTTCAAGATTCCTCCTCCAATCCATCAGCATTGCTTGATACCTTGTCATGCTGATAGATACAAAGCTTATATTGCTAACTCCAAATGAATACTTGGTAGATTTTTGGTTCACAAATTTCTCCATGTTTGAGAAGTCATAGTAGAGGCTCCCCCCACGTTTCTTTCTGGTATCAGAGTAATTTATAATGCCAACATGGGCCAAGATGTTGTTGAAGGTAGTGTTGCATACAAAATTAAGTGCTATGCAAGATATGGTGCCATCGGTGCCACAAAGGTTTATTGCCATTACATCTGACAGAACCACCTTGTTGATACGGTCATAAGCAGATTTTTTAATCAACCTCATATCCAGTGCATAGTTTGTGTATGCCTTATACTGGATTACAGGACCAATAAGCCCATTGCTAATTGTAAATCCCTTAATGTTTATATGAGTTCCTTCTTTAGTTTTTGTTTTCCCGCTGTGAACTCGAGCAGCAAAAGCAAGACTGTAGTGTCCAGCATAATCCTTAAGGATTCTATCAAAGTTGTCAAAATCCTCGCATTCAAGAGCATTGGCAAACATAACCATAAGAGCTGCACAAAAATTGAAAGTGACAACAGCATCACCATCCACAATTGAGCCCGCAGGCTTCCCGCTTTCATCAAAGATGACAAAAAGAGGAATATATTGGTCATTCGTTTTGGGAATTTCTCTTAGTTTCTGCACAGCCTCAACAACATTTTTAAACTTGAGGAAAGCTTCACCATGAACTTGAGCATCCCATCGTCGCTTCACAACATTCCAATCATTTTCATAGCAATCCATTGTAACATGCATACGACCTCCACCGGATGCAATTTGAGCATCAACACCCTTCTCGCGTGACTTTTCCAGATCTTCCTCAACAGTCTCTACAAATCCAACACTTGTACCAACTATATCATCAAGTCCATCAGTAAAAACGTAAATATGAGCCTGGATCAAACTCCCCTTCTCAAGAGCAGTCTTTTTGAAGGAATCCACGGTGGGCATTTCAGCAACATGAATACAAGTATACTGATCAGGTGTAGCCTTACCCCATCCATCCAAGACGGCCATTGCAATAGACGTCCGTTTGGGCAGCGTGGACTGATCCACCCACTTCCATGAGAGTTCACTTGAGTTTCCCATCTCTCTCTTTACCTCTAAAGATTGACCGTAGAGAACCAACAAGAAACGAAAATCAAGGTAGTAAAAATCAAACAGACAATAGAAATAATAAAAGTAGCACAAACCCCCATCCACAGTAGGAAAACTAAATCGAAAACTTGGATTGAGATGGCCCTTGCTTGGAGTCTCGACACTTTTCTTGCAATACCCATTCACCTTCACCAAAATCTTGCTGGTGATCTCAAGAAGTGGACTGCCGTTGTTGGCGCAGTCATCCTCAATCTTGTGCTTACTCGGTTGCAATTCCAATGACGCTGCCTTTGCTATCTCGACAATCTCGCCGTCGCTACCCTTCCGGAGGATCTTCCTCGGCCACGACATCTTTTTCAGCACGATGGTTCTCCTGAATAAGCCATGTCCCTTCCAGCGCCGCTCCTTCCATTCTGTTTTGGTCCCTTTACGAACTCCTGCTCCCTTTGGTTCCCATCGGTGTAGCTCAGCTGAAGGTGGAAATGTTAGTTGTTTGTGGTTTGAGTAGAATGGGGTTTTTGGCTGGTTTGGGCCCAATATGAGATTGGGTGAATGGTTTAGTGGCCCAAAACAACTGGATCCACTCCATACCGCCTGAAACCTATGGATTTTACTGTTGGCCCCTTCTCTTTCCTTGAGACAAATTTGTAGCAGTCTTGTGAATACCCCTTTCCCGATCTGCAGACATACCTTACTGGACATTGCAAATCTCATGGCTTCCACGCGATCTTCAGGCTGGTGCTCCTTGAACCACCATTTGATATCCTCTCTCGAATAACAGAGACAATACCCGATATCCTATTGTGCGGGCAGCTCAGGCGCTGGAGCAACCTCCATCTCAAAACATTCGACGTTCTCTTCTACCTTCTCCTTTTGCTGTAGATCTGCAAACCCTTCATAAGAGCTGGGAGAATAACTGCTATGGTGTTGTCCCGCTATCTCTATCTTTTTATCAATCTGGATCTTGGAAATGGGCTTGGTTAATTCATTTAGATGAACAGTGAGTTTTGCAAGTCTCTGGGCATTTTCATCCATTCTTGCTTGCAAGGATTGTTGACAGGTCTCTTTTGGCATCCATGCACTCTCCGTGTAAATTGGTTGTTTTTCAGAACGTCTCATCCAACTACAAACCAGGTCCCTAAACTCAGCATCCTTCTTCTTTTCCTTCGCCAAATAGACTGCTAAGGAAATCTGAAACTTGGTAATGGATCGCGTGAGCTCCTTCATACTTGTTTCCAGACCGTTCACCTTGCTCTCCGTCTCCTCCAATCGGCCATTCACTGATTGCAAATGAGTTTCCATTTTTGCCTTAGTGTGTTATCCTTGCGCTTAGATATCCAGCAGGTCGGACCAATGATAAGAATTCAACACAAACACACAGCCAAACAGAAAGAAAAATGATAGAACAACTCAAGAGAAGTTGATTGTATTAATGGAATTGGCAAACTACAATGGATGTCTGGTATAACCAAAGGAATTACAATTCCAATAAAAGCAAAAAAGAAATACAACGATATATGAAGAAAATAAAGAACAGCTAACAAGAGTAGGGACCTAACAACAATTGTTCCCTCTCTCCCTCTCAGCTTTAAGCTGCCAAAAACAACACTACTTTTCTCATGCCTTTTTCTCTCAGCCTTCCAGCCTTCTTATTCTCCTCTTACTACTCACACTCTCCTTTGCGTAACTAACTTGCCAGCTCAGCATCACATCCATCTCGGCAGCTTTTTCCCTTCTTGTGTAAACTATCCATATCCTGGGCCTTGGATCATCCTCTCTTGATTCATGGGCCTGTTGCTCTCTATCAAGATCCCTTTCTGACTGCGAGAAACTTCAATCCCTAAGAAATATTTCAATGGTCCTAAATCCTTTGTTTGAAAGTGAGTCCCAAGGAATGCTTTTAACCTCGTAATTCCAGCTTCATCACTTTCAGTTATCACTATATCATCCACATATACAACCAAAAAAAATGCACCCAGAAATAGATGATGCAAAGAACACTAAGTGATCATATGCACTTTTTTGTAGGCCAAACTCAATCACAACTGTACTGAATCTCCCAAACCAGGCACGAGGGGACTGTTTTAACCCTTACAAGGACTTTATTAATTTGCACACCTTCCCTGACTCCCCCTGAGCAACAAAACTAGGTGGTTGCTCCATGTAAACTTCACTCAAATCCCCATGCAAGAATGCATTCTTCACATCAAGTTGATAAAGTGGCCAACTGTAATTAGCAGCTAAGGAGATAAATAATCAAACAGAAGAAAGTTTTGCAACAGGAGAAAAGGTCTCTAAATAATCCACTCTATATGTTTGTGCATATCCTTTAGCAAC
The DNA here is from genome assembly GCA_037975025.1 of Excoecaria agallocha. Lineage (NCBI taxonomy): Eukaryota > Viridiplantae > Streptophyta > Magnoliopsida > Malpighiales > Euphorbiaceae > Excoecaria > Excoecaria agallocha. Next base: position 37,869,704 of record CM075812.1, on the reverse strand, counting down.
AAAGTGAGCTTTCAATCGAGCAACAGAGCCATTAGGATTCATTTTAATAATAAACACCCAATTACAACCACTAGCCTTTTTCTGGGAGGGCAAAGGTATAAGATTTCAAGTATGATTCTGCTCTAAAGCCATCATCTCTTCTTTCATTGCAGCTCGCCAACCATCATGAGCTAATGCTTCAGTAATGGACGTTGGAAGAGCAATAGAGTCTAAGGAAGCTACAAAAAACTTGGAGGAATGTGATAAAGCATGATAAGACACAATAGAAGAAATAGGGTAAGTACATGTGTGTTTACCTTTGTGAAGAGCAATAGGAAGGTCAAGGCTAGTATCTGGTTATGGTGAAGGATCTGAAGATGAAGCAGGGGCAGGAGGTGTCTCGATAGAATGGTGCACATGTCAAGAATAAACTTGACGAATAACAGATCGAGAGGGAGGAGATACTACCTGTTCACTAACAGTATAAATAAGAAAATCATCCTTTGAATCACTAGAGGGTGAAGGAAAGAACGCAGAGAAACCAAAGAAACGTGTATGCTCAAAAAATGTAACATCAGTAGATATCAAATAACGTCCCAAAGAAAGTGAGTAACAACAATACCCATTTTGTTCACGCGAGTATCCCAGGAAGACACACTTAAGAGATTTAGGATCAAGTTTTGAAACCTGAAGTCGCATGTCTTGAACAAAGCAAGTACATCCAAAAATCTGAGGAGCAAGATGAAATAGGAGAGATGAGGGAAAAAGAAGAGAATACGAAATCTAACTGTCAAGAACAGAAGAGGGTATTCTGTTGATTAGAAAACAAGCAGTATAAACAACATCTACCCAAAATATTTTAGGAACCTACATATGAAACATTAGTGCCTGAGCAACTTCTAATAAGTGACGGTTCTTCCGCTCAGCTACACCATTTTGCTGAGGGGTAACAATACAAGAAGATTGATGAATGATACCATGCTCAGAGAGATACGATTTAAAAGAATGAGAAACATATTCTTTAGCATTATCACTTCTTAAAACACAGATATATTTATTGAATTGAGTCTTAATTTCAACATGAAAAGCACAAAATATAATAAACAACTCTGATCGAGATTTCATAGGATAAAGCCAAGTAACCCGAGAATAATCATCAATAAATGTCACAAAATAACGAAAATCAAGTTTGGATATAACAGGACATGGACCCTATACATCAGTATGAACTAAGGAAAAAGAAGACAACACATTTATTTAGTCTAGAAAAATAAGATACTCTATGGTATTTAGCAAATTGACAAGCTTCACACTCTAAAGTAGAATCCTTTTTAAGACTAGGATATAACTTTTATAAAATTGAAAGAGGAGGATGACCAAAACGATAATGAAGTTGCAGCAGAGAAGATGAACTTGTGCAAGCAATGGATTGAGGCACTAGGTGAGAAGTTGATTCAAGAGCATACACGCCATTCACCAGACACCCTCTACCAAGATTCTGCTTCGTCCCAAGATCCTGAAAAAGACAATAATTGGGATATAAAATAACACAAAAGTTAAGATTTTGGATAATTTGACTAACAGATAACAAGTTAAAAGAAAATTATTGTATATATAAAACATATGATAATGGAAGAGATTTTGTTGGGTTTGCTGTCCCATGCCCAATTACAGAAGCAGTAGATTCATTGGCTAAAGTAACACAAGGTAAATTAGCAGTAGATTTGAAAGAAGAGAGAATACCTGTGTTGCCAGTCATATAATTAGTAGCACCTGAGTCAATAACCCAACTACGAGATGAGGTGAAAATACATGCAATAGGGTTACCTATATTAGCCAAAACTGAAGTCCTAGAAGATAACTGCTATGAATCATAAGTGACAGTTAAACGAGCATACTCATCCGCGAAAATGGTGACAGATGGTAAGGATGACTGTGGAAGTGGTAGGATGCCATCTTCAGTAGCTACATTGGCAAACCTTTTATTATTCATCTAACTTGAGTTCTTGGAGGGTTTTCCATGTAACTTCCAACAATTCTTTTTAATGTGTCCCTCAACTCCACAATAATGACATGTATGAGAATTACTACTATTCCCAACAACAGAACTACTATTTCCACCTTTACCTCCGCGATTACTATTCGAAACATTACCAACCAATGCCACTGTATCATTAGGCACCATACCAGAAGGCAAATCACTGTCTTTACAAACTCGAAGTAAACGAGCATAAACTTCAGTAAAAGAAGGAAGTGACTCACCAGTTAACAATTGTGTGCGTGTCGCATCATATTCAAAACCCAATCCTGCTAAGAAATACTGTACCATAATATATTCCTCTTATTCTTGCATTTGTTTAATGTCAGCAACAATAGGAAACATAGCCCACTTTTCTTCAAAGGCTTATTTCACTTCTATATAATACTGAAACAGGGAGCGACCTTTTTGTTCCGCTCAATAAATCTTGAGCAATAAATCATGGACACGAGATATATCTTATTTGCAGGCATACAAAAATTCTAGATATTCCCATAATTCTTTCACACTATCACAATGATTCACAACATCATCAACAGCAGGATCTAAAGGATTCTGAATTTGATTAAACTTATAATCCTTCATTAACCATTTCTTTTGACTAACAGAATCATCCTTAGTCGGTGGATTACTAGTTAAATGGTCCTCCAAGTCTACACTCGTTACAAATCTACGAATTGTTCTTTTTTATTGTGCATAATTGTTACTTCCAGTCAGTTTTCTATCCGTAATTTTAGACGAACCAAACATAATTTCAGTAACTGTCTTCTTATCACTATTCTCAGCCATTTAAACCCGTCGCAAATAACTGTAGGCAATAAAATCAACAATGCAGCAAAGAGATCAATATACCTCACCAAGAAGCAGTAACAACAGGCAGATGTGAGAACAGAACCCACACCGGAGAGAAGCAGGAACGAATCTGAGAAAAAGAAAGCTTTAGAAGAGACCATATGAGAAAATTGACACTGCGATCTAGTCGGAGACACTCAGGTGACGCTGGATCTGAAATTGGAGGTCCAGCGGACAGGCCACGCGCTGTCACTCGCCGACGCATGAGAATGGCGGTGATTTTTGAGCGGCGCGTGAGGCTCACTCGCGACTCTGATGGTCACCGAAAAAAGGTGAAACGGCCAAAATTACGAAGACAAACCTCCCTGTGGTGGCGGTGAGAAAGAGGAATGGTCACAGATAGGTGACCCAAAAAAGCAAAAAAAAGGGATCTCAAAAAAAAAATCAAAAACCCAGAAACAGAAAACCCAGAACCTAAAAGAGGAAGAACTCCAGGGAATCGCAACCCTCAAACAAAGGAGTCTCTGATACCATGTGAAAGTGAGAGATAATTCTTATACTTCATTGAAAAATATACAGATATTTATAATGTATATAAGAGTTAAATTAAGAAACAAATTCCTAACAAATCCTTATAATTAAGCTAACAGTTATACATATCATAACAAAAGATATTGTTGTGCATCAAAATCAGTCACCTATAATGTGGTAAAGGTTAATTGAACATATAAAGAAACAAAAAGTAGGCAAAAATGAATTGGTTGCTATAAAGTTTACATTTTAATAAGTTAAGAGGAGTCCATTGTATGAAATGCTTTGGGGTGATCAAATATAAAAAAAAAAAAAAAGTATAATGATTGAGGCCCACAATGCAAAAATAAACAATCAACCACCCCTATCTTCAATTATGCTGCACATTCAAAAACCAATTTGACCCAGAGAAAGGTATCACATTCAGCAGACTTGTAACCTACAAAATTCTTTTGAATATGCCGTGGAAGTGCAGGGAAAACAGTCCAATATATAAATTTTTCAGCATCTTCATCCCTTCAAGTGGGCATAAAACATTGACATCCAGCTGAATTACAACTGACAAAAAGCAGCCTTACCAATATGTTCCAGCTCCCTGGGATGTAAGCTCCATTCCCTGGGATCCAACATCATCCTCCACTATCTTGCTCAGGCCAAAATCAGTAACTTTAGCAATACCAAACTCATCAAAAAGAACATTCCCAGGCTTCAGATCATAATGGATAATCTTCTGAGCTCTTTTATTCAAGTACATAAGGCCTTGAAATATCTGAACGATCATGATCCGAGCTTCTCTCTCAGGCAAAATAGGAGTTGCTTTGAGAACAGCATCAAGATCTTTTCCTGAAAAGGGAAAAGGAAGGAAAATCAAGAATAGAAGGTAAGTGGAGGGGTGAGCATTGTCGATATATCCAAGTTTGCATTGAGCATAGTACATATTCAAAGGTCAAAGCATAATTATTAACAGAAACACAATTTATCCCATCACACCGCTACAATACTCTAAGATGGTGCAGAAGGTATTCTGATCAATCTCAAAAATGTCCCAAAGCCGCACGATGTGATTATGAACCAACGTCTTGTGAATATTGTACTCCCGGATTGCATGCCTTATGTAACTTTGCTTCTTATCCTCACTCCATTGAGCATTTAGACCATGAAGCTTACATGCAACTTATCTATGCTCTACCAAATCATAAGCCTGCTGGAAATTTCTTACTTCAAATCACTGCAAAAAGGTATGTTTTTACAATTGCCAATATTGGCAAAAGGACAATCTAGAATTTTGCTATTGAAATAAGAAACCTTGTTTAGAAAATTTAATAGTTCAATTATTAAAACATATATGAAGTTCTGACCTTGTAAACTTCACTAAATCCTCCTTTCCCAAGAAGGTTTAAAAGGGCATATCTGTGATTCAAAATCTGAAAATTATTGAAGCGAGAGCCATCCTCATCTCTTATCCGTTTCATTTCACGTATAAGTCGTCCCTTTTCCAGTTCATACCGATCTCTCTCCCGCAAAATAAGTTCTTCCTCCTATAGAAAACTAACAGCTTAGTAACGCACAAGTGAGCTGGCATAATTATAATATTCTTTTAATTGCACTAGGATCAGAATTTAGATATATCATGGATGCAAAACAATGGCAATCTAATGATAGTAAATGAACTTACACGCTTAATGCTTGCTAGACGAGATTTAAAAATCTCATCCTGGATGAGAAAATCTTCTTCCTGCGAGCCTGATTCCACATCTGGTCCATCACCCTTGTCTGCACGGCAAAAGCAACCACCATTAGCATTAACAGTCTTTTAACATGGTGAAAGAAAAATTTGCATCCAAAAGGAGAAAGTAAAGTAAAGTGGAGGATGTACTTAAAAATTTCCACTAAAGAACACTCAAGTATGTCAATAATAGAACAAGCATTGACAGCAATCCTCCGTTATTATTTTCAGGGGAAAAATGCCATTAATACCCAGAATGTTGGTAAAACCATCAAACAAACAGAAAATGACCAAGTGAAAGGGATAAGAAATAATAGCTCAATGAGAACTAAATTGATGTTCAAATTCTGAAGTTGAAGGAAGGACCATCCAGAAAGTCTGAGTTCCATGTAGTGGAAGGTGCCCCAAGTATTGTACGACAATGGAGCCCTCAAGCATTCAGCCAAATATCCAGCACAGGTAACAAGACAAAAGAATATCACACACACTTTTGGCAACACATCATCGTATTTACTGGTTAGCACAGCCATGACAGAAAGAGGGTCGCTTTAGAATTAATCACAAATATGTAACAAATATTTGGAGGCATTCAACCAAATATCCAGCACAGGTAACAAGACAAAAGAATATCATACATGCTTTTGGCAATGCATCATTTTTTTCACTGGTCAGCACAGACATGACAGAAAGAGGGTTGCTTTAGAATTAATCACAAAAATTTAACAAATAGTTGGAGGGCAGTAAATCTGTTATGAGAAGTCTTTGCCAGAGCCACATACTAATACAATAATAGCAGTTGTTATGCTGATCAACTAAAGACTAAAAGATACTTAATGGTCATATCCTTGACTGATTAGTTCCAGATTACCAGTAAAAATACTGAATAGCAAAAGAAAACATAGATAGCTGAATACTACAAGATAGACATTTACCAGATTGACGCTTCTTCAATGATTTCCGTTGGCGCTCAACAGCATCCTTTGTTTCCAGTAATTGCCTCTGAAAATTTAAATGTTAAAAAATAAATGTTACTGATGCAGACATGCTCCACTCGAGAACTAGATAATTAACTTTTCCAGGTTATTGTTCACTGCACAGGAACAGATGCATTTCAGTAACTTTGGACAATTTTTGCAGGTTATTGTTTACGGCACAGGAAGTGAGCCATTTCAGTTACTTTGGCAGGTCCACTGATGGGTTGGGTCTTTGCCTGGTTTAATTATGCTTTATAGTTCAACTAAAATCCTAATAAGTAGAGTAGTACAATATTTTTTCTCCCGGACACTTCCAGGGCTTGTCGGCAAGGTTCATTGGGGTTGTCCAAATCCAATAAGGCCAGAAATAACCTTAGGATTACTTCCTAAACATTCTACATGGGAAGCTTAACTACTTGTATCATTGGTTAGGTTTCAAACACAAGCTGTCCTTTTTTCAAGAAAAGAGAAGGTGAAAAAGAAAAGATATGATCTTTGTTCAGAACGTTCTTAGTAGCTGTTCCACATTGGTTACAAATGTCATTAAGTTAATTATCATCCATGAATTGCTTACACTTGATCCATGTTGAATGAGACATAAGAACAAAAGAAGATTAAAGAGAATCCTCGACAGAATAAATGGCACACAATTAGAACATTGCACAGAAAGAAAAGCTAATGAGAAAACTAGCTTAGTTTAGTATACATATTTGCACCTCAAGTTTAATTAATTGTCATCACAACTTGCACTACATTTTTTTTTTTTGCACCTGTCTCTTTGGCAGACATTTGTCTCCTATTATTCATGTGTACCAACTTAATTATTCAGGAGGGCAGTAAGTTGAAAATAATGGATCAAGTGTGCCACTTTTGTTGTTCAAGGATGAGAAGCGTCTTGCTCCAAAACAAATGATCTCTGACATATAATGGGTCTACAAAAAGGTCATTCAGGTTGCTCTACAAACAATTCATTAAAGTTCGGGTGCAAATTGCATATGCGCGCGCACGCACTAGTATGAACATTATGGCTTAATAACTGGAGATATAGCATGGCAAGCAGTAAACGAAGTGAATTTTGTGAAAAAAGATTATTGCAATTTAAATAATCAGAGACCAGGAAATCTTGCAAATCCCCTGGTTCAAAGTGTTTTGATCAACTCAGGAGAGTATGGCAGCCTGTTTTGATCTAATGCACAATGCGAGTTTACAACTTTTTTTGCAACCTTCTAGGATTAAGGTATTAAAATCTTCAGAAGATGATAGGCTATAGTTTCTTGTCAATTTTTGAAACACATAAAAAAGCAATAAACTTCTTACATGGGATTGTGTATCTCAGACGCTTTACCTGAAGATTTTGTGAATTTAAGAGTTTCTATTAACATGAATTACTCTAAAATAATGATACAAGGGTATATTTATAGGTATACAAATAATAAAAGCAAAATTACTATTCTACCCTTAATTACAAGCTATTATCTAACAAAATATATTAACCAACACTCCCCCTCAAGTTGGTGTAAAGATATTACACATGCCCAACTTGCAAACTATGACGTGAAAAGCTCGGCTACCGAGTTCTTTTGTAAAAATATCAGCTAATTGTCTGTCCAACGTTACATGGAATAAGCTTAAAACACCATCAGATAATTTTTTTTTGATGAAGTGTCAATCAATTTCAATATGTTTTGTCCTGTCATGTTGAACTGGATTATGAGCAATACCGATTGCAGCTTTGTTGTCACAATACAAAAATAGTCGGTCTTTTTCAGCCAAATTCAACTTTGTTAATAACTTCTGCAACCATAACAACTCACAAACGCCTTGAGCCATAGCTCTATATTCTATTTCTGCACTTGATCTTGCAACCACACTCTGCGTCTTGCTTTTCCAAGTGACTAAGTTACCTCCTACGAATGTACAATAACTAGAGGTGAATCTTCTATCATCTAAAGATCCAGCCCAATCTGCATCTGTGAAGGCTTCAATTTGTAGATGACCATTTTTTTAAAAAAGAATACCTCTTCCTGAAGCTGATTTTAAATACCTCAAAATACGAAAAGTAGCCTGTTGATGAGATTCTCTTGAATCATGCATAAACTGACTCACCAAGCTAACTGCATAAGCAATATCTAGTCTAATGTGGGATAGATAGACAAGTCTACCGACCAATCTTTGATATTTGTCCTTATCAACTGAACCTTCAGTCCCTGTTTGTAGCTTATGGTTACTTTCAATGGGTGTATTTGCTGGTTTGCATCCCAACATACCAGTTTCATCCAAAAGATCCAGAACATATTTTCTTTGAGAAATGAAGATCCCTTTGGTTGATCCGGCAACTTCAATTCCCAAGAAATATTGTAGCTTCCCAAGATCCTTGATTTCAAACTCCTGAGTTAAGAGCTTATTCAGTCGAACCATTTCTTCTTTTTCATCCCCTGTCATCACTATGTCATCAACATAAACAATGAGAAGAGTGATCTTACCCTTTGAGTGCCTCATAAAGAGGATATGATCAGCATTACTTTGTTGATAACCAAAAAATATCATAGCTTTGTTGAATTTGTCAAACCAAGCTCTCGGAGATTGTTTCAACCCATACAAGGCTTTCTTCAGTCTGCACACCTTCCCTTGTGTTCTCTCATCATCAAAATCAGGAAGAATCTCCATATAAACCTCTTCTTCCATGTCTCCATGGACAAATGCATTCTTCACATCAAATTGCAGCAAATCCCAATCCAAGTTAGCTGCACAGGATAGCAAGATTCTAATCATATTGATTTTAGCAACTAGTGCAAATGTCTCCTGATAGTCAACTCCATAAGTCTAGGTGAATCCATTTGCCACTAATCTAGTTTTAAATCTTTCAATTGAACCATCAGCTTTGTGTTTTATTGTAAACACCCACTTACAACCAACTAACTTTTTATATGGAGATGCAACTAGTTCCCAGGTTTTATTTTTAGAGAGAGCTTTCATTTCTTCAACCATAGCTTCTCTCCACTTTGGATCCTTGATAGCTTCTCTCCAATCCTGTGAAATAGACATAAAGGAAAGAGACAAGGTAAAGGCTCTATAGGAGGGAGCAAAGAATCATAAGAGACAAAATTAGAGATGGAATGTTTTGTACACGATCTGACTCCTTTCCTTTGAGTTATGGGCAAATTTAAATCAGAATCAAGAGATAAATCAAAATAAAGAAGTGACTCACCCGAGGATTTCGGCAGTGTAGAATGCATGATGGTTTCTTCAGACCTATTCTTCCTCAAGTATCTCAACAAGTCAGGTCTATCTAAACGACCACCAACACCAACAACATTCTCATTCTCCTCCCCTTGAACATCAACATTCTGCTCCTAAACAACAATCTCTTCATTTTTCCTTTGAACTAAATCCTGATGTAGCACAGGTACATTCATCACCACTTCTTCACTATTCTCCCCCTGAAGAAGTGATTGTATACTGCCAAAATAAGGTTCAGACTCCCGAAAAGTAACATCCATACTCACATAGAATTTCCTCGATGGAGGATGATGACACTTATATCCCTTTTGAGTTGGAGAATATCCAACGAACACACATCTCAGTGCTCTCGGATCTAATTTTCCAATATTCTTAGTATGAACAAAGCAAACACATCCAAAAATTTTTAGTGGAACAGTATAGCTAGTTTTTCCGGTCAAGGCTTCTATCGGAGTCCTAAAGTTAAGAGCTTTGAGAGGCATTCGATTAATAAGATATGCAGCCGCTAGTACAGCATCCCCCCAATATGACTTTGGAACATGCATAGTAAACATAAGAGATCTATCAACTTTTAATAAATGCCTATTTTTTCTTTCAGCTGCAGCATTTTGAGCACTAGTATAAGGACAACTAATTTGGTGAATAATCCCATGAGACTCCAAATAAGTACCAAACCTACTATCCATATATTCTGTCCCATTATCAGACCGCAAAACTTTTATTTTAGCATCAAATTGGGTGTGAACCATTTTATGAAAAAATTGAAAACAGGAGAAAACATCACTCTTTGCTTTAATCAAATACACCCAAGTCATTCTAGTGCAACAATCAATGAAAGTAACAAACCATTGATTTTCAGATAAAGAGACAATTTGTGTAGGCCCCCAAACATCAGAATAAACAATCATAAATGGCTCACGGGCTTTATTATCATTCAAAGGATAAGAGTTTTTTTGTATGTTTAGCATACTCACAAGCATCACAAAATAAAGAATCAAACCGAGTTCTAGCAAATAAATTAGGATATAGTTTTTCTAAAACAAAAAATGACGGATGCCCTAATCGCCTATGCTACTGAATGATCTCCTAGTTGACATCCTGATACCCCCCAAAAAGAGCCAACTCTTGACTATCTTCCAACATATATAAGCCATCATACTCTCTACCACTGCCAATCCTCTTCCCTGTTTGAAGATCCTAAAGGATACAAAAATCAAGAAAAAATTCAACCTTACAGTTAAAAGTTTTAGTAATAGCACTGACAGATAAAAGATTGACAGGGAATTCAGGAACATGAAGAACATAAGACAACTTAATATTAGGAGTACAAATAATAGAATATATCCCAGAAATAGGGGTTAATGACCCATCAGCCACCCCGACACTATCTCTTTTTAAACAAGGAGAATAGTTAAGAAAGCCTTTTGAAATGCCTGTCATATGTCTATTCGCACCAGAATCAATAATCCATGAGTTATGATGAAAAAAGTAATACCTGACTTGAACAAATTAGTAGCAGCACTGGAGGAAGGAGTAAGCTGAGACAGGAGACGCCTGGAATGCAAAATCTCATCAGAAGAGAGACTCTCAACTGAAGCCGACTCCTTAGATGATTCCACTATTTCTAACACATGTGCTTGAGCCCTTGTTGGATTAACTCGTTTTCCTCCACAGCCCCTACTAGGTTTCCCATGCAACTTCCAGCAAGTCTCTTTAATGTGCCTTGGCTTACCATAGTAATCACAGAGCAAATGATATTTATCAGAAAGAATCCCTTTTGGTTGCTCAAGAGAGGTAAGGGCAGTCAAACCCGACTTGTCAATAGGTGCAGTATAAAGCATAGCACTTCTTCTGGTCTCTTCCTGCTGAATTAAAGAATGCGTCTCCTCAAGTGAAGGAAAATGAGTTCTGCCAATAACTTGAACTCGCACTTGATCAAATTCAGGATTTAAATCAGCTAGAAAATCATAAACCCTCTCCTTTTCAATTATATTTTGAATCAGCACCGCATCATCAACACATTTTGCTTGACAAGCCTGATAATAATTTAGTTCCTGCCATAAACTACCCAATTCAGAGAAATTATCTAAAACAGTAAGCTCACCTTGTTTTGCACCATGAACTTTATTCCTGAGTTCAAAGATACGAGCATCATTTCCCATAAGAGAGTAGGTGGTTTTTGCAGCTTTCCATATCTTCTCTGCAGCGTCAAGCAATCAATACTGTCTAAGATCTTAGGATGCATAGAATTTAGGAGCCAAGACATAACCAATGAATTATTTGAGTCCCATTGATTAAAAGTAGAATCGGTGACAAATGGCGGTTTTTTACTTCCATCGATATAAGCCTACAACCTTCTAGCCTTGATCAAAAATAAACATGATCTAGACCGGGCTAAATAAGTACTGCTCCCCTCAAGTTTAACTGGGCTAATTTGAGAATAAGAACTATCATTAATGTAATGATGTTTCTCAACTTCCTTATAATCATCCTTAATATTTGACATAATTAAAAAGCCAAAAAAGGATAAAAAAAAGCATGAAAAATTAACCCAGAAAAATAGCACATGTTCACACGTGACCCAGAAACCAAGGAAGTCGGAAGTCACCGGAGATCAGTGGGTTGGAGGCGAAAAAGGGAGGCGAGTATATCGAAAGGAAAAACGGCAGTAAAAGGTGGTCGGAGGTGGTGGCACGCGCCTCACACACCAGTGCGTGAAGAAAGACCAGAAAGCTTTGGGCGGTGGGTGTACTCACACGCGGCTTCTGACGGCACCAAAAATCGGAACACAGGCCAATCTTGACCCGATCTATCTTCCTGTAGGGACGGTGTCAAAAGAGAAGGTCTGAAACACGACCTTCTAGACTCGCCAAAAAAACAAAGTTTACCAAAAATTAACCAACTGCGGAAGGGAGTTAACTCGACATTCGAAACGATAGTGACTCTGATACTGTAACACCCATATCCTATACTTAGCTATTACCACAATATCATATACCATAAGACATATATTACAACGTTCCCAAGCTGAAAACATTTCTAATTAGATAACTTAGAGATGAAATTATAACCATGTCATGTGAACTTAAGAGTAATACCTTAATGATATAAAAATCCTTAATACATTACAATGTTTTCTCAAACTTAACATTAGTACTTATACAAAATTTGCAACATAATTAAAGTTTCCATAACTACAAAATATAAGGACAAAAAGAAGACGCTATTATCAATCTTCTAAGACTTGTGTTGGCCAACCTGCAGCAAATATCAGTCCTGGAAGAAAGTCCTGTTCTCACAACCTACACGGATAAACAAAAATCCGTGCTAAGCTATAAAGCTTAGTGGGGAACACTAAATATGACAAACGACCACTCACAGTGGTCGTCAACAAACATACATTATGAACTATAAGTATAACTTATGCCAAATTTTAATAAAAACAAAATGTAGACATAAGTCCACACAAGATAACCAAATGACTTAATGATAGTAAATTCGGCATTAATGCTTTATATACACAACATTTAATCATATAAGCATGTTTATCCTTTAGACTTGCAATTCATTCATTGAATGATATACCACTATTTATACTTAGTCATTCCTTCCACTTACTACATACTTTCGTATACCAGGAATATATACAAATACATATTCACATATGAGCTATGATCAACAAGGACATATGCATATTCGAAAGTAAGATAAAGCATTAATACTAAGAAAGTTTATCATTTATCAATTCTCAATAAAGAGCAAGAACGAGTAGATATAGGGAAAACAAATAACCCAATGTATTAATTTGAAAGCAATCACCAACATGAATACCTACATATAGCTCTTATATTCCATTTCTATAGAGAACATTTATTATAGCAAAACATTTTTTTTCATAGCTTTCATACATGATGAATCTTGCAAATCATTTATCTACCTAAAGCAAGTAACATATTACTATAGAAAACATACTATCTCTATTATAGTCCACAACTTGATATTAATGATGCACTAGTTCATTTATATAACTCTGTACATACTATTTCTATATACGATAATCATGCAAAAGTGTATATCGCAACATCTTTTAATATCATAATATCCATATGTGCTGAAAAGGAATTTCACATAAAAATTAGATTATGAAATCAATTTATGTTGTCATACTTCATAAAACTTTAAGTTGAACATCAAACTTTTCTTAACTTTGGTATAAAGCCTGCACTACTCTAAAGAGGTGGATGATGGGTTATACAATGGTACCCGAAGGTACAAGTCTATTTAGTCACCCAAACGGGGTTGACTACAACCCAAACGGGGTTGAAAATGATCCAAACGGGACCATGTCTGTCTGTTTAGTCACCCAAACGGGATTAACTACAACCCAAACGGGGTTGAAAATGATCCAAACAGGACCATGTCTGTCAATTTAGTCACCCAAACGGGGTTGAAAATGTTGCAGCTGCAAGGTACCCTTATAGGTATGCCTATCTATCCACTTCCTAGACTCAACGCAGGCAATAAAATCTACTTTATCTTTTCTTTATACAATCATATTCTTATATGCACATGTATACTCTAGTATAACCATAAACAATGTACTCATAAATGCGCTCATGTATAGATTCCTGTAAACATTTCGCTGTTGGGCATTACTATTCTGTTCTTGTAATGTTATTCGATCATGTAATTATTTCGTATGTCAAGACTATACTGTATGATGTGATTTGTACCCGTACATAATCATGTAAAATCTATATATCTTCTTTAGTACATATACATATATGCACAATTCATATAATTTTCTCATATAAAACTCACATGACAAGATACTCTTTCTCTAATGCATACACTTATATACATAGTCTCATATAACATTACCATTATATGCTTTAATGAAATTTCTATAATGGAGTCTATAGCATTGTAGATCTATATTTCAGCATGTTAACATGTGACAACACATAGGCTTAATCATGTCATTTCAATTAAGTAAAGGCATATTCATACGTTTCACTTTACTCATCATTACCAACAACCCTTACTTAGGTATAAATATAAATATGTGTAAACCTTTATCAACAATCATATTACATGCCATACTTAATTTAATGTGCTTCCATATAACTATGAATTTATCATAACAACATGTAGTTAAGCTATACATATGTAATCATAATTTGATTTACATTCCTAGTTACATGTATTTCTATTTTAGACATTGCTTAATGATAACTGAGCATATATCATCATAAGAGTATATACAAACATTAGCCTTGCATATAACAATTATGTACAAATTTAATCACAAATATATGTTAGATATATTCCTCACTAGTCGTTACCTATGTACACGTGTGAAAGTATATGTATACATATAATTTTGTATTTAATAGTCATATGACATGCCCCATCCAATTCATTTGGTAATCACATAAATACATATTTAGCTTAACTAATTGAAAATCATAAAATAAAGTACGTTAAAGAAAATCTGCACAGGGCAGCATTCTGAACTCGACTTGTGAGCCACATTTGAAATTTAAGATGTAATTTTTAGGAAAAATTATCTTCTACAATCTTATCCCCCTATGTGTCTAGTTTCCATATCATTAAAATTAATCTTAATATCTGACCTATAGCTCTAGTTATTGAGAAAATACTATAGGCTGTTTTTAAAACTAAAACAGTGTGGTCTGTCACTTAGAAAATTCATAACGTAAAATTTAAAAGGATATAGACCAACATTTCTTCATAAAAGTTATACTTTCATGTCTCTATTTTCATTAGAATTTTATTTTGTAGCATTTCAACATCTCTACTAAAATTTATGCCCATTACTGTAAAGTCTGTTTCTATTAGCAGTCCAGGGAAACTAGTCCGGATTCACCCCAAAATTCCAAGTACTTAGAGACAGATTTAAGTTTAGGTTTATTCATATGAAATATAGGTATGGAAGTCTAGTTTCCAACGCAAAAAGAATCACTCAATTTTCTATTCTATAACTCAACTTATGAGCAAAACAATCCAGATAGGTCAATCAGTCGTGAAGAAATGTTCTACTCGTGAAGAGGCTCACGAGTGAAGTAAAAAGACTAAACTTCATGACTCGTGAAGGGGCTCACGAGTGGAGAAAAAAGGCTACATTTCACGACTCATGAAGGGGCTCACGAGTGGAGAAAAAAGGCTACATTTTACGACTCGTGAAGGGGCTCACGAGTGGAGAAAAAGGGCTACATTTCACGACTCGTGAAGGGGCTCACGAGTGGTGAAAAATGGCTACATTTCACGACTTGTGAAGGGGTTCACGAGTGAGAAACTAACATTCACGAGTGACCCAAAGGAAAAGGGTGCACGACTCGTGAAGATATTTCATGACTCGTGAAGGGCTTCACGACTCGGCAAAGACACTCACAACTGGTTATGTTCTTCATCTCGTTTCGATAAAACCCAGAAAACAATAATCCTAAATTTCTGTCACTAATTCAAAGGAATTCACAACATATTCCAGCAAATACTTTCACATGCAAATGAATAGCCCTAAATTCCCATACCTGGACATGCAACTTAAATCTTCTTGTAATTTCTCCTTTGTCACTCACTATCTTCTTCTTTCACGATCTAAATTTTCTCCTTCTTGTCCTTTCACAATAATTTCATCCATTAACACAAACTTTCAGCATCTAATTCCATCTACTATTAACCAATACAAGAAGATGGAGAAGGAGGAGAAGAATCATTTAATTAAGTTAATTACCTTATAGATATACACTAATTTGTTCTTCAAAAATCTACATGCAAAAATTCCTTCTTTGGTTTCTTTAAGAGATTAACCATGAACACAAGAGAGAGAGAGCAAAGAAGAATTTCTATTATCTCACTCTCAAAATGCCGTCCCTCTCTCCCATATCTTCTCTTTCACATGAAATATGGTATATATATAGTGGCAAGGAAATTTTCTTTCTTAGTCCCTCAAGATTTTGCATGTTCCACTAATTTCTCTCAATTTCTTGCATGTTACACCTTTGCCTCTCACTTTCTTGCATGTCTAACATTGACCCACAACTTATCTTCTTTCTTTTAATTTTACCCCATCATATGCTATCTCTTATAAAATTGACCCCACTCATTTATTATTTTTAACATTAACCTTTAAGTTTATATCCTATTTTAATTAAGCCCTCAAACTATATTTCCCTTTTTAATTATACCATTATAAAAGTCATAACATATAATTCACATATTCATCACATAATTAATGTTAACTTAATAACACTTACATCCCAATTGATCCTTGAAATAAAATATTATTTCAATTACACACAGAAATAAATAACTAGTTTATCCTTCAATAAATATAAACTCATAATAATTCATCTAATTAAGCTTGTTTAAACATTTATAATTGGGATTATGTCCTTGAATTCTACTATAGCCTAATTTGGGTCCTCACAGATACCATGAAGATTTTGTGAACCCAAGAGTTTCTATTAACTTGAATTACCCTAAAATAATGATACAATGATATATTTATAGGTATACAAGTAGTAAAAATAAAATTACTATTCTACCCTTAATTACAAGCTATTATCTAACAAAATACATTAACCAACACTACCATTTCTCATAAAACCAATTGGTGGTGCTAAAGTGCTATTTTTATTCTTATACAGTACTTAGAAGCCCATGAGTGCCCCAGCATTCTACTATTACTCGACCCCTCACCTGGGCCTCTACTACAGGACAATTGCTACCACATTATAGCCAATAATCTCTCCCTCAGATAAGGATGTGCAAAACCGAACCCAAATCAAAAACTGAATCAAACCATATACAATTCAATTGTTTCGGTTCGGTGTATTCAATCTATTCGATTTTTGTTGTTTGGTTATTTAAGTTTATTCGGTTCAGTTTTTATGTTGAAAACCAAATAGACCATACCAATCAAACTTCTTTGTAATTTTCATTATTCAAATTATGGTATTTTGGAGTTTAGCATTTAATTAAATTTTGCTATAATTTTGTTCTTTAAAATATATTTAATAGTATAAAAAAATTAAAACCCTAAGAAAAAACCGCAAAAGCCCAAAACCATATAAACTGAGCTGACCTGTTCCCAAATTCAACTTCAGTTGATTCAGTTATTATCTAAAGAAAGTTTAATCTATTCAGTTTAGTCGGCTTTTAGACCGAACAGACTGAATACTTACCCCTACCCTCAATAATTACTCCCACTAGAAATCGAATCCATTGCCTCGGCTCCAATGTCATAAAGAATTTTGAAAAAGGCAATAATACCCAGGTGAGGATTCAAGTCACAGTCAAATACCATGGGCACTCATGGATTGTTGAGTACAGTATAAAGATAATGATAGCACCTTTCCCAACACCAATTGGCTTTGAAAGAAATGATAGAGTGCTTGAAATCCACAAAAGGTATCAAAGCCTGTGCTCTTTTTCTAGAGATAGAGTTTCCTCTCCTAGCAGTGTGCATTTTGCTTTTGGTTTGTATTTTCTAAAGTACCAAATTTTGTAAAAGCGTCGAGAGGTTGAGTTATAGAGCCTCTCATGTCACACATGCCGTCATAATCTTCTACTATTCATGCTCCAGCGTGTGAGTCCTTTGACAAACATATACCCTCGACTCTTTTTACAATCACCTCAAATCCTATTTTTGACTCCCATCAGAGGATTTTCAGCCACTCCCACTCCAGCTAGTAGCTTTCTAGTTTCTGGTTTGTGAAGACAGTATAAGAGATCATTCAGTGGCATAGACGATTAGGGCATTCGCCATTTTTTGTTTTAGAAAAACTGTATCCTAGTTTATTTGCTAGAACTCGGTTTGATTCTTTATCTTGTGATGCTTGTGAGTATGCTAAACATACTAAAAACTCTTATCCTTTGAGTGATAATAAAGCCAGTGAGCCATTTATGATTTCATTCTGATGTTTGGGGGCCTACACAAATTGCCTCTTTGTCTGGAAATCGATGGTTTGTTACTTTCATTGATTGTTGTACTAGAATGACTTAGGTGTATTTGATTAAGGCAAAAAGTGATGTTTTCTCCTATTTTCAATTTTTTCATAAAATGGTTCACACCCAATTTGATGCTAAAAAAAAAGTTTTATGGTCTGATAATGGGACAGAATATATGGATAGTAGGTTTGATACTTATTTGGAGTCTTATGGGATTATTCACCAAACTAGTTGTCCTTATACTAGTGCTCAAAATGGTGTAGCTGAAAGAAAAAATAGGCATTTGTTAGAAGTTGCTAGATCTCTTATGTTTACTATGCATGTTCCAAAGTCATGTTAGGGGGATGCTGTACTAGCGGCTGCCTATCTTATTAATCGAATGCCTCTCAAAGCTCTTAACTTTAGGACTCTTGTAGAAGCCTTAACCAGAAAAATTGGCTATACTATTCCACCAAAGATTTTTGGATGTGTTTGCTTTGTTCATACTAGGAATATTGGGAAATTAGATCCGAGAGCGCTGAGATGTGTGTTCGTTGGATATTCTCTAACTCAAAAGGGATATAAGTGCTATCATCCTCCATTTAGGAAATTATATATGAGTATGGATGTTACCTTTTGGGAGTTTGAACCTTATTTTGGCAATATACAATCACCTCTTCAGGGGGAGAAAAGTGAAGAAGTGGTGATGAATGTACCCGTGCTACCTCATGATCTAGTTCAAAGAAAAAATGAAGAGATTGTTATTCAGGAGGAGAATGTTGTTGATGTTCAGGGGGAGAAGAATGTTAATGTTCAGGGGGAGGAGAATGAGAATGTTGTTGGTGTTGGTGGTCATTTAGATAGACTAGCTTGTTGAGATACTCGAGGAAGAATAGGTTTAAAGAAGCCAACATGCATTCTAAACTGCCAGAATCCTCGAGTGAGTCATTTCTTGATTCTGTTTTAAATTTGCCCATTGCTTAAAGAAAATGAGGTAGGTCGTGTACAAAACATTCCATTTCTAACTTTGTCTCTTATGATTTTTTGTCTGCCTCCTATAGAGCCTTTGCCTTGTCTCTTTCCTCTATATCTATTCCACAGGATTGGAGAGAAGCTATCAAGGATCCAAAGTGGAGAGAAGCTATGGTTGAAGAAATGAAAGCTCTCTCTAAAAATGAAACCTGGGAACTAGTTACATCTCCAGAAAAAAAGTTAGTTGGTTGTAAGTGGGTGTTCACAATAAAACACAAAGCTGATGGTTCAATTGAAAGATTTAAAGCTAGATTAGTAGCAAAGGAATTCACCCAGACTTATGGAGTTGACTATCAGGAGACATTTGCACCAGTTGCTAAAATGAATACGATTAAAATCTTGCTATCTTGTGCAACTAACTTGGATTGGGATTTGCTGCAATTTGATGTGAATAATGCATTTCTCCATGAGGACCTGGAAGAAGAGGTTTATATAGAGATTCCTCCTGGTTTTGATGATGAGAGAACTCAAAGGAAGGTGTGCAGATTGAAGAAAGCCTTGTATGGGTTGAAACAATCTCCAAGAGCTTGGTTTGACAGATTCAGCAAAGCTATGATATCTTTTGGTTATCAACAAAGTAATGTTGATCATACCCTCTTTATGAGGCACTGCAAGGGTAAGATCACTCTTCTCATTGTTTATGTTAATGACATAGTGATGATAGGGGATGATAAAGAAGAAATGGTTCGACTGAAGAAGCTCTTAACTCAAGAGTTTGAAATCAAGGATCTTGGGAAGCTACAATATTTCTTGGAAATTGAAGTTTCCAAATCAACCAAAGGGATCTTCATTTCTCAAAGAAAATATGTTCTGGATCTTTTCGATGAAACTGGTATGTTAGGATGTAAACCAGCAGATACACCCATTGAAAGTAACCATAAGTTACAAACAGGAACTGAAGGTTCAGTTGATAAGGGCAGATATCAAAGATTGATCGGTAGAATTAACTATCTATCTCACACTAGACCAGATATTGCTTATGTAGTTAGCTTGGTGAGTCAGTTTATGCATGATCCAAGAGAATCTCATCAACAGGCTATTTTTTGCATTTTGAGGTATTTAAAATCAACTCTAGGAAGAGGTATTCTTTTTTCAAAAAATGGTCATCTACGAATTGAAGCCTTCACAGATGCAGATTGGGCTGGATCTTTAGATGATAGAAGATCCACCTCTGGTTATTGTACACTTATGGGAGGTAACTTAGTCACTTGGAGAAGCAAGAAACAGAGTGTAGTTGCAAGATCAAGTGCAGAAGTAGAATATAGAGCTATGGCTGAAGGTGTTTGTGAGTTGTTATAGTTGCAAAAGTTATTAGCAGAGTTGAATTTGGCTGAAAAAGACCGACTATTTTTGTATTGTGATAACAAAGCTGTAATTAGTATTGCTCATAATCCAGTTCAACATGACAGGACAAAACATATTGAAATTGATCGACACTTCATCAAAGAAAAATTATCCGATGGTGTTTTGAACCTATTTCATGTAATGTCGGACAAATAATTAGCTGATGTTTTTACAAAAGGACTCAATAGTCAAGCTTCCCACGCCATAGTTTGCAAGTTAGGCATGTGTAATATTTTTGCACCAACTTGAGGGGGAGTGTTGGTTAATGTATTTTGTTAGATAATAGCTTGTAATTAAGGGTAGAATAGTAATCTTCCTTTTACTACTTGTATACCTATAAATATACCCTTGTATTATTATTTTAGGGTAATTCGAGATAATAGAAAAGCTTGAGTTCCATAAAATCTACACTCTCGAATATCATACCCGAGGGATTTTGTGTGCAAGTCAAGACAATCGGTCGTATGCTAAAGAATTCCCAAAAGTTTTGGTGATTGTGCTAATGCTATCTAAATTTAAAACTTTGAATACTCAGAATATGCAATGGAAAGAGATTAAATTTAAACTAGTAGTGATTAAGTAAGAGCTAAGTTGTGAAAAATTAACAAATGTAAAAATCTATATAAGAAAAATGTTGCTCAAGTTCACTCATCCTCCTCATACCTAATGTGAATTAATTTAGCATAAGATAATTTATGGATGAATCCAGGATAACCCTTTTAACCCAAGCGTCCCATTTCGGAGCAAGCTATTCTAATTACAAAGCATCCTATTCCGGAGCAAGCCTCAAAACTAGCCTAAGCACGGGGTTTCATCCTAAGTTCAGGTTGCTTTCCCATTTTGGAGCCAAACAACCCAAACTCATCTATTTCACTCCCCACTCTAACCCCAAAGCCATAAAATATTGCACATCTAAAGTCCCATTCTGAGCAATCTAAAATAGACAGTATTTTTGATAGAAAAGCTGAGCAAAATTCATTCATAGTATTCAACCCACACAAGCATCAAAATCCAACCAATATATAAGATAAAAACCATTCATCAAAGCTAGAAAAATCACTTAAGAAGTTGAAAACTAATAAAATAGGAGTAAGCAATAGTGAAATAAACCATTCATTCATATATATAACTTAAAATATATTCAATATTCATATTGTAGGTAGGCGATTCAAAGATCCCCCAAACAACTAAGGAACTACTCACTATCCATTACAAAATAAGAAGAGAAAAGAATAGAATAAACCCTGAAACTCATGGTGGAAGAATACCTAGCTGAATCCCAAGTCCTTCAATCTTCTTCTCCAATACTTGAAAGGAAATAAGCTAAAAATTGTGTAAATCTAAGCATCTAAGCTATCTATTTGTGTTTAATCTATGTATTTTGCTATAAATCTATCTATTTGTAAGTAAATCTATGTATCTATCTATGTAAAATGAACAAAGGAATGAAAGAAGGAAGAAATGAAACCCTAAAACTGAAGAAAAATCCCACTCCTCGATTCTACAAAAAAATCTGGTATTTATAGGCCAACATAGGTCACAGTTATCGGAGATTCTTTGTTGACCGTGACCTACTTAAAAATCCCTCTTTTAACTGGCTTGAGTCATGGTTACTAGGAATTTTCTAATAACCATGATGTAGGTCTGAGCTGCTTCTTGGAAAAGGGTCACGGTTACCACCAAAAACCTGGTAACCGTGAGATAGCTCTTTCTTGCATTATGGATTGGAAACATGACTACCTCACGGTTACTACCAAAAGCTTGGTAACCGTGAGATACTCCTCCTTAAGATTCTAGACTGAAAAGCTTTATAGGTCACGATGAACACCCTTCTATGCACAATTGCTCTGCTGACCATGACATACTCCAAAATAGTGTGTTTTGACAGACAACATAGGTCACGGTTACCAGGAAAAACCTAGTAACCGTGAGGTACCTACAAAATTCTATCAAAAGCTCTCCAAACACATAAAAGCTAGAATTAATTGAGAATGAGGTTAAATTATTAAATGCAAGCAAAATAAAGCAAAAGACACTAGAAAAACTTCGAAAACTAGACTAGAATTAATCTAAAACTAAACACTAAATTGGAGTTATCAACTATCCCACACTTAGACCTTGCTTGCCCTTAAGAAAATGAATCATCCATAATCTTGAAAACTCAAACTCCAATTTAGAACAAGAAAGTTCAAAGAGGCCAGAGCAACACTTATCAGAAGACACTCAGATGAAAATTAAATAAAAAAGATTCAAATTGATCTATAATAAATAATTTCTTGTGTGTGTGTTAGGCCATAATAGATTTTTTCTCTTCAAAACCAAAACTACCAGCGAACTCCAGCAATCAAGCAACAAAAAAATATGATGGTTTCGCACTTGAAACTGGGAACAGCCATAAGCCTTTCCTTTAGCTCCTGAACCACAAGGGTCATCTCCACTAAATAACTCAGAACAAAATAGGATCACTAGGTCTTGCATTAAGGTTGTAATGGGGTGAAGGTATTGGCTCCAAAGAATTGATAAAGTCAACAAGATAGAATCAACCACACTACCCAAAAACAAATACCACCTACTTTCTAAAGAAAAACAACTCTTTAAAATTTATGCCCTATTACTATCAACTAGAAAGATGAAATTCAGGACATAAATTCTCAAAATCTCAGGGGAGAAGAGCTAAAATCTCCTAGCTCAACTAAATAACACTTTCCTCAAATGCTAGGTACCCCACACTTATTTTCTACAGTAGGAATTAAATGGCATTTTTACATCCCTACCTTTCTTGATTTTTATTTTTTGAAATAAACCATTATTCAATTACTGAGAGGAGTACCAAAAGAAATAATTCTTATCCTCCATGTCCCAAAATTTTTCAAAAATTTTAAGCTCACAAACCCTTAAAACTTTTCAACTTCCCTTCACTTATTGACTGACAAGTAACCATTAAATCAAACCCAATTTGCAGATCTTATTACCCAACCTAGAGTGGCCAATTCCAACATGGGAAAGTCAAAGGCATTTAGGTTATATAGTTCAGCATTAGTGCGCTAAAAAAAATAAATAGTATGCTATTAGCATACCAATTAAGCTCAAAAGGGGCTAACAATGGCAAAATTTATCAGGGTAGGTCAAAAGTCATTTGAAAATTGGTTACCAAAGAAAGGCTACCTGGGTTATATCCTAATTTTACCTAAGTTGAATGTTCGTTTCTAAGGGTGATAAGGAAGGTTCTAGCTATTCCAGAATTCCTTCACTTAATTGCTCTCTCACTGGGTTTTTTCATTAATTTCATAAAACTTAGCCTATTGTGCTTATTAAGTTAGAAATTGAATGCTATATAATTAATCGAGCTTAATTCGAAAGAAAAAATTAATTGAACAATGCTACAACTCTTTGGCTACTTAGGCTTTTTAAACTAATAGTTCAAAAAGAAAAAAATCGAGTTTAAGTTGATTCAATTCAAGATTAACTGGTAGCTCAGCCCAATTGTGAAATAGATGACAACTCGACAAACACGATTATTCTAACTTAGAAGTTAAAAAGGAAAGCTTCAATTAAAACAAAGGAAAAAGACTACTTAACTTAAAAGATAAAGCAAACAAAAACATAAACTGAACTTGAATTTAGAAGAACTTCTTTAATTTAAAGCTAAAGATTCCAAAATTGAAAAACTTGCTGCACAACAAAATATTCAATTACTGAAAAATAAAATAAACAAAGTTGTGGTTCAAGAGATTTCACAATATTTCAACAGTTGAAACCCACTTCTACTTTTTTCCAAAAAGGAAACCTGCACACCAAAATACTTCACCAAAAAGTTACTTTCCCATAGTTAGCACTAATCAATCTTCACAGAGTTTAAAAAGTTAACCAATTATCCACAAAATAATGTTCAACTACCACAATAGCAATCTCCCTGTCCCATACTTTAAAGCTTGCTGTCCTCAGCAAGAATCAAGCCAAAATTCAGAAAGAAAAAAAAAGATTAATGGGGCAGAAGTAACTCCCTGCATCAAACATGAAAGTGGGGCAGGTGGATCAAGCCTGGCATTTAAAGCAACCAAGGCATTAATAATTTGCTGCTGCTGCTATTTGAATTCCTCTTGATTAGCAACCAAGGTATCCATCTGGTCTATAAGCACAGCGTATTGGGCAAATGAGATGGTTACAACATTTTGATTAGGGGTAGGAGGAGGATTACATAAGCTTCTCTCCATCTTTCTTAATTACTCCTCTTGGTTAGTCAGTCGAAATCCATGCTCGGTAGTTTCGTCCTTTATGAGAATTTTTGTATTTTTCAGTGTCTTGTAGTCAATATAGGCAGCTGTAGGAAATGCATTTTTCTCCTCATCCAGTGGGTGTCCAAAATACTTGGCAATCATGGTAACCCAACCACCTAGAGAGATCTTTCTGATTTTTGTGGGCTGTTGTTGGATTTCTTAAAGCTTGTTCCACCAGTGATAAGCTCCATTAATTCGGTAGTGCCTGACCATGCAAGAAAGGATGAACGCCTTTGGGAGGTTGACTTGACTTGCACTCTATACATGATACATAAAGGATATAGAGAAAAAGTGATGTAAGATTCTAAAAGATTATGCTGTTAGTCGGAAGAAATGGTTAATGGAAGATTATAAGTTGTTTAATCAAATTCAGAATACTTTAGATCCTGTTGTTGATGATGTTGTGAATCATTATGACAGTGTAAAAGAATTATGGGAATATCTAGAATTTTTATATGCCTGCAAACAAGATTGTCCCGTGTCCATGATTTGTTGCTAAAGATTTATCGAGCGGAGCAAAAAGGTCGCTCCCTGTTCCAGTATTATACTGAAGTGAAACAAGCCTTTGAAGAAAAGCGGGCTATGTTTCCTATTGTTGCTGATGTTAAACAGATGCAAGAACAAGAGGAGCAGATTGTGGTGCAGTGTTTCTTGGTAGGATTGGGTTCTGAATATGATGTGGCACGCACACAATTGTTAACTGGTGAGTCACTTCTTTCTTTTACTGAAGTTTATGCTCGTTTGCTTTGAGTTTGTAAAGACGGTGATTTGCCTTCCGGTATGATACCTAATGATACGGTGGCATTGGTTGGTAATGCTTCGAATAGTAATCGCGAAGGTAAAGGTGGAAATGGTAGTTCTGTTGTTGGGAGTAGTAGTAATTCTTGTACATGTCATTATTGTGGAGTTGAAGGGCACATTAAAAAGAATTGTTGGAAATTACATGGGAAACCCTCCAAGAACTCAAGTCGGATGAATAATAAGAGGTTTACAAATGTAGCTACTCAGGATGGCATCCTACCGCTTCCACAATCATCCTCACCATCTGTCACCATTTCAGCAGATGAGTATGCTCGTTTAACTGCCACTTTTGATTCACAGCAGTTATCTTCTGGGACTTCAGCTCTGGCTAATACAGGTAACCCTGCTGCATGTTTTTCCACCTCATCTCGTAGTTGGGTTATTGACTCAGGTGCTATTGATCATATGACTGGCAACATAGGTATTCTCTCTTCTTTCCAATCTACTGCTAATTTATCTTGTGTTACGTTAGCCAATGGATCTACTGCTTCTGTAATTGGGCGTGGGACAACAAACCCAACAAATTCTCTTCCATTGTCGTCTGTTTTATGTTTATCATCTTTTCCTTTTAACTTGTTATCTGTTAGCCAAATTATCCAAAATCTTAACTGTTGTGTTATTTTCTATCCCAATTATTGTCTTTTTCAGGATCTTGGGAAGAAGCAGATTTTTGGTAGAGGGTGTCTGGTGAATGGCTTGTATGCTCTTGAATCAACTTCTCAACCAGTGCCTTGATCCATTGCTTGCATAAGTTCATCTTCTCTTTTGCAACTTTATTGTCGTTTTGGTCATCCTCCTCTTTCAACTTTACAAAAGCTGTGTCCTAGTCTTAAAAGGGAATCTACTTTAGAGTGTGAAGCTTGTCAATTTGCTAAACACCATAAAGTATCTTATTCTCCTAGATTAAATAAACGTGTTGAGTCTTCTTTTTACTTAGTTCATACTGATGTATGGGGTCCATGTCCTGTTACATCCAAACTTGATTTTCGTTATTTTGTGACATTTATTGATGATTATTCTCGGGTTACTTGGCTTTATCCTATGAAATCTCGATCAGAGTTGTTTACTATATTTTATGCTTTTCATGCTGAAATTAAGACTCAATTCAACAAATCCATCTGTATTTTGAGAAGTGATAATGCTAAAGAATATGTTTCTCATTCTTTTAAATCTTATCTTTCTGAGCATGGTATTATTCATCAGTCTTCTTGTATTGTTACCCCTCAGCAAAATGGTGTAGCTGAGCAGAAGAACCGTCACTTATTAGAGGTTGCTCGGGCACTAATGTTTCATATGCAGGTTCTTAAAATATTTTGGGTAGATGCTGTTTCTACTGCCTGTTTTCTAATCAACACAATGCCCTCTTCTGTTCTTGACGGTCAGATTCCATATTCTTTTCTTTTTCCCTCATCTACTCTTTTTCATCTTTCTCCTCGGATTTTTGGATGTACTTGCTTTGTTCAAGACATGCGACCTCAGCTTTCAAAACTTGATCCTAAATCTCTTAAGTGTGTCTTCCTGGGATACTCGCGTGAACAAAAGGGGTATCGTTGTTACTCACCTTCTTTGGGTCGTTATTTAGTATCTGCTGATGTTACATTTTTTGAACATACACCTTTCTTTGGTTTCTCTGTGTCCTCTTCTTCGCCCGCTAGTGATTCAGGGGATGATTTTCTTGTTTATACTGTTAGTGAACAGGTAGTATCTCCTCCTTCTCGACCTATTATTCATCAAGTTTATTCTCGACGTGTGCATCATTCTATCGAGACACCTCCTGCTCCTGCTTCTTCTTCAGATCCTCCACCACCACCAGATCCTAGCCTTAACCTTCTTATTGCTCTTCGCAAAGGTAAACGCACATGTACTTACCCTATTTCTTCTTTTGTGTCTTATCATGCTTTATCACCTTCCTCCAAGTCTTTTGTAGCCTCCTTAGACTCTATTGCTGTTCCAACGTCCCTTAATGAAGCATTAGCTCATGATGGTTGGCGAGCTGCAATGAAAGAAGAGATGATGGCCTTAGAGCAGAATCATACTTGGGATATTCTACCTTTGCCCTCTCAGAAAAAGGCTATTGGTTGTATGTGGGTGTTTACTGTAAAGATGAATCCTGAAGGTTCTGTTGCTAGATTGAAAGCTCGATTGGTTGCTAAGGATATGCACAAACATATAGAGTGGATTATTCGAAGACCTTTTCTCCAGTTGCAAAACTTTCATCTGTTCGATTGTTTATTTCCTTAGCTGCTAATTACAGTTGGCCACTTCATCAACTTGATGTGAAGAATGCATTCTTGCATGGGGATTTGAGTGAAGAGGTTTACATAGAGCAACCACCTGGTTTTGTTACTCAGGGGGAGTCAGGGAAGGTGTGCAAATTAAAAAAGTCTTTGTACGGGTTAAAACAGTCTCCTCGTGCCTGGTTTGGGAGATTTAGTACAGTTGTGATTGAGTTTATCCTACGGAGAAGTGCATATGATCACTCAGTGTTCTTTACATCATTTACTTCTGGGTGCATATTTTTGGTTGTATATGTGGATGATATAGTGATAACTGGAAGTGATGAAGCTAGAATTACGAGGTTGAAAGCATTCCTTGGGACTCACTTTCAAACCAAGGATTTAGGATCATTGAAATATTTCTTAGGGATTGAAGTTTCTCGCAGTCAGAAAGGGATCTATCTATCTCAAAGAAAATATTGTCTGGATTTATTAGATGGTGCTGGTTTTATTGAGGCAAAAGCATGTGATGCGCCTATGATACCAAATGTAAAGCTGAAAGCTGAAGATGGAGACTTGTTTGGGAATCCTGAAAAATATAGGAAGGTTGTGGGAAAATTGAACTACCTTACTATCACTCGTCCTGACATTGCTTTTCCAGTAAGTGTTGTTAGTCAGTTCATGTCATCTCCTAGAACCTCACACTGGGATGCTGTTGTACATATTCTGAGATATTTAAAAGGTGCACCAGGACGTGGCATCTTATATCAAAATCATGGTCACCATACTATAGAAGGTTTCACGGATGCAGACTATGCAGGAGATCTTTCAGACAGGCGTTCTACCACCGATTATTGTGTCTTTGTTGGGGGTAATCTTGTTTCTTGGAAGAGTAAGAAACAGAATGTGGTGTCCCGATCGAGTGCAGAATCCGAATATAGAGCTATGGCACAGACTACCTGTGAACTTATATGGCTACGTCATTTGCTTGGAGAAATTGGGTTTGTTCAGTCTAAACCAATGAACTTATGGTGTGACAATCAAGCAGCTATCTATATTGCAAATAATCCTGTGTTTCATGAGAGAACCAAACATATAGAAGTTGACTGTCATTTTACTCGAGAGAAACTAGAAGATGGATCAATCTCAACTTCACATGTCAGAACAGGAAGTCAATTAGCTGATGTATTCACTAAAGCGTTACCTGGGAATCGGATCAACTACATCTGTAACAAGCTGGGCATGATCAATATCTATGCTCCAGCTTCAGGGAGAGTGTTATGATTTGTACAGCTGTTAGCTTAATTATAGGGATTGGTTGTTAGCTTAATTGTAGGAAAATTATTAGGGATTTGTTTCCTAATTCAACTCTTGTAAACAATATAAATACCTGTATATTTTCAATGGAAGATACAATAATTATTTCTCACTTTCACAGAGATCTTCTACTTTCAACCCGAAGAATTGATTCCTTTGTACCATAGTGATGGTGGCCGGTTTGAGCTCAAATTTTATCCCCCTTGGTAATACAATTGTTCGATGATCTTTATTCCACCTTGGCACAGAATAGTCCCTTATGTTCCTTTGCCTAGGCACTTTTTCTCTTCGTACCCCTGGAATTTCTTCATGTGCCCTTGGCACTTGTTCATTCTCGGGAGGAAACTCATTGGGAGGTCTATATTGGCTCTCCTTCTTTAATGTAAGGTCCTTTCGATTTTAGGATCAAAAGGTGCTAAATGCTCTCATCTCACTCCGTTCATGCACTATTATCACCTGAAAAGAATCAAGAAAGTAAAATAAGAAAGTATAAACACATAAATACAACAATCACAACTCATAAACAACGCCAATCCACGGCAGCGGCGCCAAAAACTTGTTGCGACCCTAGCAAGTATACTAGATCAACAAGTAGTAAAGAGAAGTATTTTTAAGACTCGAATATCGTACCCAAGGGATTGGGTGTACAAGTTAAGACAATCGGTCGTATGCTAAAGAATTTCCAAAAGTTTTGGTGATTGTGCTAATGCTATCCAAATTGAAAACTTTGAACACTTAGAATATGCAATGGAAAGAGATTAAATTTAAACTAGTAGTGATTCAAGTAAGAGCTAAGTTATGAAAAATTAACAAGTGTAAAAATCTATATAAGAAAAATGTTGCTCAGATTCACTCATCCTCCCCATACGCAATGTGAATTAATTTAGCATAAGGTAATATATGGATAAATCCGCAATAACCCTTTTCACCCAAGTGTCCCATTTCGGAGCAAGCTATTCTAATTGTAAAGCGCCCCATTCTGAAACAAGCCTCACAACTAGCCAAAGCACGATTTTTCATCTTAAGTTCAGGTTGCTTTCCCATTTCGGAGCAAAATAACCCAAACTCATCTATTTTACTCCCCACTCTAACCCTAAAACCATAAAATACTATACATCTAGAGTCCCATTCCGGAGCAATCTAAAATAGGCAGTATTTTTGATAGAAAAGCTGAGCAAAATTCATTTATAGTATTCAACCCACACAAGCATCAGCATCCAACCAAGATATAAGATAAAAACCATTCATCAAAGCTGGAAAAATCATTTAAGAAGCTGAAAACTAATGAAATAGGAGTGAGCAACAGTGAAACAAACTATTCATTCATATATATAACTTAAAATATGTTCAATATTCACATTGTGGGTAGGGGATTCAAGGATCCCCAAAACAACTAAGGAACTACTCACTATCCATTACAAAATAAGAAGAGAAAAGGATAGAATAAATCCTGAAACTCATGGTGGAAGAATACCCAGCTGAATCCCAAGTCCTTCAATCTTTTTCTCCAATACTTGAAATGAAATAAGCTAAAAACTGTTTAATTTATGTATTTTGTTGTAAATCTATCTATTTGCAAGTAAATCTATGTATCTATCTATGTGAAATGAACAAAGGAATGAAAGAAGGAAGAAATGAAACCCTAAAACTGAAGAAAAACCCCACTCCCCCATTCTGCAGAAAAATTTACTATTTATAGGCCAACATGGGTCACGGTTACAAGAGATTCTTTACTGGCTGTGACCTACTTAAATATCTCTCTTTTAATTGGCTTGAGTCATGTTTACTAGGAATTTTCTAATAATTGTGATGTAGGTTTGAGCTGCTTCTTGGGAAGGGGTCGTGGTTACCACCAAAAACCTAGTAACCGTGAGATGGCTCTTTCTTGCATTCTAGACTGGAAACATGATTATCTCACGGTTACTACCAAAAGTTTGGTAATTGTGAGATACTCCTCCTTAAGATTCTGAACTGAAGAGCTTCATAAGTCACGGTGAACACACTTCTATGCCCAATTGCTTTGCTGACAGTGACATACTCCAAAACGGTACATTTTGATAGACAACATAGGTCACGGTTACAAGGAGGTTACAAGGAAAAACCTAGTAACCGTGAGGTATCTACAAAATTCATAATTCAGCACAAAATTCCATCAAAGGCTCTCCAAAACACATAAAAGCTAGACTTGAGAATGAGGTTAAATTATTAAATGCAAGCAAAATAAAACAAAAGACATTAGAAAAACACTGAAAACTGGAGTAGAATTAATGTAAAACTAAACACTAAATTGGAGTTATCACTGAATCCAAAATTAGGAGGTCTTACATTGGTTGTAACATTAGGCCTAGGTGAGTGGCTAACAAAGAAAGGTCAGGTCATTAGACGAAAATGACCACTATGTTTTCTTGATTGATGGAAAGGTTATTCTCTACCCATTTTCTCACTATCGAAGCACTCTTGCATTTAACTCTAGATGATCTTTGATTAATCAAAGCATCTATGGACTTGGCTCTAGTGATTCACTGGAAATTATTTAAAGGGTAATGGCTCAAGATCTCCCTTTTCTTGCATTGTTCTTTTTTCTTTTCTTTTTTTTCATTCTTGTTGTTGTGATCTCAACATCAAGGGTTTCCCATTTGTCTTTTCTTTATTTCTTTTGTTGATTTTTATTTTTTATTTATTCTTTTTATTTTATTTATTTTTTATTTCTTTTGTTTATGTCTTTTGTTGTTGTAGTTTTACTATGTCAAATAACATCAATTTCCTAATTAATATAAAAGTTTGGTAGAGATTAATTCCCCCCATTCCTGAAATATATAATAAGTTTTTCTATGGTGGTCATCTTCCTAAGGGGAAGCTAAAACCATTTTGGGTTAAAGGGTTATTTAAATGTGTGTAACAACAAAATGAGCGTGTGTTCAACATGCTTGAAATAAAGGCTCGAGGGGCTAGCAAGTGATGTTGAGATCAGGGTAGAAAAAGTCATTTAGAAGGCTATGCAAAGAAGGGTTGCCTGAATCATTTTCTAGATTTTGTCTCATCCCTGGGTTGCTTTGATGGGTAAGAAAAAAGGTTCTAGTGCTCTTATTGAGTTTTACCCAATCCCCTCATTTGCAAATAGTTTTTTCCTTTATTTTTAAAATCGTCTTGAGGTGCTCAAATTTTGGAAATTACATGGTATAGCAAAGGCTTTTATGCAATTTAGCAGGCAGAGATAAAGCGTGCTTGCCTCCTATTTAGCTCATATTTGAATGAAAGGGAAATTTTCTCATATTAAGGTCAAACTCATTCACAGTTGAGAATTACTAGGATGAAATAACATTTCAAATTGAAACTAATTTGATAAGAGACAATTATGTCAAAATTCTGGACATTACTTGATAAGATAAACTAAATTTAATGCACAAATTATTAAATTAAGAATGCTTATTGTGTTTGTAAAAAGGGATAGTGCCATGGTAGTTGCAATCATTTTAAATGCATTGAGAAAATAGTGATCCTTAATTATGCGTTCATAGAAACAGGACCATCCTCAAATCTAAAACTAACACAAATGATTATGTCAAAATCTTAGAACATGACCTGATAAGATAAATTAGGCTTGAGACTTAAGCTATTTTAATAGGGGTACTCCATGAGATTGACCAAAGAATGACACTGCAATAGTTATCCTAAATGCATTAGGGGGTAGCGACCCTCGAATCATTCTTAAGAAAAAGGCAGCACCATGGCTATTTTTGAATGCATCGGGGAGGTGATGATTCTTGAACCTAGAAATTAAAAGGAAATTATGTCACAACTTGGCAAGATAAATTAAGTTAGAAATACTCCCTAAAACTAGGAAAGGCAACCCTGACCACTCACATACACCAGAGAGGTGATGATCTTTAGACCTGTAAAAGAAAACTATGTCAGAACTTTAGTAAGATAAACTAGGTTAGGAATACTTCTTGAAATTGGCATTACAACAGTCATTTTATTGACACAAGAAATCCTCGAATCTCCAGACTATCACATATGACGGCTCAAGTGCATTAAAATAAAGACAACAGCACCTGCTTCCACTTTACCTATAAAGTTATGCACACAATGGCATATACAAAAGATTGTGTGCAATGCATACAAATATGCAAGAACACATGCATGAAATGCATTGCCTACACTGAGGTCGTTAGGAGATTCCTTCTCGAATGTGGGTTGACTGATGATCCACATGTGTCTTCCCTACAACTCCCGATCTCCAAGCAAGTTTCCTCTGATTATCTTCTTTTATTTTTTTCTGCTTTGCCTTCTTTCTATGCTTTATTATTATCCTCAGGGTAGCTAATATATCATTACTGCACCCTTGGCAAAAGAAAATCCATTTCCTCATGAGTTGTGATATAGTCATCCTATTAGGTGTTTTGCCACATTGAGTTTATAGTCTCATACTTTTTATTCATCAGTCATGCCCCCTACTTGAAGGGTCTGTGGTAACTAAAGACACATTGTTTACCCCTAGAACTTGGGCTTATGTCTTAGGTGTGTGAAACTTCCTATTGGAAGTGACTTGAGTGTTAGGAATTTCCATCAATGGTTGCCAAGCTAGTATCTTGAGGCTGCTCTTTTTTCTTGAAGGACCTATCCAACATACTAGATGACCCTTCGCTGACATACCCATTTTCCATGGTTGCGTTATTCTACTTATTTATCTTTCCCAGTAGTTAACATTGATCCCAAGGGAGCTAACTAGTGACTATTGTCTACTTAGTATGATCAAAAGCATTCAAATAAGCTGACGCTATTTCCACTTCATGTGTCTATGACTGAGATTTTTGCTTACCATTCTAAATGGGGAATTTGGATGTCTATTCTTGTGCAAGTTGTGTAAAGCCACATTTTGGATTGCAACTCAACATACTAGACAACTTGAAAAGCCAAAATTCATCGTAAGAGTCCTTTGCCCTTGAGAGGTCGTCTCCCATTGACTACATCATATCAGGCTATCATTTCCCTATGATGACAACATTAACCTCTAACCCTTCTAAAACTATTAGGTATACTTCCTTGACATGTAATCTTTTTGAATCAAAAAAGTCTCTTTCCATGGCAAGTTAAAAGAACCTTCTAATGTATAAAGTGCCAAGCTATTCATGTGAGCTATATAAATGCCATCATGAGTTCTCTCATAACTATCATGGGTTCTACTCATCAGTGTACCTCAAATACACACCATCATGATTGCCCCTTTGTTCAAAATAATATCCATACTGATAGACTATGTAAGGAGTTTATGAATCTTTCTTGATCTTCTCTAAAAACTCCCTTTGAAGATGTTAGTTTCTCCTGAGCAAGGCTAAGTGTTGGAGGATCATGGTCTCTTGTCAACAGTGTGAATGTACATTGATTGGAGTCTAGCAAGTATACTAGATTGGCTAGTAATATAGGAAAATAAGATTAAGACCCTGAATATGGTACTGTAGGGAAACTATGTAAATGCAAACTTGTTTTAGATTTTAAAATGAACACTGTATGCCAATAGTAAAAGAAATCCTAAGTTTTTTTTATGAAAAATTAACGAACTAAAAACAATAACTTAACAACTAATAAAGTAAAAAAAAATTAAGCAGAGATATAAACAAAAAATTCTAGACTAAAACAAAGCAAATAATATAAATTGGTAAAAATCAATATTAAAGACAACTTATGCTAAACGACTATCCACTTCAACTGATATTGCAAGGACTTAGCTAAAAGGAATACAAGTAATTATGGAAAACTAGTGATATAAAGCTAGATAGCTTATTCAGACTATCGTTCTAAATATTAAATCCTCTTGTTAAGAACAATTTAATGCCTAGCATAGAGATCTAGTTTTAACTCCTAAACATCAATTAAACTCTTTTTCAAGCAAATTTAATTTCAGTCTATTTTTTGTTCAATTTTTCTTAATCTTAATCCACTTTTACTAATATACAATCATCTCTATTTTAGAACATAACCATACATCAATACCAATTAATTAACCTAGAACATGTATATCATAGATAATAATTAAAATCAATCATCAAGCATTTATCAAATATGTTAATCATTAAATCAATATAACTAGAGATAAGAAATTGCTCAAGAACTAAGAAATAATCAAGGTTGTATTTAATATAAGCACAACTAAGTCATTACAATAAGAGTTAATGATTTAAGTATCCTTTAGTAAAAGTAAAAGAACTACTCATAATTCATCTTTAAAATTGAAGAAAATAAATAAACGAAAATGATACAAACACTTAGAGTTTTTCCACTACTCTTGAAGTCCTTGTATATTCTTCAATTGTAGTTTCTAACCCTAGATGCAAAACTAAAATAAAACTAAAGCTTTTGATTGGTGGCAATTCGTCCTTTTTTCCCACTACAAGAAAATTTTGAAATAGCAACAAAAACTTAGCAACGAAAATTAAATATTGTTGCTAAAATCAGTGAAATTTTTTAGTTTTAGCAACAGAAATGGAAAATGGTTGTCTTCCGTTGCTAAAAATGGAGGAAATTATTAGCATCAAAATTTAACGACGGAATTTAACGACAGAATTTAGCAACGGAATTGCATTTTTATTGCTAATTTAGCAACCGAAATGCAATTCCATTGTTAATTACTAATGGAATGTATTTTTCATTACTAAAATAGCAACAGAATATATTTTCGGTTGCTAAATGGCAACGAAATGTGCTTTCGATTGCTAATATAGCAACGAAAAATACAAAGCAGTGAAAAAAAAATGCCGTTGCTTTTTTTATTTCTACCCTATGTATAAATAGTTTCCTTTGCAACCGAAATTTTTCTCCTGTTCATATTTTCCTCCTCCTCCTCTCCCTGCCTCGCCGTCTTCCAGCCAAATTTTGTTGGGTGACAATAACATTCAACCTCCGATATCAATTTGCATGATCTATTTACATCCATGCATAATTTGGTCCCGTATCTCCTATTGATTTATGGATCTAACTTAGTTCATTAATTTAGTCCCACCTAATATATTCAGTCCAATTATATATGTATATAGGGATCCCCTACATATATCCTTGTATTTAATGTCAACTGACTATACATATCTATTGATATTATTATTGGAACGTTTACTTTTCTTTATTTTTTGAAATGATTTTTTTGGTTTAAAATGTTTTTAGAATTATTATTAGATATTATATATCTTCATAAAAAATCAGACTAAATCAACGAGAATTCAAAATGTGAACAGAGCAATTCTCTTTCTTCATTAATTTAGTTTATTAATTACTATAAATTTATAATAATTCATGTGACCCTCTCCTATGCTCGGTTCTGTAACTCACCAGATGTACACATTAATTTTGTTATTTTTTTGAAAGGCAAAATATATTTACACTGGAGTTTCTCCCTCTCTCCATTTCTATTCTTTTGCTTTTGCCATTTAAAACCTCTAAAACACTTAAAATAATTTGCTAAAATTAATTTACTGAAAAGAAACCCTAACTCTTTCTCTCTGCCAGCAGAAAATGTGATTTCATGTCCTCTGCTCTTCGATGAAGCTCTGCATCCTCCTCCTTCCTACCTCAATTGGTTTCCTATGATTAGTCATGTAAGTATCGTCCTCTCTTGGTTTCTGTTCTATACTGCACTAAGAAATAAATTTTAGTTTTCTTTTTATTTTTTTACTCTTTGCCCTTATTTAATGTTTTATTCTCTTCTCCTTTTCTGTTCACAACGATTGTTGTCTTGAACAAAAATACCTCAATTTCTCATGTAATGCTATTTCTACCACCATAATTTCTGTTCGTGACCCTAAATTATGTACCAAAGTTGTATACCCATCAACAAGGTCCTCCTCTTTTCAAGTGAATTTTGGTGGGTTTCATCAGCTTAGCTCTATCAAACGCCGCCTTTCTTCTCTAAATGCTTGCTCTCTTGAACTCTCACTACTACACTTTAACATGAGCGAGGTTTGCAATTCAAAAAATTATTGCTTTTTGTTGGTATTATTTGGCTTGTGTTTATTATATTTGTTCCAGCAGAAACTAGGATAAGGAGAGATTAATTATTTACCTTGATTATGTTTTCAAAATTAACTATGTTATTGATAGGTTCTGGTTCCATCGAAGAGTAAGGTTCTGCATATTTGTTCCAGCAGAAACTAGGATAAGGAGAGATTAATTATTTACCTTGATTATGTTTTCAAAATTAACTATGTTATTGATAGGTTCTGGTTCCATCGAAGAGTAAGGTTCTGCATCTTTATGGAGCT
This sequence comes from Excoecaria agallocha, assembly GCA_037975025.1. Lineage (NCBI taxonomy): Eukaryota > Viridiplantae > Streptophyta > Magnoliopsida > Malpighiales > Euphorbiaceae > Excoecaria > Excoecaria agallocha. The sequence goes on along the minus strand of CM075812.1, from coordinate 37,832,230 downwards.
CGATATCCAGCTCTACTGGAGGAGGTACTGAATATATGTTGTATTTTCCTATTTTATGTTAAACATTTCTTGAAATACATATGCTTAACTAAACTTCTTAAGCCTTGCTATTTTAAATTTTATTTTATGGAACAAGTAAAAATCTTATTGATTAGGCTTGGTCTATCAAACAATTAGTATGGATACAATGCACCTTTAGGACATAATTTGTTTCATCTGCAAATTAATTGAGTTTCAAAGCACAATTTAACATATAGTCCATTGTTTAATTAGGTTATACTTGTAAGATTAGCAATTACAGTACATTTATAAAATAATTTATAATCATAAACTATTAAATTTAATTTATTTCAATAGGATTTCTAAGGGCGACCAAGGAAATTCATTCATCTTGAAATTACCAGGGTTGGTTTGATCTATATATTAATTAATATTATCTATATTTGTATCTAAATATCATATAATAAGTAATATGTGTTTTGATATATGTGTATTTTTTTGTTGGCATTGCAGGAGTTTGTTTAATGGTTATAAGTTAGAAGAAGAAAAGCCATTTGTGGTGCTGCTCCATTTTTGTTGTTATTTAGGTTTGTTTTTCTATCTCTATTGTAAGAAGAAAATAAACAGGAGGATATGTGCCCTGGTAGTGTAAGTTTGTGGAGATATGCCCTACTAGTGTTATGGACTCTGTATCTGCTTCAGCTGAATTCTTAATAGGCTCATTATTTATATAGAATTTTATCTGTTTATTCTCTTCCATTAAGATTTTGTTTGTCTTATTGGATGTATTACATACATTTATCTGTGCTTTCTTGTTTTATATAAGCATGTACAAGCAGATATATGATAAACAATTATCAAATATCTTGAAAAAAATTCTTATTTATGCTTCCAACAGGAAAAACCCAGGATAATTCTTAATATATCATCCAAGATTTCACTCAATGGTGCTTGGAAGAAATTTTGACATGTTAGAGAGTAAAACACCCGTGGGTTTTTACTTTTTTTTTTTTTTTTTAAATCTAATGCATGTGTAATATGTACTTTGAATAGTCTGTCATTTCTCTTGACTCTTAATTAACAGGATCAGATTATATTTCTTGATGAGGCAGTTTTTGAAAAGGTGCTTATTTTCATCTCATGGACTGCAAAATTTAAAATATTATATCATTTTTAAATTTGATAAAAAAGTTTTAATTTTATCATTCTTGTTTTACTCAGGTTAATCAAGTATCAGGAAGGGTTTATATCTTAAAGTTCAATACAGATGATAGGAAATTTTTCTTCTGGATGCAAGTGAAGTTCATTTTTTGTATTTTACATTAATATTATTACATTAACCATGACTTGTTACCTGTTCTATGATTTTGGAGGTCTCAAATTTATAAGTGACATTGTCTACAGAAGCCTAAAGCTGAAAATGATCGATTGGCAATTATGTAGCTCTGTCAACTACTATATCAACCGACAATTAGGGTATATTCTTTTTTTGTTTTTCTTATTTTTTTCTTATTAATTTGTGGCTTTTCACATCACCTAATTGAATATATTTTGAAATCTTGTTTTTCTTTTCAACTGAAGCTAATGGTACTGCTCTCATTATGTTGCTTCTGAGTCCTTTTGGAATTATGTGTATAAGACGAACACATGAGTTAAAACTTGGATATACTTTCTTTACTAATTTCTTTGTCAAAGCATTCTTGCTTTGGCCTACTCTTTTCCTGTCAAAGATAGCTTTGTTGCTCGAAATGGATTCTTTATGAACTTGATCCCAACCATATATATATATATATATATTTTAATTTATGAACTTGATCCTGACCTTAGCAAACAAGCACCCTTCTTTCTTCTCAAAATAGATAATTTGAGCACCATGAATGGCAAGGAGATTCTATACAAGATGAAGGTAACTGGGTTCTCTTTATTTTCTTTTATGGCTCAACTTCAATAACCACTTCTAGTTTTTTGAGGTTGTTGTCTTTTAATTAGTCATGTCTTGTATTATGTAGTATGGTTTTGAACTTCAATAATCAGTTTAAAAGATTAGTTTTTCATTCTTAAAGATTGTGACTTTGTAAGATTTTGGATAGAAATGCCTGTTTCATAGGTAGAAGGAAGGAGGGTTAAAAGAAGAAAGGCTAATGTTATTGAGATTAAGCTTTTTAGCTGTTCATTTTAGTGGCTCGTGTTTTTTGAGATTGTTGTCTTTAGTTATGTCTTTTTTTTGAAGTGTGATATTCGACTTCAATAATTACTTAGAGGGATTCAATAATTATTCTTTGTATTTTTCACATGCTATCCTCCTGCAATAGAATCACAAGGTAGGTTCTAGCACAAATTAAAATGAAGCTTTTTTATTTTTGTTGGATTTGTGGCTTGATTATGGTGATTTTATATTTGCAAGAGTTTTTCAGATAGAAAGCAACAGCATAGGTGGCATTTTGGACCCATGCAATTGTTTAGGCTCTGTTTGCTAGATATCATAAGATCAAAGGTAAGTCTTTCCTAAATCCTATTTTTGTTTTTTTCTTTGGATCTTTGCAGATTAGCCTATCTAAGAAATTTAATATCATATTTCTGCTCTTTTTGCTTAGAAAGCTGATTCTACCCTTTTATTCTTTCACCTTGTTCTGTATAATTTTGCCCATGATAATGTTCATAATCGAGGTTGAGCTTCCGGCATGGACTAGGACCAAAAAAGCATGAAACATAAATTTTAGTGACATTTTTAAGGCATGATTGCTAATGGTTCCTTCTTTCTTTCTTTTTTACTAGATCCAAATGTAGTTGATTTTTAAATAATGGCCAAAAAAGCTTGGCTGGGGTTTGGTTTTTCCCGATTCTAAATCTTTCTTAGACTTTCTAAAGTTATGAGTTTATTTGAATTTTCTTGAACTTGCTTATTGATAATTTTGATCCATGTAGATTAACATTAGATTGAGTAGAAAGAATGTTGTGTTTCAAAAAAAAAAAACAAAAAGAAAAAGAAAAGATTAATGTTTAATATGTTTTGAATCTCTTATATCACCTACATGTTTAATATGCTTTGGCGTTTACAGTGACCAACCTTAAATATTACAATAAAAAGAATAATAAAAAATAAAAGGTGAGTATGAGAAATATGAAATAAATATTTACATTTTCTTTGAAAGTGTTTTTAGACTGTAGCTTTTGCTGCTTATGCATTCAAACTCTTTGGTTTGGTAATCCAAGTGTTCCTTTAATCTCTTTGCCTTTTCATTCACGCCTTGTCCATTAGTTAGTGTAATTTGATTTTTTTTTTGTTTGAACTGGTTGATTAGGAGATATATATTTGGATTTTATGTACAGATGTATAAATTTAACTAGATTTTGTTGGCAGTGAGATTAGCCTCTATTTAAAATAGGGGATAAATGGGACATTGCAATGGCTCCTCATTATTTTATTTGAAATTCAGACTCATTGCAATATCTTACAGTTAAGTCTAGTTTTATCTTTGATGGTATGTAATGTTTTTTTTGCTGATAGATTGCTAATTGGCGTTTAGAGTAGGCAAACTGCATTATTTTCAGAAATTCCAATTATTGATTGTGTTCCTAATTTTCATTTTCTAGTAATGCCAATTATTGATTGTGTTCCTAATTTTCATTTTCTAGTTTCTTCTCCTTTTGTTAGTTTTCTAATTTTCATATTTCAAATAGAAATATAGGAAACTAGAAACTTATTTGTTTATCTAATCTTTTTTTCTTATTTTAATTTGGTTTTTTAATTGAAGTTGATATTTTTTATTTCTTAATTGTAGCTACTAAGGAATTGAATCCAAATCCTTTGCAATTTTAATTAGTGCTATCCATTAAGAAAAATCTTTGTAATTAAGTGCTTTAACTTTGTGGAATCTGATTTTTTGTATAGATTCATGACTCACACGGCAAAAGTCTTAGAGCATTACTTTGATAAATTAACAAATCTGAATATTTTAACCATCTTTGACAAGCCAATATATATTAATCATATTTGATTATTATTAGAATATAGCAGTAAAGTGATTGGAGTAAATTAGGGAGCAATTTAGGGAGCAAATTAGGGAGCTAATTAGGAAACTATAATTATTAATTTGGTTGCTTTTCTTTGTATAAATAGAAGTGTAATCTTAGGTTTTTAAGGAATTGAATATAGAATTTCAATTCCCATTGTGTTTTCTCACATGGTATCAGAGCCTAATCGAGTTTCTGGGTCTCTTCTTGTTTGAGGGTTGAGTTTCCCTCTTATGGGTTTTCTGGAATCTCTGGTTTCTGGGACATTTTTTCTGGGTTTCTTCCTCCAGTGAGCTCCGGTGGATTGCTGTTGCTTGGGTCACTGAGCTCCGGTGATCATCTTGCCTCACCGTCGACTTCAGGAGGAGCGCCGGTGGATTTCCGGCCTCTGCACAAAATACGGTGACCAGAAGACCGGCGAGTGAATCTCACGCCCCACCACCAGAATTCCGCTCCGTCTTCACGCGCCGGCGCGTGGGAGAGATTCCGGCGTCCGGTGGCCCTCCGATTTCACCTCCAGCGTCGCCTGGCCATTTCCGGTCATATTCCGGTGTCCTTTTTTCGGTGGTCTTCCCTCTCGGTGGTGGCTGTCCTCTGCTTCTTGGAAGATTTACATGTGTTTTGCTGGTGTCATGGTTCGGTTGATTCTTGTGGCTACACCTGTTGTGTGCCTTATTAGTGCCATTGTTGTTTCCTGCCTCAGCTTCTTCTTGGGTGCAGTGTCAGTTTTGTCCCCTGCCTCTGCTGCTTCTAAATGTTTGTGGCCGGTTCTTGTTGTTCCTATTTTGTGATTTCTGCTTCTGTTTTGGAAAGTGTGTTTTCCTTATTCTCCATTTTGTTTTAAAGTCTACATGACAGGATATGTGTAGGCTTCGTTTGGAGAGAATTGCGCTTGATCTTTGTTTCGTGTTGAAGCCTATTCATGGGTTATTTGTTTAGGCTTCGTTTGGAGAGAGTTGCACTTGATCTCCGTTTTGGATTGAAGCTTACGGCATGGGTTATTAGTAGACTTCGTTTGGAGAGGATTTCGTATTTGTTTTCCATTTTATTTTGAAGTTTGGGATTATGTTTTAAAGTTTATGCTATGGAATAAATTTGTAACAAGCTGAAGCATAATTAAAATTTATACTCCAGCTTGAGGGGGAGTATTAGAATATAGCAGTAAAGTGATTGGAGTAAATTAGGGAGCAATTTAGGGAGCAAATTAGGAAACTATAATTATTAATTTGGTTGCTTTTCTTTGTATAAATAGAAGTGTAATCTTAGGTTTTTAATGAATTGAATATAGAATTTCAATTCCCATTGTGTTTTCTCACAATTATCAACCACTTAAGCATAAAACATCTAGCATACCTCTAGAAATTTAGTCCACAATCTTTTTTGAAATTTGTCATTAATCGATCAAACTACGGTGGCTTCCCTAATGTAAAACCCCACGACACAACCAGTCTGAAGGCCTTTGCTTATTTATATTCCATGAAAATTACCTAGCTTGACTTTGACTTTTAGTCTCACTGCTGATGTGTTTGATACTTGCTGGAAGAGAACCTTTTCATAAAAAAAATTTTAAAAATATAGAAGAAAAACTCCATATTTAAGGTTTTGAATTTGTCAAGGCATTGAAAACAAATGCATCAATCTCTCAAGATATTTTGGTTCATTGCTTATAATAACTTGTATTAATTGTATAGAAAAGGGTTTTGTCTTTTTAATGAAATGAATAATTTGTTCATAAGTTCTATAAATTTTCCTGTATATGTTGATGGTATGCAGAAAAATAGCAACATCAGTAGGGGATACATTATTTCCCTTGCTGGAAATTGAGAACCCTACCTAGTAATTTATTTTTGCCATCGATATGAGAACTGTTACGGTCTAAATTTACTTGAACTGGAAATACACGCATAGTTTTTGGCTGCTATGAGAACTGTTACAGTCTAAATTTACAATTAGATAGTTGTGACTTCTTTCTAATGAATGCTAGGAGATGCTGATCAATTTTCTAATGAATCCTTGGTACCTTAAGGCTGAGAAACATGTATGTCATGTCTATCTTCATTTTTGATTTTAGCTTTTATATTCTAATGTTATTACCAACAAAATTTTGGTGTGTTATTTTTTTTCAAATGTAACTATACATTTGAGTTGACTCGAGTACAATGTGATGTGTGCACAATTACACTTTTTTTTCTTTTGAATTTTGTATGTTTTGTTGTATATTTGTGATTTTCTTGACCTATCATTGACCTCATTTGTTGGATCCTGATTACATTGGAACTTCAAAGCATTTTTTAGTATTTGCTAGATAAGACCTACCTTCTGTATATGGCATTAAAGTTTGTGTTAATTTTTTGTTTACATTATATTGCCTTGTAATCATATGTTTCTGGCAATTAATGGCTCTTCCATTTTTGAGGCATGCAATATCCCAAAATTTCTTTTCTGTAATTCATGGGTTTCTGAAATTAAAAAATTATAATAATTTTTAGTGATGGAATAGCGACCGATAACACCGTCGTGAATTTTTTTTTTATTGGTGGGTGAATTTAGCTACGAAAATCCTATTTTGTTGCCATATTTAGTAACGAAAATCAATTTTCATTGGTAATTTTGACCAATATATGGAATCATATATCTGATGGATTTTGCAGTAGATTTTGAAATTTCGTTGCTAAAAAATAGCAACTATCAAATTTGCAACCAATTTTTCCGTTGCTAATTTCAATTAGCAATGGAAAATCAATAATTTTCATTACTAATTTCTGTTGTTATTTGATAATTTTCTTGTAGTGTCCACTGGTGTTTTCTGCTGCTTAAATGGCTTAAGACTAGAAGAATTTTGACTGCTCAAACTTCCAAACCAGCAGAAAGTAGAGTCCTATTCAACTTCAACCACTGGACTCGGTAGAGTGATATGTCACTCTAACATGTGAGGCTTTTTTATCCTTGACCTTTGGAGTGACTCGGTAGAGTGAGTATGCTATTCCACCGATTAATGATTTTCTTTATGCCCTGTTTCCCTTGTCCCACTCAGTAGAGTGAGTGTGCACTCTACTAATTGGTTTCTCTCCGGACTAACAAGACTTTTTTTTGTCTTTAGACTACTCGGTAGAGTGATCAATCCACTCCACTGAGTGACTATGTTCTCTACTACACGATGAAATTACACTTTTGTCCTTGTAATTTCTCATTTTCTTCAATTACACACTTAAAAACACCAAATTAACCAATTAAGCTCATAAAATGCTAATTAAGAAATTAAACACTAAATTAACAAAATTACCCCTAAATTAACATGATAAACAGATTGAAAACACACTGATAATATAGTATAATCATACTTATCATACATCACCTTCACGATTCTGAATCATAATCTACTCGAGCCTATGCTCAGAGATTGATTAACCAGTTTATGCTCACCCCTAATGAAAGATTGATAAAAGAAAAATAATACTAAAAGAAAAGCATACATAAATCGAGTTATTTATTAGATTAGGAATATTGGTTTTTTCGTGTATATTTATGAAATTCTTTAGTGTGGCTTCTGGAATAAAATGGGACATTGGTCCCTCTTTATGGAAAACATCCAATTAATTAAGTAGAAATATTTTTGTGTTGTTTTTAATTAAAGCATGTAAAAACCTTTATTACTAAACTATTACAGGCAATTAAATAAAAGGCATAAAATAATTATACAGACACCAAAACAAATATGGAAAAATAAAGGAAATCCTAATCTAGCCCGCTTCGGTTCATCAACTCGACTCAGGAAGGAGTTACACATATAAAAAAATGACAAGAAAAGATAATCAATATATAATGATAGTTAATATTAATTATAATATTAAATAATAATAGTTAAAAATATTATCATTAAACAATAAAAACATTAACAATAATAAAATAACACAAATTAATGATACCAAAGATCATAATAATAATAATAATAATAATAATAATAATAATAATAATAATAATAATAATAATAATAATAATAATAATAATAATAGTTATAAATTTATCAATAGAGGATAATTAAACATTAAATTAACAATAATTCATTTAAGACTAATAAAAAACATGTTAACAATTAAAATAATAGTAAAAAATATAATAAATAAAATAAAAAACTTGCTAATATATTAAAAACATAGTTTACAAATTAACATAAATAATTTATACATTAGCATAAATAATTAACAAATTAACATAAATAAACAATTAATTTAGTAACCAATATAATAAATTAATTCACAAAATTAGTTAACAAATTGCCAATTAATTAACAAAATTAAACTAATAAGAAAAATGAATAAAATTAGGATAGATCTACAAAATTAACAAAACAATAAATTAAAAGTATTATTTACATATTAAATTAAAATTATATATTATATTTTTGAGTTTTAGAGATCCAAGAATATTACCTTCAGTGTCAGTTCTATCACAGGATAGGGACTTGGTGCTCTATTGATATTTTCATATTTTTTGTGATTTTTTTTGAATTTTTTGAAGTTAAAAATATTAATTTTCCATGGGAGAGGAAGAAAAAAAGAAGAAAGAAGGAAGAAGATGAGATGGAGAGAGAAAGTGAGAGATAAGGCCTAAGAAAGCTTTAAAAATCCTACAATAAATATCCTAAATGGGATATGATTAAGGGAAATTTTTTCCTAGGCTTTTTTCCTTGTTTTCGGGTATAAAATACACTATATATATATATATATATATATATATATATATATATATATATATATATATATATATATATATATATATATATATATATATCCCTGTGCCACTAAAAGAAAGGAAGCTTTGCTCTCTCTCCTGGTATGAGGCTGTGGAAAGGTCGATTTAGTAAAAGAGTTGGCAAAGAGCCTCAACTTGAGGTAGTCCTTCTGCATTGGATCGAGAACCGAGCTTTTTTGTTGATTTTTGACTTTTTCCCTTATTTTTCTCAACTGACCTCTAATCCAAAATATTTTTCCGTTTTTAAGCCTAAAGATCACATTATTTTAATGAATTGTCTGCCTTGTGTCTTATCTTTCCAATGAATTGGAACTTATGGCCAAAATAGTGATGACTACTTGTATGAAATTTTCAGGGACAAAATTGGTATTTTGACTTTGAAAAATTGCTGGGAACAATGGGTTCATAATTAGGTCATTCCTTCCTTATGAATGTTGCTCCAAAATGAGTCTAATTTCTATTAAAATTGGATTCACCTCAATAAAAGCTCTACATAAGGAGTTATGTGAGAAATACTATAAATTGGTTCAGGTACATGGACAAATTTGGGTCATCTATGTTTAGGCCTAATTTTGAGAACCTTAAGGATTGAATTTGATGTGAGCATAACTAAGGACAACAAGCAAGGAATAAGTTCAAAGATGAGCTGACATTACCGATGGTCCAATAACAAGATCACAGGCTAAGAAGTTCAAGAAAGCACTACAAACATACTTGGGCCGAATTGTAAAAGCTATAGAGAGCCAGCATTCTGTCATGAACACATCATCTTTTGCAAGCATGACATGTAAGGATCCGGATAAGGTTATATCAATGGGATAGATTTTTAAAGATTAAATGTGCAAGATCAATTTGACATGTGCAAGTCATGTGAAGTTTGACATGTGCCGGTCATGTGACGCTTGACATATGCAGAACATGTGATCATGACATGTGCCAAACATATGCCTTGACATGTGTGAGACATATGCAAAGTCATATGCCATGCATGTGCCATATGCATGTGCACATCATATGAGCTAAGGCATGTACCTTGCATATGCTACTTATGGGTTTAAGAAGCTGCTTTGTTTAGGTTTTAGTTAGGACTTTTGTTTGTCATTTTTAATTAGATTATTGTAATAAGTTAGGCCTTATTTAGATGGGCTTCATTCCACCCTTAGGGGAGCCCATTCATTTGGTCTTGTTTTATTATCTTAAGTAGGAAGTTAGGTTTAATTTTTCAATCCTAACAGGGATGGGAATTTAGCCTACTCTTATTCCAATTAGGTTAAGAATTTTATAAGTAGGTATAAATGCCACATTAAACTCTTTGTATTCAGATTGGATAGATTTGATTAATTGAAGAATATTTTCTTTGGCTTAGCTAAATTTACTTTGGAAAGGATTGCTTGTCTTCTTCTATTACATCAAGAACTTTAATTCTTATCAAGGTATTTACTTTGTGGAAAAATTTGTTCTTGTGTTTAATCAACCTAATTATTTGCGTTTCCTTTCATATATTGATTGGGGGTTCAATAGGGCTAGGGATTTAATTATTGTTTATGTTTATGCTATATTGTGTGTTTTAGGGGTTTCAAGTTCTTTAGCCTTGGGGTTCTGCGTCATTTGGTATCAAAGCTTAGATTAGGATAAATTCTTATTTATCTTGCTTTAGTTTGCTATTTTATTGTTTAATTTTCATTAGAATTGAAATTACAAAAGTATCTTGTTCTTATCAATTTTGTGTTCTTCTTTGTTCCCAAATCCGTTCTTTGTGTTCTTCCTTATTCCTACATCTAGTCTTATGTTATTTGATGTTTTAATTATAAGAAAATGTTGCTACTGTTCATCAGAAAAAAAGTTGACATTGTTCGTGACACTATTCATAGTACTCTTTACATTACTATTCATCCGAATTAAAAAAAAGAGGAAGAATTGCAAAGAAGTTTAATTGGGAATTACCTTTAATTGGTGTGAACAAATAGGATTATGACTCTTTGAACTTATCCTTATCGCACCTTGACATCATTTAGACATATTGTTATTCTGACTCCTGGCGCGCTCGTAGGAAATGTTGTGCTCGTGATAAAAAGTTATACTGCATCCTAGTCCTTTTATTTAGGCCACTTTAGTTTGCCTTAGTGTCATAACATATCTTTGTATCAAAGTTGAATTTTCTATTAGGGAAATTTCAATTTTTGTGTTTTTACATTAGTTTGTAATTTCTTTCATTCTAAGTTGCTTTGTTTGGTGTCTTTACATCTTTTGGTTCCATTTACACTATTGTTAACAATTTAATTCTTGTTAATTGAAAATACATAATTTGGACTTCATACATATCTTCATCTTGTATACTTATTTCAACTTTCTTCATTTGGGTATTTTGCTTATCTTATTTGTTAAGTATTTTCATTGCATTCCCCAATTTTTATTTATTGCTTGTGAATCATTTTGACTTGAGTTTGAGTTCTAAAGTGTAATTAAAGACAACAAGCTTGAGTGGTAAAAGGCTTGAGTGTGTGAGAACATAATAGGGTAAAAGACAAATTTGAGTGAAACACGAGCGGAGTGTCATTTTCTTGAGTGTAAAAACATAAAAGAGTGTTGTGAGGTTGTTTTATCTAACAACTTTTGCAAGTTTAGATCATAACTAAGAAAAATGACAAGGGAAATTTTCTATGAGGAAGATGAAAATGTGCCTAATTTTAAAATGTTTTAGAAGGCATTTGTTAGTAAGTTCAAAAAGTTGAATACTAGGATAGAAGGTATGGAAGATAAGTTAGAAGTGAGTACAACTAATTCTAGAGGAATAACTAAGAGGGTTGATGGATTAATGAAGAGGCTGATTTAGGTGATTGGGATGATGATGAGGAAATCCAATTCATAAGGGGTAGAGTAAGAAGAGAAGAAAGGATGGGGAGGAGAGATAGCAACCTTAGTGTCATAAAGATGAACATTCCATCTTTTAAAGGTAAGAATAATGCTGAAGTATATTTGGAATGGAAGAGGAAGGTAGATATGATTTTTAATTGTCATAATTATACTGAGGAGAAAAAGGTGAAATTAGTAGTTGTAGAGTTTAGTGATTATGTTTTAGTATGGTGGAATGAGTTAGTCAAAGGTAGGAGAAGGAATAGAGATCTGCCTATAACTACTTGGGAACAAATGAAGAAAGTGATGAAGAAAAGGTTTGTGCCATCTTATTATTATAGGGAGTTGCACCAACAATTACATAGACTCACTCAAGGAGCTAGATCAGTAGAAGATTATCACAAAGAGATGGAGATGTTATTGATCAAATCAAATATAGAAGAGGAAGAAGAGTTGACTATGGCTCAATTCATGGGAGGATTGAATAGGAAAATTGCTAATGTAGTGGAGTTGCACCATTATTGAGAGATGGAGGACTTAGTGAATATTGCCATGAAAGTGGAGAAACAACAAAAGCAAAGGAGGGCAATAAGATCATTTCGTAATTCTAGCAACAAATGGAATCCGAAATGGAGTAAAAATGAAGAAAAGGAGTACCATTCGATTTATAAGGAGAAAGACTTTGAAACAAACAAAGACAAGGAAAGGAGTACTTTAATTTAAAGGTATTACTGATCCTTCATCTAAACTTTCTAAATATAGGGATATTAAATGTTTTAAATTTCAGAGGCATGGTCATTATGCATCTGAATGTCTAATAGAAAACTACGTTTATTAAGGGGGGAGAAATTGTTTTTGAGTATAATAATAGGGACGAGTCTAATAATAGTGAATTAAGTATGCTCCAATAATGATGATTGTATTGAATTTGTTGTTAAGGGTGAAGCCTTAGTTACTAGGCATGTTTTGAATGTGAATGTGAAGGAAGATGGCCTAAAACAAAGGGAACATATATTTCACACTAGATGTCTAATAGGTGGAAAATTTTATAGTCTATAATAGATGGGGGTAGTTGCACTAATGTAGCTAGTACTACTTTAGTAGAGAAATTAGGGCTAAATGTGATAGACATCCTAACCCATATAGACTGCAATGGTTGAATGATAGTGGTGAAGTTAAGGTGACCAAGCAGGTTGTCGTTGCATTTTTAATTGGTAGATATACTGATGAAATTATACGTGATGTAGTGCTAATGCAGGCTGGTCATATTTTGTTAGGTAGGCCTTGACAATTTGATAGGCGTGTTATACATAATGGGTATAAGAATAGGTATTCATTTGCGCATAATGGGCATAAAGTTACTCTAGCACCTTTGTCAGAAAAAAAAGAGGCAAATTTTTAAAGGACAGAAAATACAATTCTTTGTTCTTGGAAATCAACATCCTCAAGCCATATTCTTTGACACAAAACTCAGAATTATTTTTTATCAAAAGTGGGAATCAAGGATTGGATTACACTTTTTAGAGTTATAGAATCAATATTCCTAAGGGTAATATTATGGACTTTAACCTCTTTCTTCCTCCATTATTTCATGCTATGATCATACATTAGATTAATCTATCTGTTAGTTATGATTCCATGATGTTATATTTTTATGCCATTTAATATATTCTTTTGTTTTTTTTACTATCATAATTGCCATGAAAAATCTGAACTTGTTTAAAACACTAGAATGGCATGTTAGGCTTTTCTTTCTTCCATTAATATATGAATGATATCTTGATGTGATTTCTATATTTGCATGCTTTCCTGCTATTATAACATGATTTAGATTACATTTAGTGTTATCTTTAGCTTTTGGCATGTTTTCTTAGGGTTAAAATATGCATGATTAGGGTAGTATAATTTTATTTCTCTTTCCTGCTTGTTTTCTCTATTTATTGCCTGTGTTTCAAGTGACAGATTAGAAGAAGGCTCGACAGATGGCCGTCAATCATAGCGACCGATGGGATGTCTTGGCACCTTTATTCTGTACTGTCTCTCTTTGATTTTTAGGCCATCTGTCTGGTTTTTTAGGCCATTTGTCCCCTTTTCTTCAACATTTTTGGCTTATTTCATGTGTTATTTTGTATGTCTAACTTATTTGCATGTTTAGTCATATTTTGATGCCATTTTCACTCTTGTTTACACATGATTGACATTCCGTTCATTTAATATTTTGTTCCAAAATACTTTTTGTGTTATTTCAATTTTATTATTTGATTTACTATGCTTTTATGTACTAATTGTTTTGCTTTCTGTGTATTTCTTTAAGCGATTATTTCCTATGTCTTGTGGAGTTTATTTTATTAGTCTAATGTATTTTGGAGGCCATCCTTTAGATGGTTCTTCTTCCTTTTCGTTTATTTTATTATTGCATTTTATTTATAGTTTATTTATATGGCTAATTATTTGGCTTATTTCATTTATTTACCTTTGCACTTTATTATTTATTTTGGATGTATTCAACGTTTTTGGGATGTATTAGTTAGTAAAAAAGGATTTTTGGAACGTTAATTAGAAAATTCATTCAAAACCATTTCTATCTAATAAATTGGATTTTTTTCAATAAAAATGGATCAATTTTCAATTTTTACTTTGAAAAAACCACAAAATGAGAAAAAATCTTATTGTAAATATGTATGAGGGAACCAATAGTCCTAAATTATAATAAATACCCAGATTTATGTATGTCATTTTATTTTCTATTTGGATGATTTGCTTCTATAATAATTTAAGTAGTTGATTTATTTCTTTTGTTTATTTATCGCTTTCTATTCTTGATTGATGTGTTTGTTTAATTTATCACTAGACATCGTGTGAGAAGGGAGGTAGTGAACTAATAATAAAATCCTAATTATAAGCAACATTTAATCGGGATATAAGTAAGAGTGATTTTTCAAACACCAATTTCTATTTAGACATCAAAGGTTAGATTCACTTTCCCAATGTTCTGTTGGGTGGCAACTCCATGATACCTACCTGTTAAGTGTTAAGTCCAATTAGATGCCTTTATGGGTTGACCATCAATAATAAAATTGGGACTAAACCCTTTTTTTTTATAATGAAGTGGCTAATTTGTGAGTTTTGTGAGTCTCATTCAGTCTTAACCTTAAAAGTGGGCTTCCAAGAATCGAATCGAAATTGAGTGGGCTCCAGCGCGCATTACAATGGCAAATCCACCAAAGAATGACACGAGTTCAGCAAGTGCACTGAATCGTCGAGTAATAAAGTAGGGTATCGTTAGGACCCACAAATATCTTACCCAAGGGATTGAGAATGTAAGTCGTGAAAATTGAGTGTATGCTAAAAAAATTCCAAATTTTGTGCGTGTATATGTAACACCTCCAAAATTGCATTTATCATGCATAGTACAATGTTGAGCATGAAAATTTACCCCAGGTTAAATTTAAGGGGAAACGAAGTTGAATAAGACAAGAAATTAGATACTGAGGGTAAAAGGGTAATTATACTTGGGCCTAAAAAATCGAAATAGGGGACCCCGACAGACAGTGTGACCTAAGACTAGGACATAAAAGTACATATTAAATTAGGTTTAATTGTATAATTTGAGAATAAATTGAGGTTAAATAGGCCTCTAAATGAGCAAATAAAAGAAAAATTCATAGGTTTATCTAAGGTTGACCAAGACTTTGACCGAGTGATTAGGGGACTTAGAGATCTCCAGTTGCTTCAATATTACATATGAACCATATAAATAGTGTAAAGACACTTTAGGAACTAAAAAATAGTAATTCTAGTATTTCTGGAGTTTTGAGTTTTAGACTAGCTGCACAGGCCACCGAGGCCAGAAGTATACAAAAACGATATCAGAATGAGTTGAAATTTTAACCACGTATTCTTGGATACATCAGGGCACTCAAATAAAAATATCAGAGCATTCTGAGGTTAGGAACAAAAATTCATATTTCTGGGTGCAAAATCGAGATCGGGTCAATTAAGTAGTCAAAATCGAGAATTTGACCATAATAAGTCACATGGATCAATAAAATAGAGTTATGATTATGTACAAGTGATACTAGAATAGTAGGGAGAGTGCAAGTGGGTAGTGACTTGTGGCTTAATTTAAAGCCATTAGATTCAATAGTACAAGATTGAATTATGACAACTCCTTTTAATTACTAAAAGACAAGTATAAAAAGGGTGTAAATTCTGGAAATCACCATCAGATGCCACTATTTGGGCCCTCTTAGAATCCGAACCTAGCATTTCTACACCTCTCCTCCATTTTTAATTCATCCAAGCTTCTTCTCTCAAAATCCTAGGCTGAAATTTCACCTTCATACCTAGAATTTAATCCCCTTTAACTTGGAAAAGGGTTTACATCAAAAGGAAGCCAAGAAACTTAAGAAATAAGGTAAGAGCAATTTAGTATAATTTTGTGATTTTGTGAGTTTTAATTGGTAATTGTGAAAGAAATTGCATGAGCATGTGGGAAATGAGCAGGAGAATATAATATTGACTTTAAATTGCTTAAAATCATGAATTAATTGTATGTTTTTCTTCCTTTCAATTTTGGCCAAAAGAGGAAAATAAGGAGAAAGGGAAAAGCCAAGGAGGAAAGGGAAAAGAGAAGGAAGAGTAGGTGTATTTCAAGCCTATTTGAGGTTATTCGATACAACTTACCTATAATTCATCTATTTTAGAGATTTTTTCATAAAAATTTCATTATATAACTATACATAATTGGGTAAATGTATGAAATAAATTGATGTAGCTTAATATAATGATGAAATAGACTAATATAAACTCAAATTAGTGAAAAAACCAAGTGGAAATGGTAAAACCATGTGAGGCTAAATTATGTAACATAATTCACTTAAATGCTAATTGATGTTTAATGAAGTTCTAAGTCATATTTAGGCTATTTAAGGCATGGAAAAAATAATGGAATTATTTAGAATGCAAAATAAATTATGTACCTAATTATGTAAATGTATATAATGATGGATGTAAAGATAACTTAAGAGATTCAATGAGATTTTAGTATACATTGGTATATTAATGAGTAAAATGATTGTAGAAAGATAGATGATGTGTAATTGAGTGGGAAAACATGATGTATATGGAAGAGCTTTAAGTGTCCGAATGGCAACATGTAATAAATGAGATGTTTTAGTTGCATTTTTATGATATTAAAGGCATATGTGAGAATTTGATGCTTGACAAGCTTATATTAGCATATAAAGGAACATAATGTGATTATTACAATGCCATTAGCATGAATAACACTGGGGAAATGTAATATCAAATGAGATTTGATGATGCCCTTAGTGTTCAATGTGTAACCCAGGACTATAGGATAGTATGGCTAGCCATAGGGCACTTACCCTATGGTGTTTTGTTTACTATACTATCACTATACTGAGAAAGTGGGAATATACTATTAGCCAGCTCATTTTACTGATACTAGGGAGTAGCATCATACCTTAGTGGTATGGTCATTCCCACCTACTGGATTTGCTTATCCGCTTATCTTGTTTATGGTTTTCCTATTGTCAACAACTAGGGGTAAAATGGTAATTTTTTCATAAAAACTGAGTAAAAAGAGTAATTATGACTATTAAGATGTTAAAAGTGTGAATAAAAGTGAAATAAATTGAAAAATATGATGTATGTTTTAAAAATGGATAAAAATATAATTATGCAATTAACTGAGGGTAAAACACTCAATTAATGGTGAAAATATGGTTAAAATAGTCAATTTGATTGAAAAGGAAAAATCATAATTAAAGAAGAATTATAGGGACTAAATTGTAATTTTCCATCTAAATGAAAATTTTTAGGGACTAAAATAAAATGTATGCAATTAAATTAAAATAAAAATCTAAGAAAGTCAAATGGGTCAAAATATAGGTCAAATTGGCTAAAATTGAGAAAAGTCAACTTTAAAGTCAAATTTGGTCAAAATTAAGTAGAAGTCAAACTTTAGGGATTTAATTGAAACTTTACACTTAAACTGGGAAGTCAAACTTTAGGGATTTAATTGAAACTTTACACTTAAACTGGGTAATTATTGAAATTAAGAAAAATGGTTACTGAGATAAATAGAAGAAGATCTTATTAAAAAGAGATATTAATTTAGTATAAGAGGAATTAAATAAATTATAGTAAATTAACTGATTTAATTAAATTAAAACATTGAGATGAGATTTTGTGTAGATGCATTGACCACTAAGCGACTATATTGTTTAACGTGTAGTTTTTATTAATTGTGTGCAAGGACAGGTGAAGCAGGAAAAGCAAGACCTTGGCTTGTACATAAAAAGGCTTTTGGGATATATTTATGTAAAATATGTGTAATCTTGTAGTAATTATCGGATATTTTTGTATGTAATCAGGCCTGTAAGTAAATGATATGTGAATTTAACTTTTAGGTATGGATGAATGGTTTGTGATTTTTGTATATATATGATGTGAGTTGCATTGAGGTGAAATTATAGGAGTGTTGTACTGTTGATTAGAGTATTGGAGTTGGAGGAAATATATTGGGAGTGTAAATTGAATCTTTGTAGGTTCAGGTAGCATGAATTATAAGCCGTCATGCTGCCAAACTTTCACTAAATTGAATAATAATTAATGATTTATTAGAAGGAGACAAATATGTTACATTAAAGATTTAGTTAAGTAAGGGATGTCACAGTATAAGCTATCAACTAAATGGTATGCAGAAAGAATAATAATGAAATCAATTTTGTAGTAATTTTTCTATGATATAAACAAGTATATAATGAACAAGTAAAGAATTAAATAAGATAAAAATATTGCATGGGTTCACTCATCCTTTCCATCCACAATGTGAATCAAATTAACCTAAAGATACATATAAATGAATTGGAACAACCCACTTAACCCAAGTGTCCTATTCCGGAGCAAGCTACTCTAATTATGAGACATCCCATTCCAGAGCAAGCCCTACAATTAGCCTAAGCATGGGTCTAAAATCCTAAGTTTGGCTTGTTTTTCCATCCTGGAGCCAAAAAATTCAAAACTCATTTATTTCACTCCACCCTCTAGTCCTAAAATTACAAAATCCTTCATATTAAGAGTCACATTTCGGAGTAGTATAAAATCCACAGCATTCATGATAGAAGATAAGAGAGAAATACATTCATAGTAATTACTATCCAAACATAAAATCCAATAATGATAAGTGACAACCCATTCATCAAAAGCTGGAAATCAGCTCAAGATAATGAAAACTAATGAAAGAATAAATGAATCAACAGTGAAATAAATCATTCATCTATAAAAACATTCAAATTATATTCAAGATTCACATTGAGATAGGGGATTCAAAGATCCCCTAAAAAACTAGAGACTACTCACTAGCCATTACAAGAATAATGAGAGAGAGAGAGAAGGAAAGAATAAACCTAGAATTTTCGTAGAGGAAGAAAACCCAGCTAAAACCCAAGCTTCTTTAACCTTCTTCTCCAAATCTTCAGTGTAAATGAGCTCTCAAATGGAAAAAAAATGGAGATTTGAGTTAAGAACTATGTTTAATCTAAGTATTTTGCTGTAAATCTCTCTATTTTTAAGTATAATCTATGTATATATGTCTATATATGAAGGAAATAATGAAAGAATGAAAACGGAAAAACCTAGATCTAAAGATAAAGAAGAACTCCCAAACTCTGCAAGAAAAATTCGCTTTATATAGGCCAAAAAGGGTCACGGTAAATAGGAATTTTATGCTGTCCGTGTCCTATTAAAATCTTCTTGAACAACTACTATGAGTTATGGTCAACACTGACTGATGTCTAGCAAGTGTACTAGATCGGCTAGTAATACAGGAAAATATAGATTGAGACCCCAAATATCGTATCTAAGGAAAAATGGATTGCTAAGGATAATACCTATGTATGAATTAAATTAATTCGAGATTGTTTTCCAAATGTTTTTGATTTAAAGGTAAAAATTAAACAAAATAAACAATTAAACAAAACAAAAGCTAAAACATGAATTAAAAACAAAACAATAATTGAAATTCTCTTGCTAAAGAAACTATCCACCTTAACTTTCATTGTAATGACTTAAATTCAATATAAACACCAGTGATTATGGAAAAACTAGTAATAAAGCAATATATCTTTATTCAAGTATATCATTCTTAGTATCAAACTCATAGACAAATCTAATACTTAGCATGAAAATCTAGTTTTAACTTCCTAAATATTCATTGAAGCCTTTCTCAAGTGATTCAATTCCAATTTATTCTTAGTTCGTCCTCCTTAGTATTAACCAATAAAATTCACACATAATCATTTCATATTTCGGATAATAATTATGCATAAACATTAAAGAGTTAACCCAAAGACATGCAAATCATTAACTATATCAAAACCAATCTTTAGTTATTTATTCAATAAACCAACAATCATTCTCAACACAATCAAAGATAAGAATATGCTTAAAACCAAGAAATAATCAACCGATATTGAAAATTAAGCTCAAAATAAAGTCATACTAATGAAAATATAAGATTTCAAGAATCCATTAGCAAAAGAAGAAAAACTACTTCCTAAACATAATTAAAAACTAAAACAAAGTTGAAGAAAAATAATAAAAACATAAAAACTAGAAAAACAAAGTTAAACTAAAACTAAAGAACTCTACTAGTTCTTTTAATTAATTCCTCTAATTCCTCCATTAAATTCCCTTTCTTTGGTGTTAGAGTTGTCTATTTATAGGCAAAATATGTTGTAGAAGCCTTCTAAACTTCCCAAATTGGAGTAGGAAAAGAATTCTTCTTGAATTGGAAAAAACGCAAATCCTTCACTTCATGGGAAACTCAACACGTGGCCATGTGTTTCTTAGTTCATTTTCACACGTGGCCATGTGTTCTTTTCTCCTTCAATTCACATGGCCACTCATCTTCCTTTGATAAATCACACATGGTCATGTGTAGCTTCGTTCAATCTCTCACGTGGCCATGTGATCCTTCCTTCTTCATTTCACGTGGGCATGCATAACTCTTCTGGACTTCACGCTTGCATCAAATTTCCAAATTCATAGTTTTGGCCCCAATCTTCTTGCCTTTTTACAATTAAGTCCTTTTTCTTGCAAATTAACCTTGAAAAACACCAAATTTTACAATTAACTCCAAAAACATAAAATTAACCAATTAAACTCAAATTCAACCTAATTAACACAAAATTAACTTAATTAAATACCTAAAAATATACTAAAAACATCATATAAATGTCCATTATCAAACACCATAAATCTATTGACCATAAGGTAATGCTTAACTAGCTTCTGGACAAGGGTCACAGTCAACACCAAAACTCTGTTAACCGTGGCATAGCTCTCCTTTGCATTCTTGGTTGAAAGCTTCACTACCTTACGGTCAACACCAAAACTCTGTTAACTGTGCGGTCCTTCTTTTCTCGGTTCTATACTGAGGGCTTCCTGGGTCATGGTAAACACCTCTTTAAGAACAATGGCACTAATAATCGTGACACTCCTTAAAACGGTGTATTTTGATAGAAAGCAAAGGTCATGGTCAACAGGTAAAACCTTCTAACCGTGAGGACCGATAAAAGTTATACATAAGCACAAAATTCCATCAAAAGCTCTTCAAAACTCATAAAAACTAGGATTAACTAAATTTAGAAGGAATTTATTAAACTAAAGCAAAAACAACATAAAAGACACTGAAACTAGACTGAAAAGGGACTAAAAACAGACACTAAATTAGAGTTATCAAAATGCCCCACACTTAGACCTTGCTTGCCCTTAAGCAATTGAATCATCCACAACTTTGTAAAATCAAACTCCAATTCAGAATAAGGAAATTTAGAGAAATTCGGATAATGCTCAGCAAAAGACACTCAAAACAAAAAATTTAATCAAAAAACTAAACAATTTATAATAAACAATTTCTTGTGCATGTGTGTTAGGCCAAAACAAGTTTATCACTTTTCAAAACCAAAACTATCGGTAAACTCCAATAATCGAGCAAAAAGAAGAATATGACAATTTTGCACTTGAAACTTGGAATAGCCATAAGCTTCTCCTTTAGCACCTGAACCATGAGGGTCATCTCCACTAAACAACTAAAAGCAAAGCAAGATCACTAAGTCTTACATTAAGGTTGTAATGGGGGCACGGTATTGGCTCTAAGGAAAGGATAAAGTTAGCAAATTAGAATTAGCCACGCTACCATAACTACCACCTAACTTTCTAAACATCAACAACTTTTCCTTCTCAGATTCTGCTCTTACTAGTAAAATTTAACATTTGAATCCCAAAAGACTTCAACTAGACTCACAGTTATAGAGGAAGAATAAATTTAAAATTATGTCTCTTGGACTACCTCAACCTTTAATACCTCTCCTTAAATGCTAGGCACCCCACACTTATTTATTGCATTAGTAATTAAAATTTCTGCAGCATAACCTTTATATGTTTATGATTTTTTTTTGAAATAGGGTCAATGTCAATAGGTTTTACCTATTGATCATGAGGTACTTGCAACTCTTGAAACTTTAAAATTTAGCAGAGCCTTAGGATCAATACATCATAGCTCCCACAACCTTATTTTCCACAAATTTAACACCCTTTGATTGATTAACTCAATTTTCATTACTCAACTTGCACAATACTCGCCTACCTAGAGTGGCCAATTATAAAACAAGAAAGACAAATGACTTTTGAGTTATATGGTTCAATTTATGAGTGTAATTAAGAAAAATTAAGTAGTACGCTTTTAGCATACCAATTCAGCTCAAGGGGTTAGCAAAGGTAAACATTAATCATAGGGTAGATGAAAAGTCATTTCAAGGTGACTGCCAAAGAAAAGTTGCCTAGGTCATGTCCATATTCTGCCTGAGTTGAATGTTCATTTCGAATGGTGATGAGAAAGGTTCTAGCTATTCTAGGATTCCTTTACTCAACTGCTTTCTCACTGGTTTTTCATAAATTTTCACAAAATCAGCCTATTGCTCATTGAATTATAAATTGAATGGTATACAACTAATTGAGATTGATTTAAGAAAATTTTTCGTTGAACATTCTACTGCTCTCTGGCTACCTAAAGCTCTCTAAATTAACAATTCAATATAATTAGAGTTTAAATTGATTTTATCAAGATTAATTGGGAAAACTTAAGACCAAATGTAATTGGCAAATAACAACTCAACAACACATAAACTCATTATTCAAAATGTTGAGTTGAAGGGAAAATAAACACTAAAAAAAAAGACTATTAAGAGCAAAGCATAAAAAGATAACTAAAGCAGAAAATAAAATTGAACTAGGATAAGCTACTATTGATTAAAACTAAATAAAACTTAAAGAAAAAAAAACAACTTACTAAAACCAGAAATGTACTTAAACAACTGATAAAATTTTCCAAACTTAAAACAAAAATAAACAAAAACAATGAGTTGTAGTTTAAGGATTTCACTGAGTTCGAGCGTTTGAAACCTAATCTTTTTCTCCAAAAAAATCTTTACAAAGAAACTTTACAAGCCTTCACAAAAAGTTATCTTCAACAACAGTTAGCACTAGTTCTTAACAAAAAAAAAATAATTTTTCACAAAATTCACCAAATTGAAACTATTATCCACAAAATAATCAATGTTTAAAATTTACCGCCTGCCCCACACTTCAAAAGTTATTGTCCTCAGAAACTACTATAAAAGCATCACAAAAAAGGTAAAGTGAGGTAGGCAACTCCATGTAATAAAAAATCAAATAGAGAAGGGGAGGATGGTGCAATTGTCTCGATTCTGGAGATCAAAGTGGCCATGGCTGTTATGATTGCTCCTATTGCTTCTTGAAGTCTACTTGATTTGCAGCTAGAGTGTCCATTTTGTCAATCAGTGTAGTATACTAGGCTAAAGAAAGGGTGATAGCTCCTTACTTTGGGGTAGGTGGAAGATTGCTCAAGCTTCTATCCATTTTCCTCATGTATTCTTCTTTATCTATGAGTCTGATGCCATGCTCTATAGCTGGGTCGTCAACAATGACCTTTATGTTCTTATGTAGCTTCTGATCAATGTAAGCCACTGTAGGTAAGGCATTATCCTCATTTAGTGGATGCTTAAAAGCCCTAGCAACCATAGTCACCCATTCTTTTAGGGAAATCTTCTTCAACTTAGTGGCCTGCTACTTTATCTCCTCGAGCTTGTTCTACCAATGGTAGGCACTATTAATAAGAAATTTCCTGCCCATGCAAGCCAAAAAGAGTACTTCTGGTAAGTTCACCTGCCCTGTAGACTGCACAAAAGACATAGGTGATAATGAAAAAAATATGTGCAAAATACTAAAAGCATAATCCCTTAGGTGGTGGGATTTGGTAGTTCCTGAGATGTAGGGCCCTCCAGCTTGTGGGTCTTTGATCTCTTCCCAGGCTCTATTCTTGTCATAATTAGAGTAGGCATAAGGATCATCACCAGGGAATCCCAGAGCTTCAAAGAATTTTACAAAAGTCCTCTCATAGTATTTGCCCTCTCACTAGAAAGAAACCATGTTAGGGAATTCTTCGTGCCCAAAATGGCACTTAATAGTAGTCAAAAAGTCCCTGGTCAGCTTAGGATAAACTAGCTCATTGCATTCAAAGAATTTATCCTAGCCAATTGCAGCAATATATCTGTCCACCTCTTCCTTGATACCCAAATTCTCCAGCAAGCTGGAGTCCAAGTAAGTTGAAGGCAGATACTCACAATTAGAAAAATTTTATAAGTAGTGTGGGCATGTTCAGGAACCGAACTTGGCACTTTAGGCCCCCTAGATCTCATCTTTATTTATCTCTTGATAGGGGCTAGCGAAGGTTATTGGGATCCTAGTAACTATACTAGATTAACAAGTAGTAAAGATGAGTATTTTTAAGACTCTCAAGTATCGTACCCAAGGGATTATGGGTGTGCAAGTTGAGACAATTGATCGTATGCTAAAGAATTCCCAAAAGTTTGATGATAGTGCTATAATTACCCAAAATGAAAAACTTTTGATACTAAAATGTGTAATGGAAAGAATTAAAATTAAACTAGCAACAATCCAAGTAAGAGTTAAATTATGAAAATTAACAAGTATAAAAACCTTGATAAAGAAAACGTTGCTCGAGTTCACTCATCCATCCCATACCCAAATGTGAATTAATTTTTACCTAAAAGCATACATGAATGAATCTGGGATAACCCTCTTAAGCCAAGCGTTCCATTCCGGAGCCAGCTATTCTAGTTGCTAAACATCCCATTCCGGAGCCAGCCCAACAATTAGCCTAAGCATGGGTCTAACATCCTAGGTTCTGTTTACCGTCCCATTTCGGAGCCAGGTAGCCCAAAACCTCTCTATTTCACTCCACACTCTAATTTTTGAATAACAAATATTGTACATCTAGAGGCCAATTCTGGAGCCGTCCAAAATAGACAATATTCATGACAGAAAAACTGAGGTAAATCATTCACAACATCCAATCCACTAAGCTCAATACCAATCAAGACGTATGATGAGAACCATTCATCCATACATGGAAAATGATTTAATAGATTGAAAAACCATGAAATACAAATAAGCAACAGTGAAATAGACTATTCATTCATATATAAATCAAAATAGGTTTAATATTCACATTATGAGTAAGGGATTCAAAGATCCAAAAAAAAAAAAAACTCAAAATCCATAATGTAAAAGACAAGTAAAGTAATGAAAGAAACTATAAAACCAATTTGAAGTTGAAGATTGAAGCTGATGCTGCTCCTTCTCTCCTTCTCCAACTTGCTCATTAATTGAAAACTATAACTTCAAGTAAGCTAAACTAAAATCTGAAGCTATTCTTGCATTCTTGAAGTAAAACTAAACTAAAAGAGTGATTTTTACAAGTAAAACTATAAAACTATGTAAGAAAAGCTCTTCAGATGTAAAACTGCATTTTTTCTCTCTAAAAATACCCTCTACATGAAACCCTAAAAAGATCTCCTTTAAAACAAACAACTCTGCAGCTTTTATACTGGTATCCAGGAGGCCACAGCTGGGACACTTTTGTCTCAGCAGAGTCATGAGAAGATAAGGCTACTTTGCTTTGGCCACGGTTGGGACACATTTGTCTCAGGCACAACGTCCTTCTGGATCAAAAGACCTTCATGAGCTGCATTGGCCATGGCTGGCACCAAATAGTCTTAGCTGCGACCTAGGGTGAAACAGTGAGTTTTGAGCTTTTGCAAGGGGCATGGCTGGGATAAATTGTCTCAACCGTGCCTTAGCCAAATTTTCTGCACAAAATTCAAATTAACAGCATTAATCACCAAAAAAACTCTAAACTTATCAAAATAACTAAATTAAACAAGATAAGAACATTTTAACACTAAAAACACAAAAAACATGCAAGATAAGACACTAAAACACACAAAATTTACCAAAAAAAAACATTAAAATCAAAGTTATCAACTACCCCACACTTAACCTTTTGCTCGCCCTCAAGCAAATGAATCATCTACAATCTTGAAAACTAAAACTCCAATTCAGAACACGAAAATTCAGAGAGGCCAAAGCAACACTCAACAAAAAACACTCAGATGAAGAACCCACTCAAAAAGACTCAAACTGATCTATATCAAACAATTTCTTTTGTGTGTGTGCTAGGCCAAAACAAATTTATATCTTTTCAAAACCAAAACTACCAGTGAACTCTAGCAATAAAAAAACAGCAAAATATGCCAGTTTCGCACTTGAAACTCGGAATAACCATAAGCCTCTCCTTTAGCACCTGAACCACAAGGGTCATCTCCATTAAACAACTCAAGGCAAAATAGGATCACTAGGTATTACATTAAGGTTGTAATAGGGTGAATGTATTGGCTTCATGAAAATTGAAAAAGTCAGCAAGATAGAATTAGCCACACTACCCAAAACAAATACCACCTAACCTTCTTAAGAAAAATAACTCTTCAAAATTTATACCCTCTTATTATCAAATGGAAAGATGGATTTGAGGATGTGAGTTCTCAAAATCTTAAGGAATAAGAGCTAAAAGCTCCTAGGTCAACTAATTAATTCTCTCCTTAAATGCTAGGTATCTCACACTTATTTTCTGCAGTATTAAATGGCATTTCTGCAGCCTATCCCTATATTTCTGATTTTTTTCTTCTTTATTCTTTTAATAGTGAATAGTGAAATTATTCAATTACTAAGGGGAGTACCAAAAGAAATAATCCTTATCATCCATGTCCTAAATTTTTTCAAAAATTTAAGCTCACAAACTCTTAAAATTTTCAACTTCTCTTTACTTTTTGACTGACAAGAAAACTTTGAATCAAACCCAATATGCAAATTTCATTCCCCAACCTAGAGTGGCCAATTCCAAAGTGGGACAAATAGTACGCTTTTATCATACCAATGAAGCTTAAAGGTGCTAACAATGGTAAAATTTACCAAGGGTAGGTCAAAAGTCATTTGAAAATTGGCTGCCAAAAAAAGGCTGCCTGGGTCATGTCCTAATCTTACTTGAGTTGAATGTTCATTTTGAAGGGTGATGAGGAAGGTTCTAGCTATTCCATAATTTCTTCGCTCAGATGCTTTCACTCACTGGTTTTTCCATTAGTTTCACAAAACTTAGCCTACTGTTCTTATTAAGTTAGAAATTGGATGATATATAATTAATCGAGATTAATTTAAATGAGAAACTTCACTGAACAATGCTACTACTCTCTGGCTACTCAGACCTCCTAAACAAGCAGTTCAAAATTTGAGTTCAAATTGACTCATTCCAAGATTAACTGCAAAAGTAAGTAACAACTCCTAAACACAATTATCTTAACCAAAATTTAAAAAGAAATAAGGCAACATGCATAAACTTACTAATAGAGCAGGAATTCAAAAATACTGAAAAGAAAAACATACTAAAAGCTACTTTAACTAAAATTAAACTAAAGTTATAAAATCACTCCATAAAACAACTAATAACATCCCACAGTAAAAACAACAACAACCACAAATAAACAATTAAAACAAATAAAACTAAATCGATTATTCTTCATCCTCAAACCCTCACCCCACATTTAAAATTTTTCTATCCCCAACAAAAACCAAAAAAGAATCAAAATAGAATGATGGGTTGAGGAAAAATCCCTTAAATCATAATCAATCTGATGAATGGGGTGGTGGAGGTGGAAACTAGCTGTCAAAGCAGGATTGTAACATCCCCAGAGTAGTAACAATATCATCTATACGCTGTGTGATTGAATTGAAATCGGAATCCATCCGCTGAGTAATATCATCAAGCCGGTTGTTAATAGCAGTGTATTGCTCATTGGATAAGATGATTGTATTAGATCCAGCTCGTTCCAACTCTATAGCTCCCTTGTGCATGGCATCCCTATATAAGGCTTTATTTAAAACCACCAAATGCCCTTTCCCTGGAAAGCAAGGATCATCAATAAAGACCGCCATGTTTCTTAGCATTTTGCGATCAATGGCCAAGGGGTTTTCCACCGATGTGCCAAAATTTGGATGCTTGTGAAAACAAGCCAAAGTGGTGACAACAAGCCATGGCTTGGACCAAATAGTCTCAGCCATGACCAATGAACTTCCTACAAAAATTTTTAAATAAACATGACTAGGACATGTTGGTCTCAGTCATGCCTAAGTTCTGGACTCCAAGCACTCATATGGGCACGGCTAGGACCAAATGATCTCGACTGCGCACCATTAACATTCAAAATTCCCTCTCTTTTGGGCACGACTGGAACACTAAGGTCTTAGCCATGTACAAATTCTACCTCATGAACAGTGAAGGGGCCATGGCTGGGACTAATTAGTCTCAGCAGTGACCAACACAAATTTGTACTCTTTACACTTAAATTTCTCCCTCTCCTAAGAAAAAATTCAGAAAATTTTCCACTCCAACAAGCATAACCAAATTTCTAGATGAAAGTTAACAACCCTAGACATCTAAACTCATAATAAATTGAAAGAAAATTAAAAAAGAAAAGCAATTGAGTTCAAAGGTAAGAAAGAGTTATGGGTTTAACAAGTCGCCAGCTCGACTTTGTTAGCTTTCACGGGTCATCTTCTAAGGTGAGGGTCACTGATGCAGCCTCAAACTTGGAATCAAAATATGGCTTCAATCGGTGACCATTGACTTTGAACTCACGACCATGGCCTTTTGCTATATGTTTAATGGTTACTGCTCTATAACTAAAGACCTCTACAACCTCAAAAGGCCCTTTCCACCATGATTTTAACTTCCCGGGAAATAACCTCAATTTGCTATCATACAAAAGCACCTTTATTCTGGGCATAAATTCCTTCTCGGCTACTCTACAATCATGCAATTTCTTCGTGTTGTCCTTGTACTTCTTGGCATGTTCATAGGCCCAAAAACTGAGTTCTTCCAATTTATTTAGCTATAAAGACCTACACTTTCCTACATTCTCAAGATCAAAATTTAGAAACTTGGTAGCCCAATATGCCTTATGTTCTAACTCCACCGATAGGTGACAGGGCTTTCCAAACACTAACCTAAAAGGTGACATCCCTACAGGTGTCTTAAATGCTGTCCTATACACCTACAAGGCTTTATCTAGTTTATGGTACCAATCCTTTCTTGACACATTGACTATTTTCTCTAAAATGGCTTTCAACTCCCAGTTAGACACCTCAACTTAACCATTGGCTTGGGCATGATAGCGGGTAGTGATTTTGTGCCTCACTCCAAATTTCTTTATAAGGCTTTGAATTGGTGATTAACGAAGTGTTTCCCACCATCACTAATGATAGCTCTCGGGGCTCTATAACGGGTGAATATGTTCCTCTTTAAGAATTCTAGGACCACTTTTGCATCACACATCCTAGTGGCTACAGCTTCGACCCACTTACTCACATAGTCCACTGCCACCAAGATGTACTTAAACCCATAAAAGATCGAAAAAGGCCCCATAAAATCTATCCCTCATAAATCAAATAATTCTACCTCAAGCACATTAGTTAAGGGCATCTCGTCTCTCCTAGATATATTCCCTACCCTTTGACATTGATCGCAAGATTGAATAAATAATTTTACATCACTGAATATAGTGGGTCAATAAAATTAAGAGGAAAGAATTTTTTACATTGTTCTATTAGGTCCATGATGCCCACCGGCTTCTCCACTATGATAGGCTCGGATAATCTCCCCTTCCTCTTCATTCAGAATGCATCTTCTCAGCACTTGGTCAGTACAAAGGCAAAAAAGATAAGGATCATCCCATATGTAGTGCTTCACATTGGCCTTCAGCTTCTTCCTTTGTTGCCATGTGAAGTCTCTCGGCATAAAACCTCCTGCAAGAAAATTAGCAACATTAGCAAACTAAGGCTCTAAAACTTTGCAAACAAATAAGGCACAAATACAATCATCTAGAAATAAATCTATAATCTCCCATTTTTCAATATAGTCATGCTCCAATCTCAACAAATGATCCGCTATGTGGTTCTCTGCTTCCTTCTTGTCTTTGATATCCAAGTCGAATTCTTCCAAAAAGAGCACCCATCTTATCAATCTTGGCTTGGACTCTTTCTTGGCAAATAGGTGTCTTAGCGTCGTATGGTCAGACCACACCATAATTTTTGCACCCAGCAAATATGATCTAATCTTCTCAAAAGCAAACATAATGGCAAGAAGTTCCTTCTCGATTATAGTATAGTTAACTTGGGCTCCTGTCAATGTATGGCTCGCATAATAAATTGCACAAAATATCTTCTTTCGCCTTTGTCCAAGTACTGCTCCCATTGCAAAATCACTCGCATCACACATTAGCTCAAAGGGCAAATTCCAATTCGGAGATATGATCACCAGAGCTGAAATAAGCCTTTGCTTCAACAATTCAAATGCCAAAAAATGTTCATCAATGAATTCAAAAGGAGCATTTTTCATGAGCAAGTTTGATAAAAGCTTTGCAATTTTTGAAAAATCCTTTATAAACCTACGGTAAAAACCTACATGACCTAAAAAAATCCTAACCCGCTTGACATTAGTTGGTCGTGGGAGTCTCTTTATAACTTCTACCTTGGCCTTGTCTACTTTAATCCCCTTCTCAAAAATTTTTTACTCTAACACAATGCCCTCTTTCACCATAAAGTGGCACTTCTCCTAATTTTGTACTAAGTTGGTTTTTTCACGCCTACCTAACACCAAATCGAGATGCCTTAAATAGCTTTCAAAATCTAGCCCATAAATGGTGAAATCATCTATAAATACCTCCATAAATTTTTCTATAAAGTCATGAAAAATTATCATCATACACCGCTGAAACGTAGTCGGTGCATTACACAGTCCGAAGGGCATTCTCATATAGGAAAATGTGCCATAAGAATCGGTAAAGGTCATTTTCTCCTGATCTTCTGGGGCTATAGGGATTTGCAAATATCCCGAATACCTATCTAACTAACAATAAAACCTATTTCCTGCTAGCCTCTTTAACATCTGGTCAATAAATGGCAATGGAAAATGATCTTTTCTAGTGGCATGTTTCAGTCTCCTATAGTCTATACATACTCTCCAACCCGTAACTCTACGGGTCGAAATGAGTTCATCAAGTTCATTCCTAACCATTGTCATTCCCCCATTCTTAGGGACACATTATACATGGCTAACCCATTTACTATTAGAGATTGGGTAGATTATACCTGAATCGAGCAATTTGAGTACCTCTTTCTTCACAACTTCCTGCATAGTCGGATTGAGCCTTCTTTGGGGTTGAGCTACCAGTTTTCATTCTTCCTCTATAGAAATTCGATGAGTGAAGTAGATTGGGTTGATACCCTTCAAATATGTCGTCTCGCTTCCTATCGCTTCTTCAGCACCTCAAGCAGCATCTCGTCTTTAAAACCTGATAACAAAGAAGAGATAATTATTGGCTTTGCTTCATGCTCTAAAAAGACATACTTTAAATGAGGAGGAAAGGGCTTAAGTTCAAATTTAGAATCTCCCTTTTCTAAAGTGGTTCCCTCTTACTTTGGTTCCTCTTTTTCATAGTCCTTCTATACAACTGCTATCAATTCGTTCTCTACTCCATCTAACTCTTCATTTTCAAAGAATGAATCAAGCTTAAATTCAATGGATCATTTAGAAACACTTTTTCTTGAGTCTCTTCTACACATTCATCCACCTTATCTATGAAATAGATTGATTCTTCCAAATCACTTGATGGATGCTTTTGCACTATGTTCATATCCACCACAAATTCTTTATTGTTGAAATGTAAGGTGACCTTACCCACTTTCCATTGGTCCACTACCTTGAGCAATCACAGCTATATTTTTCACCTTCAAATCGCTTAACTCTTTCTTTACCAACTTTAATTATGCCTTCAACAATGCTACTTCATCTACATTATGTATCCCTTACCTCCTTGGAACTGATCTAGGGGCAGTCCATTGAGAGTCATTAGCCACCATCTCATCTAACAAATGAAAAGCTTCCTCAGACAACTTGTTTAAAAAAGACCATGCAGATGATGCATCCAACAATGACCTTGTTTGAGGTGTAACTCTAGCATAAAATATGGTCATCGATTGATAAACAACTATCTCATGGTGTGGACAGCTTCTCAATAATCTTCTGAACCTTTCCCAAGCCTCATGAAAGGGCTATTTATTCATTTGATGGAATCCCATTATACTATTACGAATACTTACAGTCTTGGTTAGAGGGAAAAATCTCATCAAAAACTTTTATTGCAATTGATTCTATGACCAAATTGACTGTCTTGGTAGCATCTATAGCCACTCTCTTGCTTTTCCAATCAAAGTGAAAGGAAATGGCTTTAATCTTACTGCATCCGTAAGAACACCCGAAATCTGAACCGTGTCACTAACCTCCAGAAATATATCAATATGCCGAGTGAGATCTTTTACTTTCGAACCAAAAAACTGATTCCATGTACCATAGTGATGGTAGCTGGTTTGAGCTCAAATTGTATCCCTCTTGGTAACACAATTGTTCGATGATCTTCATTCCACCTTGGCACAGCGTAGTACCTTATACTCCTTTGCCTAAGAACTTCTTCTCTTCGTACCCCTAGCATTTCTTCATGTGCCATCGACACTTGTTCATTCTCGGGAGGGAACTCATCAAGAGGAGGATTGTTCTCTATATCATTGTCTCTATTGGCTCTCCTTATTTGATGTAGGGTCCTCTTGATTTCAGGATCAAAGGGTGCTAATTGCTTTTATCTCACTCCGCTTATGCACTGCTATCACCTGAAAAGAATCAAAAAAATAAAAATAAGAGAAAGAAAACACATACAAATGACAATCATGACTCACAAACAACGCAAACCCCCGACAATGGCGCCAAAAACTTATTGCGACCCTAGCAAGTATACTAGATCGACAAGTAGTAAAGATGAGTATTTTTAAGACTCTCAAGTATTGTACACAAGGGATTATGGGTGTGCATGTTGAGACAATCGATCGTATGCTAAAGAATTCCCAAAGTTTGATGATAGTGCTATAATTACCCAAAATGAAAAACTTTTAATACTAAGATGTGTAGTGGAAAAAATTAAAATTAAACTAGCAACAATCCAAGTAAGAGTTAAATTATGAAAATTAACAAGTATAAAAACTTTGATAAAGAAAACATTTCTCGGATTCACTCATCCACCCCATACCTAAATGTGAATTAATTTTTACCTAAACGCATACATGAATGAATCTGGGATAACCCTCTAAACCCAAGCGTCCCATTCCGGAGCCAGCTATTCTAGTTGCTAAATTCTCATTCTGGAGCCAGCCCAACAACTAGCCTAAGCATAGGTCTAAAATCCTAGGTTCTATTTACTATCCCATTTCAGAGTCAGACAACCCAAAACCCATCTATTTCACTCCATACTCTAGTCTTCAAATCACAAAAACTGCACATCTAGAGTCCCATTCTGGAGCCGTCCAAAATAGACAATATTCATGATAGAAAAATTGAGGAAAATCATTAACATCATCCAATCCACTAAGCTCAATACCAATCAAGACATATGATAAGAACCATTTATCCATACATGGAAAATGACTTGATAGATTAAAAAACCATGAGATACAAATAAGCAACAATGAAATAGACTATTCATTCATGTATAAATCAAAATAGGTTCAATATTCACATTGTGAGTAAGGGATTCATAGATCCCCCCAACAACAAAAAAATTACTCACAATCCATAATGTAAAAGGCAAGTAAAGTAAAGAAATAAACTATAAAACCCATTTAAATTTGAATATTGAAGCTGATGTTGCTCCTTCTCTCCTTCTCCAACTTGCTCTTTGATTGAAAACTATAACTTGAAGTAAGCTAAACTAAATTCTGAAGCTATTCTTGTATTCTTGAAGTGAAACTAAACTAAAAAAGTGATTTTTACAAGTAAAACTATAAAACTATGTAAGAAAAGCTCTTCAGATATAAAACTGCATTTTTTCTCTCTAAAAATACCCTCTACACGAAAATGTAAAAAGATCTCCTTTAAAACAGACAACTCTGCAGCTTTTATACTGGTATCCAGGAGGCCAAGGCTAGGACACTTTTTTCTCAGCTGAGTCATGAGAAGAAGACAAGGCAATACTTTTCTTTTGCCACAGCTGGGACACATTTGTCTCAGTCGCTGCCTCCTTCTGGATCAAAAGACCTTCACGAGCTGCATTGGCCACGGTTGGGACCAAATAGTCTCAACTGCAACCTATGGTGAAACAGTGAGTTTTGAGCTTTTACAAGGGGCACGGTTGGGACAAATTGTCTCAGTTGTACCTTAGCCAAATTTTCTACACAAAATTCAAATTAACACCATTAATCACCAAGAAAACTCTAAACTTATAAAAATAACTAAATTAAATAAGACAATAGCATTTTAACACTAGAAACACAAAAAGCATGCAAGATGAGACACTAAAACACATAAAATTTACCTGAAAACAAACATTAAAATCAAAGTTATCAGAGGTGGTTGGCTATGTTCTACTTGATCACCAGGGGTTAGAGGTTAACTGGAAGAGGTTAGATGACTTGAGCCTGTGATGAGGAAGAACCTTGAGTGCGAGATTGTTTTGGCACCAGTACATGGGTGTTTTCCCGTATAGGTACTCATGTGTGAGAAAGTGGTTTTGCTAGAGTTGTCATCTGCATGCCACTGGAAGGGTAGTGAGTCAAGGCTAATACTGATAATGTATTACATTATTGTAAATGTACAATGTATAAAAGATTTGAAATATATATGTAACGAACTAAGTTGTAATTATACTTTAAATATATTATATGTATTAAATGTTGTATGTATATGTGTTTTTGTACAAGCAATTTAATAGAATATATGTAAATAATAGGTAATAAGAGTGGGCATTATAAAGTAAGCATGACAATTCAATTATTCCTAACCCAAGTGTGCATCTTAGTTCATGTAGAGCATACAGGAAATAGTAGATGTCTAAACAATGTTGGCATGCCCAAACAATGGTCATAAATTGCAATATAGGCCTAATGCTAAGCAAGGTATAACAAGTTCATACTACTGGCAACAACACGACATAACTCAGGAATTATGGTTGTCAAGAAGTTCCAATTTATAGGCAATTTATGACCTTAAAAGAAATATATTTCCAATGAACAAAAGACACACAAAATGAAATAAAATAACATGCTGGATATTAACAACTCAAGAATATGCCTAAGCTAACCATGCTCTTATCAAATTAAATGGGCCTAGCACATAATAAAGCATCACAAAGTTTCAATGTTTGATAAAAACTAGCGAACAACTATAATTCCCATATATGTCCACATTTGATTTTCAAAAGGTGTTGTGAAGGCTTGCAACACAAATGAAAAAAAATGAGAACTCAAAAAGTGAAAGATATAAACACTTCTTAAACACAATGAGTCACATGTCAAGCCAATAAAATTGAAAAATAAAAGGTCCTCATTATGTCATCAACAATCAACAAAGCTTAAAACAAAAATTGAAACTTAATAAAAGGAAAAGGGATTTGGAGACATACCTATGAAATTTATCACCCGTATTAAACCGAGCAAAAATAACACAAAAAAAGAATATATATATATATATATATATATATATATATATATATATATATATATATATATATATATATATATATAAGCAAAAAGAAACACAATGAGCAAATATAGGGATTTGTAGGTACCCCAAATACCTATCTAAGAAGCAATAAAACCTATTCCCAGCTAGCCTTTCTAACATCTAATTAATAAATGGCAAATGGAAGTGCTCTTTTCTGGTGGAGTTATTCAACCTCCTACAATCGATGCAAACTCTCGAACCCATAACCGTATGAGTTAGAATAAGCTTAACTAACTCATTTTTTAACACTGTCATTCCCCCTTTCTTGGGAACACACTGTACTAGGCTCACCCACTTACTATCAGATGTAAGATAGATAATATTTGAATCGAGGAGCTTGATTACCTCCTTCTTGACTACCTCTTGCATCACAGATTAAGTTGTCTTTGAGGTTGAACCACTGGTTTACATTCTTCCTCCATTAGAATTCGATGAGTGCAGTAGCTTGGATTGATCTCCTCCAAATCCACTATCTCCCATCCTATTGCCTTTTTATGACTTTTCAACACTTCAAGCAGCATATCTTCCTTGAATCCTATCAAAATAGAAGAGATTATCACTGGCTTTGTTTCATTTTCTATAAACACATATTTCAAGTGAGATGGGAGAGTTTTCAGTTTAGTTTTAGAATCCCCATTTTCCAATGCACATTCTTTTTCACTAGACTTCTTATCTTCAATTGCTTCTTCCGGCTCTACCATCACATCCTCACTACTCTTTTCTATCTCAATTACTAATTCCTTTTCTGCCTCATCCAATTTCTCATGTTCCAATGAGTGCATCAAGGTTAAATTCAATGAATCCTTCATCAACACCTCTTTTTGGCTTTCCTCTACACATTTTTACACTCTGTTAATGAAGTAAATGGATTCCTTTAGATCACTTGATGGATACTTTTGTGCCTTATTCATATCTACCACTATTTCTTCATTATTAAATCATAAGGTAACCTTTTGATAATGAACAACAATTAAGGCCTTTGTTGTGTTTAGGAATGGTCTTCTCACAATTAGTGGTACCTTTCGGTCTTCTTCCATCACTATTAAAACAAAATCCACGGGAAAAATAAACTTCCCCACCTTCACTAATAGGTCTTTAATTACCCCTTTCAGCTTCCTTAACGACCTATCAGCTTGTTGAAACCTCATGCCTGTTTCCTTGAGATCCCCTAAGTTCAACTTCCTACATATAGAATAAGGCATTAAATTTATATTGGCTCCAAAATCACATAAAGCATTACCAACAAAAGTTTCACCAATCTCACAAGGTAAGGTGAAACTATAAGGTGAAACTACCTGGATCTTCCAATTTTTCCAAAATCTTGTTCATGATAATAGCTCTATAATTTTTTATTAGTGGCACAGTTCCACACCCTTCCAATTTATTTTTTATTAGAATATAGTTCTTTCATAAATTTTTCATAATTGGGTATGTGAGCTAAGGCTTCGGTAAAAGGCAAGTTAATATGTAATTTCTTAAACATTTCTAAAAACCTAGAAAATTGATCATTTTTATTCTCTTTCCTAGCTACTATAAGAAATGGCAACCTACTTATATCAAGATCCTCTACATTAGTGTTCACTATGTTCTTACCCTTATCATTGTTAGGAATTGCTATATTTTCCTCTACCCTAGAGTTAGACTTACTTACCTTCCATGTTGGCTCCTCCTTACTTGATGATAATGATGGCAAAGATGTTTTACCTCTTTCTTCCTTTTGCACTACTTCCTTTACACTCCTTAGAGTGATTGCTTTGGCTTCCTCTTTTGGATTTCAGTCAAATTGGATGGAAAAGCCCTAGCTGGTCTTATGGATAATGAATTTGCCAATTGCCCAATTTATGTCTCCAAGTTCCTCATTGAGGTGTCTTGGTTCCTATTCTATTGCTCTTGTGACTTCCATCTTGTTTCTTACCTTGACATGAATTATTGCTGGCATTTATAAAGCTAGCAAACATATCTTCCAAATTCAGCTTCTTTTTTTGAATAGTTGGCCTTCATTGGAAACCCAATGGATGGTAGGCTTGGTTGATATTTTGGCTATGTGTTGATTTGGGTTTGCCCCTTGGTTTTGGTGGTGGTGGGATGGGTATGGTGTTTGATGATGGGCGGTCACTTATGGTTGATAAGATTGGTTGTAATTATGGTTAACACTTTAGTTAAAGGGAGCTCTTACTTGGGGTTAAGATGATAAAGCATTCTGATGTCCCTCTCTCTAAGCAAAATTCGAGTGGTTTCTTCAACCTAGATTGTATCTATTACTGGAGGGGTCATTTCTTATGTAATCTCTCATTGTATTAATATCTCCTATAACTCCATTATCTTGTCCACATGGTCCACTCTAATATGTCACACAGTTTTAAGAAACAACAACCACATTTTGTACTTTTAATCCACTTAGTTCCTTCCTTATCAGCTCTAATTGTGCCTTGAGCATTGCAACTTTATCAACATTGTGCATACCCTGCCTTTTTGGGGCTGCTCTTGGGGTAGCCCATTATGAATCATTTGCTGCCATCTCATCCAATAAATGAAAGGCTTCTTCTGGTAATTTATTCATGAATAAACCACCTGATAATGCATCTAAAAGCGACCATATAGGTGGGTTCACTCCTGCATAAAATATTATCATTAACTAATAAATTGCCACTTCATGATGTGAACAACTCCTTAATAACCTCTTGAACCTTTCCTAAGCCTCATGAAAAGGCTCTTTATTCATCTGATGAAAGCTCATTATGTTATTACAAATACTGGCTGTTTTTGTCAAATGAGAGAATCTCATCTAAAATTTCTATTATAACTACTCCTATGTCCAAATATACTGCCTTGGTAACATCTAAAGCCAATCCCTTACTTTTCCAATAAATGTGAATAGAAATAACTTCAAGTGGATCACATCTATTAAAACACCTAGTATTTGCACAATCTCACTAACTTCCAAGAATATGTCAAGATGTTAAGAAGGATCTTCTAGGTCTGATCCTGAAAACTGGTTTCTTTGCACCATAATGATAATTATTGGTTTAAGCTCAAACTATACTCCTCTAGGAAAATAGTTGTCCTTTGATCTTCATTCCATCTGGGAACTACATAATCTTGAATTGTGCTTTGCCTAAGTATTGCCTCTCTTTGTCTACCAGGAATTTCTCCTTGTGCTTTTGGCACTTCTTCAACATCGGGAGGAACTTCACCAATAGAAGGATTTGGATTCATTTCATTTTCTCTATTGGCTCTCTTTCTTTAGTGTAGAGTCCTCTCGATTTCAGGGTCATAGGGTACAAGTTGTTATTGTCTTGGTCTATGCATACACTACAAAATACCTGAAAATAATCAAAAGAA
Source organism: Excoecaria agallocha (assembly GCA_037975025.1). NCBI lineage: Eukaryota > Viridiplantae > Streptophyta > Magnoliopsida > Malpighiales > Euphorbiaceae > Excoecaria > Excoecaria agallocha. The sequence continues at coordinate 37,793,142 of CM075812.1, read as the reverse complement.
TGAATTAAGAAGAAGAAAAATGCATACAAATAAAAATCAAAACAGATAATTATGCCAATCCCTAGCAACGATGCCAAAAACTTAACGCGAGTTCAGCAAGTACACTAAATCGTCAAGTAATAAAGTGGGGTATAGTTAGGACCCACGAATATCATACCCAATGGATTGAGAATGCAAGTCATGAAAATTGAGTGTATGCTAAAGAATTCCCAAATTTTGTGTGTGTATAAGCTATCAACTAAATGATATGCAGAAAGAATAATATAAAATTAATTTTGCAGTAATTTTTCTATGAAATAAAAAAGTATATAATGAACAAGTAAATAATTCAATAAGATAAAAATGTTGCATGGGTTCACTCATCCTTCCCATCCACAATGTGAATCAAATTAACCTAAAGATACATATAAATGAATTCGGGACAACCTTCTTAACCCAAACGTCCCATTTCGGAACAAGCTACTTTAATTATAAGGCATCCCATTCTGGAGCAAGCCCTACAATTAGCCTAAGCACGGATCTAAAATCCTATGTTTAGTTTGCTTTTCCATTTTGAAGCCAAACAACCCAAAAATCATTTATTTCACTCCACCCTCTAGTCTTAAAATCATAAAATCCTACATATTAAGAGTCCCATTCTAGAGCAGTCTAAAATCCACAACATTCATGATATAAGAAAAGAGGGAAATATATTTATAGTAATTATTATCCAAACATAAAATCCAACAATGATAAGTGATAACCCATTCATCAAAAGCTGGAAATTATCTCAAGATAATGAAAAATAATGAAAGAATAAATGAATCAATAGTGAAATAAACTATTCAACTATAAAAACATTCAAATTATATTCAAGATTCACATTGAGATAGGGGATTCAAAGATCCCCTAAACAACTAGAGACTACTCACTAGCCATTACAAGAATAATGACAGAAAGAAGGAAAGAATAATCCCAAATTTTCATGGAGGAAGAAAACCTAGCCGAAACCCAAGCTTCTTCAACCTTTTTCTCTTAATCTTTACTGTAAATGAGCTCCCAAATGGGAAAAGAATAGAGATCTGAGCTAATAACTATATTTAATCTAAGTATTTTGTTGTAAATCTCTCTATTTTTAAGTATAATCTATGTATGTGTGTATATAAATGAAGGAAAGAATGAAAGAATGAAAATGGAAAAGTCTAGATCTAAAGATAAAGAAGAACTCCCGAACTATGAAGAAAAATCCACTTTATATAGGCCAAAAAAGGGTATGGCCAATAGGAATTTTATGTTGATTGTGACCTATTAAAATCTTCTTAAACAACTGCTATAAGTCACAATTAACACCATAAATATGTTGATCATGAGGTAATGCTTAACTAGCTTCTGGATAGGGATCACGGTCAACATCAAAAATCTGTTGACTGTGGCATAGCTCTCCTTTTCATTTTGGACTGAAAGCTTGACTACCTCATGATCAACACCAAAACTCTATTAACCGTGAGGTCTTTCTTTTATCGGTTATATATAGATGGCCTTCTAGGTCACAGTAAACACCTCTTTAAGAACAATGGCACTAATGATCGTAACACCCCTTGAAATAGTGTATTTTGATAGAAAGTAGAGGTCACGATCGACAAGTAAAACCTGTTGATCGTAAGGTACCTATAAAAGTTACACATAAGCACAAAATTCCATCAAAAACTCATAAAAACTAGGATTAACTAAATTTAGATAGAAATTATTAAACTAAAGCAAAAATAATGTAAAAGACACTGAAACTAGACTGAAAAGGGACTAAAAACAAACACTAAATTGGAGTTATTAGGAAATCAAGAGACCTTACTCCTAAAGTACTTCAGTTAAGTTATTCATAATTGGGTTTTTATTATTAATCATATCTCTTTTCATAATTTTATTTCTTGCATACATCTTAGAGCCTTAGAACTAAGTTAGGCGTCCCTATTTTAACCCCGGTGCTATCCCAAAGTGAGCCATATGTTCACTTGATGGAAGGATGTATTAAGGAGAACCACCAGCCTAAGTCTAGTACCAATTAGTATATGAAATAGTGACCCATTGGTTGTTATGCTCATGATGAGCTAGACCTATTGGTAAGGACCATGCTTGGGTAGCCCTAAAGTTTCATCACCTGACTACAAGCCCATGTAATAACAATAGTTACTTCCCCTAGGTTGTATAACCTTAATAACTCTTGCTTGCAATATGGGCCCTTATGTATTGAAAAAATTTAAATAAATTAGAATGGTACTAATCAAAGGTTGCCATACTCCGATAGGCCCAATTTGATTTATTTGAATTATTTAAATACATAATGGCCAAAACCCATATGCTTGTGCTTTTAATTAAGAGAGGTTATGTTGATAGTTTTTCGTCGAGCATCATACGCATCCATTCGATTCCTCATTGACCTATGGGCCACGCCCACCTAGGAAAGAGACTGTACGACCTCCTGTGTGTGAGTAATAAAGTTTAAAGGCTATGTCTTGCTTGTATGTGGTTGTGATTGGTGCTTCATGATATTTATAGATTAATACATCATGTATATACCATTTTCATACATTGTCATCATGCATCACTCCCGATGTTTTACTTTTGCAACCATCATAAATTCATTTAGGTTGTCTAGAGGCTTAGACGGTCACCTCATCCAAAGATCCATGATGGAGCAACCAGGACTGAGATTTGGGCTAGGTTTATAATATAGGTCTGACAATAGTTCAGAGTTTGGTTTAAGTAAGTTTTTCAAAAGTAGTCAAGAAACTACACTAGAGATGGATGATGAGATACAACAAACAAAAATAGGGAGAGAAATAAAAGAGTAAGAAAGAAGAATGTCTTTAAGGGAAAGACTAGCTTCTACCTTAGTGCCTCCGATTCCACAAGACAAATTGGATAGAAGGTTAGATAAGATATTCCAAGAGTTTGAAGAGAGAATGCTAACCTTGATTGGTGGGTTGGTGGCTTCTTCAACATCTTCGCCCAGAACTCAGCATGCAACATCTACTCGAGGGCACTCACAGTAGAGCCAACTTTTATTGGGGACACTCTCATGACAACCGTTATAGAGCCTCAAGTCCCATTAGTAGATTAAAGGAGAGAAAGGAGGCATGTGCTTGAGAATGACTTCATTGATAAAGATAAATAGGATGAACCTCCTATGGTTGTGGTACAGAATAGCGAACCGAGTGCTGAAGATGCTGCCTTCAAGAAGATGGAGGAGAAGATTAAGGCTATAGCCTAATTGCTATCCACTGGTAAAGGGTAAAGATCTAGATGGGACTGACCTACTCCCTTATAGGTTCAAGATACCAGACTTGCCCAGATTTAATGTACTTCAAACCCCTCCATGCATGTCAAGCAATACACTTTGATCATGAAGGGGACCACCTTGATGAAGAAATAAGAGGTGGAATACTTTTGCCTGAATTTGGTAGGTCCGATGATAGGCTGGTATCATAGGTTGGATAGGCACACCAAAGAAGATTGGGAATTAATGAAGGAAGATTTCTTGAAGTGATACGATTGTAACACCAAAATAGAGGTCACTCTGAAAGACCTCGAATTGCTTGAACAAAAGCATGACAAGTCCTTCCATGAATACCTAACAAGGTGGAGGAATAGAGCTATAAAGATGAAGAGGAACCTTGATACTGCTAACCAAATTAGGCTTTTCACTAGGAATGCAAGTCCCTACCTGAGGGATAGACTGAAAAGAAAGGGCCATAGAAGGAGAGGGCAAGTATTTGGCCAAGAGGGCCAATAATGAAGGTGTAAGGAGAAATTTTGGCAATAACAAGTTTGTTGAGAGTAGTAGTGGAGGCAATAAAAGTGGAAAGATAGTCAAAGTATCTAATACAGGGGCTAACTAGAGGTACTACTCCAATGTAGAAAAGTTTTTGTCCTAGGTGTTGGATCGGCTAAGTAAGGAAAGGAAGTTGCAACCATTTCCATAAAGACCTACTAAGAGCTAGAGGATACCCCATCACAAAGAAGATCAATATGGTGGCCACCATCAGCGCATAGGGCATCTCATAGATTATTCTCACACCTTGAGGAATAAGATTCAAGATCTTATAGATAGCAAATAGATTTCAAATCCTAAGAGGAGAGAAGAAGAAGAAGAAGAAGAAAGTAGGGTACATTGTCGTGCTGCCTCCTGCATTTATGATTAGGTCCAACCAATTATATCAAGTGTCTTAAGGCTCTGAATAGTCAATTTAAAGTGTGCACTTTTGTCTACTTGCTTAGAGATGAGAATCAACTCACTGATTATTCTAAGTATGTGAAGGAATGTCAGTTGTGCCAATAATATGCGGACTTAAGACATTTTCCAGTTTCAAAGTTGTGTAACCTTATATCACCTTGGCCATTTACTGCATGGGGTTATAGACATCAGAGGAATGATCCATCCGATAACATCGAATGGACATAGATTTATTGTTGTTGCCATTGACTACTTCTCAAAGTGGGTAAAGGCAAAATCCTTCAAGAAGTTGGGTGCTAGGGATATGGCTAGGTGTATTAAGAAGAATATGATATATAGATATGGACTTCCTCACCATATAGTATCAGATAACAAGTTACACTTCCAAGTTGAAATAAAGCAGATGCTTAAGAAGTACAATATTTAGCATTACAAGTCTTCACCTTATTAACCTCAACAAATGGGGCAATTAAAGTGACTAACAAGAATGTCAAAAGGATTTTAGCTAAGATTGTTCGGACTTACAAAGACTAGGCTGAGAAGCTAACTTTTGCATTGTGGAGTCATAGGACTACAACTAGGACTTCGATAGGAGCTACTCCATTCTCTCTGGTTTACAAGATAGAAGTTGTGTTGCCTATGGAGATTGAACATTAGTCATTAAGGATATTTTTGGAGGCTAAGTTACCTAAAATAGAATGGGCACAATAAAGGCTACTACAGCTTAACCTGTTAGACAGGAATAGAATGAGAGCTTATTATAACAATTAGATCTATTAGAAGTGTGACACCCAAAATTTGAGCATATGTCAGGGCACAGTGGATTATCATTATTAACAATGCATGGTTGCCTAGGTTGTTTATTTACTTATTGGTGATGCCTTATTATTTAACTTAACGTTTAATTCCTAAAGTTACTTTAGCATCGAAATGTCACTATTCATTTGATAAAAATTTTGATAGGATAACGGCTATAATATCATGCTACCCAAACCTATAATTCATCAAATTTACACTTTCAATAGGCAACCTCCACCTCTAATTGCTCCAACAACAACACAACATGTCTAATATTAGTCACAATCCATCATTACAACACACATCATATAACCATATTCCAAATGTCCATACTAACTCACCTAACTATATATCCACTATGTTTAATGTCTATTACATATGCCATTTGTTCCTTCTTATCTTGTTCTTTAATTACCTATCCCTACACGTAGTCAAACAAACCGTGCAATGTTACCTAATGGTGGATACAATACAAAAAATTTCATTTACAAAACTATATTATACAAAATTACCATTTTACCCCTTATTGTTGTTTATTATCAATTGACTTAGAATTCATTCTCTTAATGCTTTAAAATGCCATTTTGTCTTTTATTTTCTTATTCTCTTATTTTTCTCACACATTTCCTACTTAAGTGAAATATTACGATTTAGTCCTTAAGCTTTCCTTTTTACACATTACATTATTTTTCACAAATTTTGGTTCTTTTTGCTTTCTTTGGCTTTTATTCCACTTTAACCCTAAAATTTACATTTTAGTCCCTATACTTACTTGTAAAGTGGTAAATTACAGTTTAGTCTCTGAAACTTTCCTTAATTACAATTTTACCCTTCTTTACTTATTTAACCATTTCAACTCCTTTAATCACATTTTCAATGCAAATTTACAATTTTACCTCCAGTTTCTCGTGTAATCACATTTTTACCCCTCATTTCCAATTATTTAAATTTTTCAATTTATTTATTATTTAATCACATATATGACATCGTTTATGCATAATTTAACTTTTAGACCTTATTTTCTTGTATAATTATATTTTTTGCCCTAATAGTGCCAAGTGGAAAGCCTCGATTTGGATAAACGGGATGAGGACTCAAATAATGCCAAATGAGCTGAAGTAACCACTTGACATGATCAACTACTCTAGAATGAGTTAGGGTGACCACTTAATGTGACCAATGCCTTAACTATAAATCTAGTGCATGCAAGTCAACTATCAGTCATCTCATGGTGCTACTGTGATATGTGTCCCTATGGCTAGCCATTATTTCATAAAATCCTAGATTAACCACTATACACTGAAGGAAAATATTTTAATTGTCTTATGTCACTTTATATCATGAATTTTTCTAAGGTTCCACATTATGCCATACTTCCCAATTGCCTGTATCATATACGTTTGTGCTTAACATATACACATTCATCATAAATAAGTGAAATATCATACAAATATAACACAAACATGTCATCCCCTTATAGTACCACATTCGGCCAACATATGTTCACATACACATTTTATGTTTTCTCATGTTTTATTATTCCTTACATGTTCCCATCACCATTTTAAGCCTTTATATGGTAATACATACTCAAATTGCATTAAAAGTAATTTAATACATAATGGAACATCATTATGTACATTTTTATTGCATTATGTCGAAATTGAATTTGTAGTTCTAATTAATCATATTAAGATAATTCATCATTATAACATGCATTTTAAGCTAAATATCCAATTAATTATCAACTCATCACATAGTACCATTAGATTCCCCATTTGGCCATCTTGAATTTTCCTACCTTTTAATTGCTTTCTTCCTTCATTCTTAGTCATTACATGTTCTTACTCATTTTATTAACATATCTTAATTTATTTCATGATTATACTTAAATTACCATAGTTACATAATGTAAGTTTAAGCTAAAAATTGAGGAATTAAATGAAATTAAGTGTATAATTATATAACCTCAAATAGCATGGAGATCACCATTTTTCTTTCTCTTTGCCTTTCCCTTCATTGGTCTTTTCTTCTCCTTGATTTTCACCTTTAGGCCGAATTGAAGGAGGGAGAATTTGTGAGTTTATGCTATGAATTTCAACCCATAAATACTACTAAATAACTATGCTACTGATGCTCTATGAGTCTATAGCAAAATTCCCAATTAATTCAAATGAAAACTCAAGAATTTACCTAATTAGATTAACTTTTTTCCACTAGAAATCCTTAATTTCTGATAAGTATAATTTATACTATATTATAAGTGTGTTTTAATGTGTTTAAATTGTTCATTTAGTGTTGATTTGTTTAATTTTATGTTTAATTTCTTAAATTTTACTTTTGTGGATTAAACTGTAATTTTTGGTGTTTTTAGGGACTTAATTGAAGAAAGAAGAAAATTTCATGGCAAAAAGGGGAATTATTTGACTTAAAGATTTTTTAAGAGTTGAAATCATATAGTCTAGAAGCTAGCCACTCAATAGAGTGAATTCTCACTCTACTAAGTGAGGTATGAGAAGTAGGGCATCAGTGAAGTCTCACTCTATGGAGTGAATTGTTACTCTATAGAGTGGGAAACATGTTGAAAAATTGGATTACAACTTTACTTCCTATTTTATTAAAATTCAAATCCTTTCTCATTTAGGAAGTTTGAAGATATCAAAATTTCTTCTTTAGAGGCTATATAAGCACACCTAAACATTAGAACAAGAGGAGGGGATGACAATTATGAATTTTATTTAGGTTTTAGCATAATTTTCTTTAGTTAATTCTGTATAGTAGTTTAGCTTAGTTTTTTCTATTTTTCTTTGTTTGCAATCCTTGTAAAGACTCAAGCTTTCTATTGGTATATGGATAAGTCATTAAGTGCAAGTTTGAAGCTTCATGAGTATTGTATCTCTTTAATTTATTTTTCTTTCATTTTAATCATGTTTGGCAAGTAGTTTTCTTTTCTTTTGCTAAAGGATTCTTGAATCCTCATACTTTTATTGTAATGACTTAGTTTGAGCTTTAATTCAATACAAGTTTGATTATTTCTTAGTTCTTGTGAAAATTCCTATCTCTAGTTGTATTAAGATTGATTATTAACTTATTTGATTAATAGTTGATGATTGATTTAAGTATGATCTATGATATATATGTTCTTGGATTAAATCATTGGTATTGATGCATGATTATTTTCTAAATTTGAGATAGCTGTGTGTTGGTAAGAGTGGATTAAAACTAAGAAAAGTTAAACTAAGAATAGATTAAAGTTAAGTTTGATTTAGAAAGAGTTTAATGGATGTCTAGGAGTTAACATCAGATTTTTATGCTAGGTGTTGAATTATTCATAATAAGAAGGTTTAATGCTTAGAATGATATTCTTGACTAAGATATCTTACTTTATTATTGGTTTTTCGATAATCACTTGCGTTACTTTTGATTTGAGTCATTACAATAGAAGTTGAGGTGGATAGTCCCTTTAGCAAAAGTGTTTTAGTTATGGCTTTGTGTTTAATTTATGTTAGTTTAGTTTTAGTTTTTTTTTTGTTTGCTTTATTGTCTATTTCTTGCTTTCAATTCAAAAACTTGGGAAATAATCTTAGATACATTTAACTCGAATATAGATATTCTACTTAGCAATCCAAATTCCCTTGGATACGATATTTAGGATCTTAGTTTTATTTTCCTATATTACTAGTTGATCTAGTACACTTGCTAGACACTGGTCACTTTCTAAGCTTCTTTTTTCTCTAATCTAGTTTCTACGATGAAAAGAAGGTTCTCTAGTGTATGTAGGTAAAATTTGAGCTTAAGATTATATGGGAATTGAGAGAAGTAAGAAGAAAATGGTGGAAAGGAGTGTATGGATGGTGGCTCGGCTTAGGAGGAAGAAGAGGGGAGGATGGTAGAATTTTAGCGAGGTTTGTAGGGAATTCTAAACCTCCCTAATTTGTCTTTTAGTTTATCAAATGAATTGTCAAGATTTTATCATTTATTATTTGATCTAATGGCTTATTTTAAAGCCACTTGTCACCACCACATTAATCCCTACACTTACTCATGTCCAATATCTATATGCAATTGATTATGGCCAAATTTATTATGACACTTATACCCTTCAACAAATTAAAATGACATTTAACTTTTATAACTAAATTAATCTCCATTTTTGCCATTTTTTAGATTCTGATGTTCCCCTTATTAGAATTCTATAAAATATTTTTTGAAGTGCAAAAATATATACAAAAAGGTGTGTTTAAAATTTTAGACTGACATCATTTCATTATAGTTCCAGCTTCAGAGGCAAAATCAACTAGTTTAAAACTCGAAAATCCAAAACTATCAGAAAAATTATTTTTCACTTCCAAACATTCATTTAGCCTATTTTTAATAGGTTTATACAATTAGAATAATTTTTGGAAATCTATAGAATATTTTAGAGCTTGGTCAAACCTATGGTCAACCCAAATGATGGTACCAAAAAATTCTTCACTATCTATTTTGGGACTTATTTAAGCTCATTTTCTTCTTAAATTATACCATTGGACTCCATTTAACACACATTATCTCATCCAATAGTTAAATACTAAACTTCCCAACAGGTCGCCCATCCCAAAATTTATCTGCCTCATGCACATTCAACACTTAAGTATATATGAATTCTACTATCTTTTACTAATGTGATCACTCCAAATATCATTCTAATGTTACTATTTATGATTAGAAAGATACTATTCATACCAAATAAAATTTTAGGGTATTACAAAAAGAGGTTAGCTCATCCATTTAGGAAGAAGGTTAAAAAGCATCCTTTAAAGGAAGGGGATTTGGTGTTCAAGCAAATAAGGCTAGGAGTTCCTAACATCTGAGGCAATTTTAAACCCACCTAGGACCTTTTATACTAAAGAAGCTTTTGTCTAAAGGAGTAGTTATTTTGTCTAATAGTGATGGCAATGATTTCAAAGAGTTGGTCAATATAAATAGACTGAAGAGGTTCTATGGCTAGATTACAGAGAAAAAAACATAAAAGCCTTATAGGTCGAAGACTAAAAAAAAAGGCGGCCTTGCTAAAATTAGGCATCCTGTTAAGGTGAAAACCAAAAAAAGACATCTTAGGTAAAAATTAAGGGTTGAGAGAAAATGATCGATTAAGAAAACCTAAGAGGGAAAATTCATGATAGGAGTTCAGATGATCTAAGCTTTCATTCTGAGATTAGATAACTTGTATTTTTGAGCTTAATGTTAAATAATGATCATGTGTAATGAAATGAGGTAGAAATGTCACATTTGTATTTAGATAATTATTAATATATTCAAAGTTGTAATCTTGCATTTGCAAATTTTAAAGTTCTAATAAAAGAAAAAACATAGCTTCATCCCATCTAATATACAATCTATGCTCAACTGCTCTCACCCTCTAGATATTTCAGCTAATGTGTCCTGTTATCAACTGCCGGACTAATGACCCACCTTTTGTATTTGACTGTAATAGTGAAACGAAAAGCATTGATCTTTGGTATGATAGTCTATAGGGGAAGCTGAGCCCAAAGATGATGATAACTAGATATAAAGCCTGTAGAAAGGATACCATCTCAAAAGGCTAGGGGCATTTGACAATATCTTGGCACTCCCTTATAAGTGTAAATTATATTATCTTTTTAGTGTGTTTTTATGTGTTTAATTGAGTTAATTTACTGTTAATTTAGTTGATTTTAGGTTTAATTAGTTAATTTATGTATTTTTAGGTTTAATTGTTAGTTTTGGTGTTTTTCAGGGCTAAATTGAATAGAAAAGGGGCTAAATTGAAGAAAAGAGAAATTTAGGGGCAAAGCTATAATTTTACGAAAAGCTGGCATTTGGATAAGAAAGAGTAGCAAAGGATCACTCCGCTGAATGATTTTATCACTCTCCCAAGTGCCTTGACACTTTCCTGAGTGTTTTAGTCACTCACCCAAGGCAAACACACGTTCTCTCTAGGAAGAAAGCACTCTCATAAGCATTCAGTCACTCTCCCAAGTGATCAAGGCCACTCTCCTAAGTGTGTGTCATGTTTTATTGACAAAAGATTTCTTATTTCATTAAAACTCAAATTCTTTTAGTTTAGGAAGTCACAAGGCACATAAAATTCTTCTTTTGGAGGCTATAAAGAGGGCTAAAGACACCAAGACTAGGAGAGTCATTCTAATTACAAATTTTTATCTTTAGTTTTACATTAGTTTTAGTTTTAATTTTTAAGAAACAAAAGCTTAGAGTTTTGAAGTTGTGCTTGGGTTTTCTGCAGAATAATTAAGAAAACTTCTTGGTTCTATAAGTTTGTATCATTTTTATTTATTTTGTTATGTTTTTGAGATGAAGTGTGAGTAGTTTTCTTTACTTTTGCTAAATGATACTTGAATCCTTAACTCTTATTATAATGACCTAGTTATGCTTACATTAAATACAAGCTTGATTATTTCTTAGTTCTTGAGCAATTTCTCATCTTTGATTATATTAAGTTAATGATTAATGTATTTGATAAATGGTTGATGATTTATTTTATGATCTATGATGTGCATGTTCTTAGGTTAATTCATTGATATTAATGTATGGTTATGTTTTCAAATAGAGATAATTACATGTTAGAAAAAGTGGATTAAGATTAAGAAAAGTTGAACTAAGGATAAATTGAAATTAAATTTGCTTAAAAAAGAGTTCAATGGATGTTGAGGAGTTTAAAACTAGATCTTTATGCTAAGTATTAGATTGTTCTTAAGAAAAGGATTTAATGCTTAAAATGATAATCTAAATAAACTATTTGCCTTTATATCACTGGTTTTCCATAATCACTTGTATTCCTTTTAGCTGAGTCATTGCAATATTAGTTGATGTGGATAGCCTTTTAGTAGAAGTTGTCTTTAATATTGATTTTTACCAATTTACATTACTTTCTTTATTTAAATTAAGAATTCTTTATTTAAATCTTTACTTAATCATTTTGACTTTATTGGTTTAGTTGTTAAGTTACTGTTCTTAGTTTGTTAAACTTTCATCATCATAAAACTTGGGATTTCTTTTATTAATGGCATACAGTGTTAATTCTAAAATCTAAAAGAAGTTCCACTTATACAGTTTTCCTAGGGTACGATATACAAGGTCTTAATCTTATATCCCTATATTATTGCTGATCTAGTACACTTGCTAGATACCAATTAAGTTTTTAGCGCCATTACCGAAGAAATATTGGCGTTTGTTTTTAAATTTGAAAGTGAATTTTGTGTGTCTTGCTTATTCTTTCTTATTCTTCATTCTTATTAATTTTATTCTTTTATTCTTTACAGGTGTCAATAGTTTATCATAAGAGGCAATCCAATTTTGCCTATTGACCTTAAAACTGAGAGGACATTTCATAAGATTAGGAGATTAAGGCAAATAGATATGAATTTAGAAGAGTAGGAACATAAGAACCTTAATAACCACATTCTCCATAACCCAACTATAGCTGATCCACCTTTGATAGAGGAGCAAGGGATGAATAACCAAGCTAAAGGAAATGGGTTTCGGCCTAGAACCATTAGAGCCTATGCTATCCCTAAATGGAATAAGGATTATAGAACCATTAGGATACCTCCTAATCAACACTTTGAGATAAAACATGTTACCATTACTATGGTCCAAAAGAATCAATATTTTGGATCAGAAATAGAGGACCCAACTAAGCATTTAGATATATTTTTAGAAATTAGTGATACGGTTCAAATACCAAATGTGTTTATGGATGCCATTAAGCTTAAGTTATTCCCTTTTACTCTTATTGGTAAGGCAAGGAATTGGTTGCAAAAGCTACCAAGTAAATCCATTTAATCATGGCAACAAATGTAAGAAAAAATTTTATGCTGCTTCTTTCCTACTACCAAAATAGCTAGTATTCGGAACAACATCCATAATTTCCATCAATTATATGAGGAACCATTCCATAAGGCTTGCAAAAGATTTAGGAGACTCTTAAAGAGTTGTCCACATTATGAAATTTTATGCATTAACTAATGTCTATTTTCTATGCAGGTGTGAATCAATTTATAAGGTCTCTCCTAGATACAACTTCAAATGGAAGTTTCATGAACAAGATCCCTGAAGAAGCTTTCTCACTCCTTAATGAGATGGCTACCAATGATGCTCAAAGGGCAAGTGCAAGGACCATACAAAAGAAGCAAGTTGTACATAATGTGGATGAGGTAACCATGCTAAGGGCACAAATAGATTCATTAACAAAGTAGGTAAGTGGTTTTACAAGTTAAAAATGTGTCATCCTTATCTTAAACATGTAACACTTATGCTGGGACACATATAGCACCTAAACTTAAAAGTGAGGAGAGCTTAGGTACATTAGTGGAAGAAGTAAATGCATTGAACCCTTATAGCAATACCTATAATCTTGGGTGGAGAAATCACCCTAATTTTTCATAGAGAGAAGGAAACCATGCATCTACATCTAATACTCAACCTAAGGCTCCCTTTAATCAAAATATAGTTTCCCATAGTAACAACCACCCGCATAACCAAGCTTAAGCCCAACCATAATTCCCATCCATTTATCGATCCCCAGGTTTTCAAGCTAGACCTCAACCCACACAGGATAGAATACCTAACTTAGAGGAAATGTTTGCTAGCTTTATAACCACTTAGTCTTTATTTATGGCTAGTCAAGATGTTAGGTTGAAATTACAAAATATTTGGATGAGAAATCAAAATGCATCAATTAGGAATTTAGAAAATCAAGTAAGGCAACTTGCAAATTCTATCTCAAATAAGACACATGGCACTTTTCCATCTAACGTAGATAGGAACCCAAAGGAAAAAGCCAAGGCAATTACCTTGAGAAGTGAAAAAGAGGTGAAAGAAGCTGAAAATGGTAAAAAGTCTAGATTTGGTGGAACCGACACCAGAGGTAAGTATTTCTAAACCTAAATTTAATGATGAGATATCTCTTATTGTTGAGAAAAGTAAAGGTAAGGGAAAACTTTTTTCTATTGTGCTTGATGAGTCTAAATTACCTTATCCATCTCTAGCTATAAAGGAAAAACACAATGAATAGTTGACTAGATTTTTAGACATGTTTAAAAAGTTAAATGTAAATTTACTATTTTATGAAGCTTTTAACAATAAAAAGCTAGAGGGTGTAGGAACAGTTTAATTATCTAAAAATTATAGTGCAATTTTAATGAACAAAATTCCAAAAAAATTAAAGGATCCTGGTAGTTTTACTTTGCCATACGAATCAGGAGGGAATTTTGTTGGACATGGATTATGTGATTTGGGTGTGAGTATTAACTTAATGCCTTATTCAATTTGTAAGAAATTAAATTTCAGTGATATCAAGGAAACCCAAATGATGCTACAGTTAGTGGATAGATCCGTAAAGAGACCAAAGGGCATTATTGAGGACTTATTGATAAAAGTGGGAAATTTTATATTTTTAATTGATTTTGCAGTTATTGATATGGAGGAGGATCGCAAGGTACCATTGATAGTGGGAAGGCCATTTTTGAACATGACAAAGGCATTAATAGATGTATATAGACAAACAATTACTTTAAGGTTTAATGAGGAAAAAATTGTCTTTAATATGAATAAGGTGATGAAGCCCCTTCTTATGATTTTGAAAAGTCTATTTACTTCATAAATGGTATTCAAGAATGTGTGGAGGAAAAGCAAGAAGAAGTTTTATTAGATGATGAGCTTTAGGATTGTTTAATGCATCTAAAGAATAAGGAGGAAGTTATGAAAAAGGAAAAAGAGTTGATAGAAGAGTTAGAAAAAGAACATAAAGAGGAAGAAACAAAGGAGGATGAATTGTCCCCTCCTAAAGGAGAAAATAATTTTGAACTTAAAACTCTTCCCTCTCATTTGAAATATGTATTTTTGGAAAATAAAGTAAAACTAGTAATCATTTCTTCACTTTTGCTAGGTTTAGAGGAGGAAATGCTTATAGAAGTATTGGAAAAACACAAAAAGAGCCATCAGTTAGGAGACGACTGATTTGTAGGGAATTAGCCCCAATTATTATACACACGGGATACCTATGGAGAATGATGTCAAGCCGGTGGTACAATCCAAAAGGAGACTAAATCCAGCAATGCAAGAAGTGGTGAAAAAGCTGGTATTTAAACTACTTAATGCAGATATTGGCTATACCATTTCTGATAATGGTTGGGTTAGTCCAGTCCAATGTGTACCTAAAAAGAAGGAATGACTGTTGTGATTAATGAAAATAATAAACTTATCCCAACCCGCACACTGACGAGATGGAGAGTGTGTATAGACTATAAGAGATTTAATAATGCCACTAGAAAGGATCACTTTCCTTTACCTTTTATTGACTAAATGTTAAAGAGATTGGCGAGGAATAGGTTCTACAATTTTTAGATGGTTATTTGAAATATATGCAAATTCAAAAAGCACCAGAAGACCAAGAAAAGATCACATTCGCACACCCCTATGGTACATTTGCATATAGGAGAATGCCATTTGGTCTTTGTAATGCACTAGCCAAATTTCAAAGATGTATGATGGCTATTTTTCATGATTTTATTAAGAAATTCATATAGGTTTTTATGGATGATTTCACACTATATGGTCATAATTTTGAGTCATGTTTATCTAATCTTGCTTTGGTTTTAAAAAGGTATCAAAAAACTAATCTTGTCCTTAATTGGGAAAAATGGCACTTTATTGTAAGAGAAGAAATAGTGCTAGGTCATAAGATCTCCAAGAAAGGAATTAAAGTAGATAAAGCAAAAGTAGATTTGATTGATAAATTACCTCCACCTATGAGTGTTAAAGGCATTAGGAGTTTCCTTGGTCATACTGATTTTTATCGTCGGTTTATTAAGGATTTTTCTAAAATAGCTAAACCACTTTCAAATTTATTGACTAAAGGTGTTACATTTAACTTTGATGATAAGTGTTTGCTGGCATTTAACTTGTTGAAACGAAAGCTAACCACAACACCGGTCATAGCATCACCGAATTGGACTTTGCCATTTGAAATAATGTGTGATGCTAGTGACTATGCAGTAAGAGCAATTTTAGGCCAATAGAAGGAGAAGATTTTTCATGCCATTTACTATGTAAGTCACACACTTACTAGAGCTCAAGTGATTACACCACTATGGAAAAAGAGCTTTTGGCAATAGTATTCTCTTTTGAGAAATTTAGATCATATCTCCTTAGTTCTAAAGTCATAGTATGTATGGATTATATGGCTCTAAGGCACATTTTTGCTAAGAAGGATTCCAAACCCAGGCTTATTAGATGGGTTTTGCTATTGCAGGAGTTTGATGTGGAAATTAAAGATAAAAAAGGAGCTAAGAATTTTGTAGCTGACCGCTTATCTAGATTGGATCATGCTAACATTGAAAAGGGAAAATTTTTTTATTTATTTCCTGATGAACATATTTGTGTTATTTATGCATGTGAAACTTCGACCCCTTGGTATGATAATATTGACAATTATCTTGCAAAAGGCTACCTTCCAAAGGATTTCACTTGGCAACAAAATAAGAAATTACAAGCAGCAAAACATTATCTCTGGGATGACTCCTATTTAATCAAGATTTATGCAGACCAAGTTTTTAAAAGATGTGTTCTAGAGGAGGAGCATAAGGACATAATGAGATAATGCCATGGAGGAGAGGTTGGAGGTCACCATGGAGTAAATCGTACAGTGCAAAAACTTCTACAGTCAGGTTTCTTTTGGTCTTCTATTTTCTCTAATGTTAAATCTTTTATAGAGTTATATGATAGGTGTCAACATGTACAAAATACATCTAAGAGGGATGAGATGCCTATGAATAATATGCTAGAAGTAGAGATTTTTGATGTTTGGGGAATTGATTTTATGAGGCCATTTCTAAACTTATTTGGATTTAAATATATCCTAGTTGTTGTAGATAATATATCCTAGTTATTGTAGATTATGTAAGTAAATGGGTAGAAACATTAGCTACTAGGACATGTGATGCTAGAGTTGTGCTTGAATTCCTTAGGAGGAATATTTTTATTAGGTTCGGGATACCCAGGGCTATTATAAGTGATGGGGGAAAATATTTAGTCAACTATCAATTTAGAACATTACTTAAAAAATTTGGTGTAAGGCATAAGATAACTACCCCATATCATCCTCAAGAAAATAGGCAAGTAGAAGTGTCTAATAGGGAGTTGAAATCAATCTTAGAGAAAATTGTGAATAATTCTAGAAAAGATTGGTATCTAAAGTTAGATGAGGCTCTTTGGGCCTATAGAACTGCATTTAAAACCCTTATAGGCATGTCTCCATATAGGTTAGTTTTTAGGAAAGCATGTCATTTGTCTGTTGAATTGGAGCATAAGGCATATTGGGCTATAAAATTGCTTAACTTTAATTTGAGATGTGCAAGAGACAAGAGAAAGTTATAGCTCAATAAACTAAAGGAATTTAAATGGTGATCTTATGACAATGCAGCCCTCTACAAGGAGAAAACCAAATGGTGGCATGACAAGAAACTCAATCCAAAGGAATTTGTTCCTAGAATGTTGGTTTTACTCTATAATAGTCACTTGAAGTTATTTCTAGGTAAGTTGAAATCCAGATGGCTTGGGCCATATCAAGTGTTATCTAGCATTGAGTTTGGAGTAGTGACTATCCAAAGTACAAAGGATGGGCGTGAATACAAGGTCAATGGTCACAGGTTAAAACCATATCGAGTTAGGCAAATGGAGGTTGCTAAGGCAACCATAGTGTTTCGCGACTGATACAAGGGTTACAAGTCTAGCTAAGGACTTTCTAAACTAAAAACTAAGCACATTAACTCTTTAACTTATTTGCTTTAAATTATTGTTTTATTTGTTGTTTTTTTTGTCCTTATGTTTTGGAGTGTTTTTGTTACTTAGGTGTTAGTTTGTTTTAGTTTGGTTTGATTTAGTTTTTGATTCATGAATTAAAAGGGAGCTTTGTCTATTGAGTGCATGATTTGAGATTTTGATATGATTAAGGGCTTAAATGAGATTTTGGCATTGTTTTAAGTAAGACTTGAGTAAGGGAGATTTGTTGTTTAAGGTAAAATAGAGATTGAGTGAGTATTAGTACATGTTGGGAGAATGATGTGCTGTTATTTAAGTTTAAGCATAAATTTTTTTGGGGAATGATTTCATTGAGTGGATGCAAAAACATGGTTTAATGTTGTTTTAAGAGGTGTTAGTTTAGAGTGTCAAAGGATGAAATAAAATGAGAGTAGAGCAAATAGTGAAAACAAGCTTCAATGGAGCATTAGAGGTTAAAATCAGATAAGAAATTTTTTTGAGAAAGGGGATACCCATGTGTCACTCGGTTGAGTGACTCTATTCACCCTCCCGAGTGCTTGGTTATTCTCCTGAGTGATTTAACAATCTTCTGAGTGTTTCTTATATTCTTCTATTACAAGAAAAATCTCAAATAATAACAGAAAATTACCGACGAAAAATTTTTCGTAGGTAATTAACAATGAAAAAAATCTTTTCGTAGGGAAAATTGTTGGAAAAAATATATATTGCGATGGAATAACATATCCGTCATAAAAAATGGAGGGAAATTTTTCTTCCTAATTTTACCACAAAAATTAACGACGGAATTGAAAAAACCATTGTAAAATTGGCGCCAATGTTTTGCGGCTGAAATTGCACACAAAATTTTCCAACATAATCCTTTCTTCGTAGGTAAATTCCCTAAGGAATCATGTTTCCGTAGGTAAATTACATAAGAAAAATGTTTTCGTAAGTAAATTACCGACGAAAAATGTTTTTGTAGGTAAATTCTCTATGAAATTCTATTTTCGTAGGTAATTTACCTACAAAAACACGATTCCATAGGGAATTTACCGACGAAATGTTATGTCGTCAGTAATTTACCTACGGAATCATGTTTTCGTAGGTAAATTACCTACGGAAATAGGATTCCATAGGGAATTTGCCTACGAAAACATTTTTCGTCAGTAATTACCTATGGAATTGTAATATATATATATATATATTTATTTATTTATTTATATACACGTATATATGTAATTCATTTTTTAAATATATTTATGTGTATATATATATCGACTATACTGTTAAATAGACTATACTGTATCTACAATTTCTATATTATTAAAACTCTATATTATTAAGAGAATAATAATAATAAATTATAAATAAAAAAGTATATAATATATTATATAATATATATTATATATAGATAAAATATTTAATAGGAAACCCTAACATTCCTTCTACCTATTATATTTTGTGAAAAAAAAAAACTTAACAAGAGTTTAAATTTATGGATGATATGTTAATAACTAATCACACAATTAAGTAAGTTGTAGAACCTAATAATTAATCACAGTTAAATTAGTGATCAGGGTATGCAATAGTTCATTTCTGTTGGTATTGAATGGCTCTACAATCCCATTAAGATCTAAACCCATAAACTATGTACCTCTTATGTTGTTTAGTTGACAGTACTCTCAATTACTTTTTTTTGTTTTTGCTTGCAATGAATTCACTGCTATCTTGTAACAACATATTATTTTTTATTACATATATTAATTATAATTCTTAAATAGAGGATATTTAAGTTTAAAAAATATTTTCACATTACTTTCCACATTTTTATATATAGTACATATAAAATTGAAATTTTAAAGAGGGATTAGAGTGTAAATCTGGTCTTTAATATAAATTTTTTAAATTTCAAATTTGAATTCAATCTATTAATAACTTGTTAAATGTTAAATGCAATAAATTAACTAATGATTATTGGTTAATCATTAAAAAAATAAACATATACACTTAAAATTTTAAACATAAAAATATTGATTCATTAAATTTGATATGTATGTCTTCTTGTTTGGTTTCTTAATAGAGATGGCATGTGTGTTTTATTATTTTAGTCAAAAAAATTATAGCAACCCTAGATTTAAAATTGGGTATCCCATTCTATTTTTGGCCGCCAATCACACATCTCCTCTTTGCTCTTTTCTCTGCCAAACAAGATCCGCAGAGGACCAAAGCACAAGGAACGGCCACTACGCCTCCATCTTAGATGGCTAAAACTCTCCATAATCGATGCATTCTTACCTCTCTCTCTCTATCTCATCTCGATCTCATCTGTATTTACATTATATTATCAAGAAATTCTTGTTCTCTTGTTAGATTTCACAGTAAAGTTTCGATTTTCGGCCTTAGAAAATAGATATAGTAGCCATTATGAATTTGTGTCTTGCTTTTGCTTTAGATCGGGGTAGTCTCTTTGGATCTATGTTTTCTCATGTCGCGTAGCTTTTAGTAGGGTTGCCCTGTGTTTATTTGGCCTGGGCTCTGGTTTTGGTCTTTGTATTTGTTCTTTTACTGGAACTTGATTCATGGTGTAATCTCTTTTCAAAATCTTAACTTTGGCTTATAAAAAGAATGCTACAAATCTTTGAACAAAACTGCTAGCCTTAAAAATGTACAATCTTTCTCTCTTACTCAAGAAATTAGTGAAGGATTAATTTTTACAGTACCAAAGCTTACTTTTTCACTGCATCCACAATATTATTTTATATTTATTTTGCTTTAGCATTTTTGAATTTGTGTGAACTGTTCTGATACCATTATCAAAGCTAACTTGTAAGTAATTAAATAACTGCAATATACTTATATTTTTTCCCAAATTAAACCATATAAAATGTCTTAAAATATTGGTAGATATCTTAAATTTTTTCAGCTTTCAATTACTATTCATATTCTTTTGGATGAAGTATGCTTAATCTATCCCTGACATGATCTTGAGTTCATCAAATTAGTGTAATTTGTATACCATTAATTGGAATTTTAGAAGTTGTAATCCTTAGTATTTTTGTTTTTTTATAGTAGTTGTACTCCTTCGACGATGACACTTCACTTCAGTTATAGCGACATTTCGGTTCAGGAATTGAAACATCAACCTTCTACTTCAATTGCTTAATCAAGAAGAGGCAAACTCAGGTAATAATAAGAAGTTCTTGATATCTATATTAATGTCATTAACTAATAGCAATAGTGGAAGAAGAAAGATTGTGAATTCTAGTTACTTGAAAAACATAAAAAAAACTAGCAGAAGCTGAGGTTTCTAATGCTTAAAGACTTGTCTGAAAACTATTTGCTAATAGATTTCGCAATATGCTGAGTGGAATATGGCATTCTTGAAATGTTTTGCTTTTTCTCTGTATATTTACCTTATAACATATGGTGGTCTCGGAGTTTTGAACTTAATTTCTACACAATTTGTAATTGTAATTTAATTTTGTTGTAGATTCTATTGAAGATTATTGTTTTACAAAACGGGATTAAGTGATAATTGGTATTAATTAATGGGAATGAAACAAAAAAAGGAATGTAATTAGAGTTATTTAATTATGTTAAAGATAATACAAAAAAGAAATTTGTATGCATTTGTGAAGGAGCACATGGATTAGCCATGTGAGTAATAGCAATGAAGTGCAGCTTTTCCATTGTAATCCCGCTCTTCTTACCGGTTTTGATTGCTTACACTTAGTAGTTGGAAATTGATTTTAAGTTTGTGAACTATTTTGGTTGCAAAAATAAAAGTGATCGTGTTTGTCCAATTTCAACATCCTCAACCTTCTTTGCAAGGTAATGTTATTGTAAGAGAAACAATTTGCTCACTTTGTTTTTTCCTATGTCTTTGATAAGGCAAGTCAATTTCCTTGGAGAATTTGCTGGTACATGTGAAAAATAAGAAAGTGATTGACCAATTAAAAGGGTTAGCAGAGACCAAAATGGAACATGACAATAGTAAAACAAGAGTCAAAGATAGAAGAATCAGTTTTTAAAAAGTGGCTGGTTAGATTCTCATTTTCCTACAAATGTGGTAATGTTAATCATGATATTAATTCAATTATTATGAAGTATATATGCTCATGGAAATATATTTGTTGTTTCTAATTTCTATTGTTTCCCAATCAGATTTGTTTTTACATGTAAATGTTAATTTATGAATGAGAAATTATTATGGCCTCATACTTATCAATCATTATATAATATTCATCCTCCACTACCACTTCTATTCACTGGCACTACTCTATTTAGAATGGAAATACTGGTAGGTTACAATCTATTCAAAGGGATTGATATGAACATAATAGGTGTAGGTTTGATATTAATGAAATGTTGTCAGCATAGAGAATATTATTAGCATAGGAAATTAATAAGAGACAAAATGAATATTGAACCTAATTTTGTAAGAGTCCATAACTCTACAGCAGCCTCATTACTTGCTAACTCTCTTGAGCATCGTAGCTCACTATTCTTATTCTTCTTTTTTTAATGTATATATTACTATGAAACACGAATGGTTTATTTTGTTTTTCTATAAATTTAATTATTGCTAATGTTTTAGAGATAAGTTCTGATTTTAAGCCTTTTTTGTATTGGGGCTGTCTTATTTTTATCTTATTGCACATGTCTTTTTTACATATTGCTTTGGTACTGTCAATTTTGCTCTGCTCTTGCTTATTATGTTGTATTTTGTTTTTTTCAGCCTTTGTGTGTTAGGATAAAGAAAAAAAATCAAGTCAACAGAACTTCAATTGAGATGCATTTTACACATCAGTAAGCATTTCCAGTTTCTACAGAAATATCATGATATTTTTTCTTCAAATCCAAATCTTTTGTATCTAGTAAATTTGATATATACTTAATCTATTATGATAACTCTATGTTCTTAAATCTTATAGTTTCTTTATGTTTTTTGTTAATTTTCTATGAGAAAATTATTAAAAGGATATTTATATGACAATTACAATACATTTTCATTTTACAGCAGCAACAAATAGGCAACGTAGCAGTTCAAGGGTTTGGAAATATACAGTGAGATTCTATAAATTACGTAAGTGCTTAATCCCATTTCTAATTAGGAAAATTTGTTTGGTTTACTGTGTCCTATTTTGACCAGTAAACCTTGCATCATATTTGATGGAACTTGCACTTTGTTGTGGAACTTACATGTCAACAATGAATAATATCTTCCATCATCATGTCACCTTGTTATTTTGATGTTACTTTAATGATCTCCTTTTAATTGTTGTGTAAGAAAGATGGCTTCAGGCCTATTACAAAAATTTATGAGATAAATCATAAGTCTACATTTTTCTTTAAACAAAAATTTAATTGAAAGTCAACAAGCTATTCTTGTTTTTGGGTTTCCCTCATACAAACAAATAAATAAAATAGGTTTGCTTGATCTATTTGACCAAAAATCCCCACTAGTTGCCTTCATATGTTAATAATAGTTCACAACTGGTACTTGCAAACATTGACAGTTTAAGCTTAATAAATATTAATAATAACAGTAGTTAGGGACTCACGTGTAGAGCAAGTCTGCTAGTTTTGAATCTTAGGTGATCTCTTAAGTTAATTTAGCACATAAGTAAATATCTTACAAGCTCTATGTATTTCCGTCTTTGTATCTAATTAGCTTCTAACTTAGGCATTCCATATGTACTATATCTCTCAGCTTAAATATCTAATAAAAAGAAAAAAAAATATATATATATAATCTGAAATTAAAATTACCTACTTCAAAAGCCCCTAGCACATGCCATGTTAATTTCATAATTTGATAATTGGATTGCGTAATATATATATATATAGCAATAGTTTTCTTAATAACACAAAGTAAAAATTTAATTTTCTCATCATTTAAATTTTTAATTATATAGGAATGCCTAATATATATATATATATATATATATATATATATATATATATATATATATATATATATATATATATATATATATATATATATATATATATATATATATATATATATATATATATATATATATATATATATGCCTAATAGCTTACCATTTATAAAATAATAGGAAATGGAAAAACTTTACACTACGTAAGCAATGAGCTTTGTGTAGCTTTACAAAAGACAAGAACTTGAAACTAATAACATAAAATTCCAATCGGAACTGTATTTTTGTTTCAAATTCTGTATGTTGGAATTTATCAGTTACATGCATCTCATACATAAGAGGAATTTAAAATTTTTAACCAATAGATCTAATCTTGCCATGAATTTACAATATACATATTAATGAGAATAAGAAAAATCACCTTTGATTTTTGTTGTACAGTTGATTTTCCTTCTCACCGGGTTGTCGCAAATCACAGTGTCTAAAATCGAACACCTTCAATGAGTAATCCACACTAGAGAAGGATTGAATGAACCAACAAAGGAAGAGAACAAGGGCTGGTCGAAATTCCCTAGATGCTAGCAAGGGGAGTGGCAGCTAGGGTTGAGAGAAAAAAATGTTTTCTCTTAATTGTTCACACTTAACCCCAAAACTCTATCACTTGGATTTTTATAGTTAGGTTAAAAATCCAACTTCATAATAGGATTGGGCTCTTAAAATTGTTGGAGAATTATTAATTGGGCTTCTAGAATTATTAATAATTTATTTGGGCTCAATTAAATTCAATTTAAGCCCTTTCACAAAAGACTATGCACAAAACCGACAAACTAGGCCCTTTGTGCATATACTTGAATTTAATTACCCAAATGAATTCCAAATCCAACTAAATTAAATATGTAGGCTCCATAACACTTATGAAATATATTTAATTTATTTTGGTCCAAGAATTAGGCCTCTAAGGCCTTCTGTTTGTAGTTGGTGAGTAGCCTTTCCTCTAGAGGGTTTCTACACCGACTTCACTTATTTGGGCATCTTTAATTCCTCCAATGGATCTATTAATTGTTAAATCAGTCCTATAACACTTATAATCCAATAATAATTAATTATGAAATACATTATTTCAGTGAGGTCCATTTTACAGAACATTTCTAAAAAGTTCTGCGAATAATTTTACTTGATCATAATTAATTAAACTCTTTAATTAATTATTCTCTTATTCACTTCTCTATCCCCATAATAATATAAAATATTATTATCCTTGTCATTTTACCATTTTATCCTTTTCTATATATGTGTGTGACCTATTGGGTTCCTATCCATATTGGCAATATAATATGAATTGTGAGTTCTATTCAAAACTCACTTGATTTAAACTTATTTAAATCATTTTATCAATCCCTATTGATATTTATGATACACTATTATACAAATCATAAGCGGCCTTTAGCTAGACATCATGACTATCCAAATGTCAGGAAAGTTAACTGGTTTGACTATACCCTTTCATAGAAATAGTTACCGTGCAATTACTCCTTTCACCACTCTTATCTCAATTAGATTCTTAGTATATATTTCTGTCAACTCATATAAATCTAATTATATATGTTCTATTAATTTAACCATTTTTCCCAAAATGCCCTTCATGGATCTCTATCCATCTTGGCATATTACTCTGGCCAGAAATTCTCTAAACAAGGCAATTATAGAATCATGCGAGATAACTTCCCTTAATAAATCTAGGATGGTGAATCCTTTGTCAATCACTCAACTATCATTAAGTAGGTCATGATATACCCAACCTCCTAACTATGTTCACCCCCAGTTGGAAGTAATAAGTTATGGAGTCAAAGTATATCCCTTGCTACTTAAGATAACTTTGGTGATCTCAAGTCTAAAGATACTTGCACAACTGCTATGAAGAGATTCCTCACTGACATAGATTTAATATCCATGTGAGGATTCTCTTTATAGGTCTCCAATGAACTTGTTCTTCTAACAAGCATCCACATGTTAGCTTTGATTATCTTCCCTAATCACAGTTATGAGAACCACTGCTTGAACCATTTAAGAAGCATAACATGTGCTAGTCTGTCCGAATTAACAATGTCCAATCTTGTTAATTCTATGACTAGGGATATTTAGATATTAACACATTTTCATACAATAAACACCTCATTTTATGAACACTTTCATGATTGCTTTTGCATTATGTTTATAATATCAAAGACTTTATTTATTAATTTAAGATTTACAAACTCATGTATTTAAACATAGCATTAATAAATGAATAATACCATTTTATTAAGAATATAAATTCATACATATGAAATACATCCCTTTTACATGGGCTTTAGGACATACTCTCTAACACTGTATTACTTAATGTCAGTATTAGAAAAAAATAATCACATTTTTCAAAATGCATTCAATTCAATGCCTTAGATATAGTGGCTAATTAGACCCTCACATCCCAAATATCATACTTTATTATCCCCTCTGTCATAGTGATTTAGCTCGAGTAATAAAAACCCATCATCCTGACTTTAGGATGAAGTCAGCATGAAGAGATAAGAGAGAGCCAAATCTCTTTCGACCTCTATGTAGTTCTGTGTTAGTCTTTAATCACCTTCTAACTTTCAACTCCATACATATTATATCTCCAAGCTTTAATATCTAATAAAAAGATTAAAAAAAACTCTCTTAACTTAAGATTAACTGCTTCAAAAAGTCCCTAGCACATGCCGGTTGATGGCTGACTTGACAACTGTAAAGAAAAATGATGTCTATACTTTCTTGATAATTTACATTTATAGTCCTTAAGTTCTTAACTTTGTATTTCTTATGTTCTTTAATTTTAATTTGTCACTCAAAGGTAACCCAACTTGATATTACATTCTTGAAAAATCCTTAGCACAGTTTGTTGCAGGCTGTACAAAAATGAACTAAAAATCGAATACTAAATGTAAATTGGTGTATTTAGTTCGATTTTTTTTCAATTTAAACTATTTGGTCTTTTATGTTGAAGTTGGTTTTTGTTAGGTTCGTTAACTTTCAAGTAGTGGAAAAATGAACCTCATAATTAAAAATGGAACCATCTAAATTGAAAATCAAATAACTAAATCAAATAAATCAAATTGTGCATGATTCGATTTGATTTTGGTTGTGGTTCAGTTTTGCACAATTCTACCATAACAACTAGTGTTAAGAACTTTTTAGGAAGATAATATAAAGTTCTGTCAGTTTTGGATGATAAATTAAAAGTGAAGGAAATAATAAACGAAAGACTAAAAGTTCAAGGACCGTAGGTTGTGAAGGAAATAATAAATGAAATAATAAATATAAATTATGAATTTTGTTTGATTTTGTCTTTGTTGTGCTTCCTAATCTACCTTTGTTATATTCTTTATGGGTTACTGTTGTTTTCAGGTTGCTTGGGTTCTGTGATTTCAGTTTTGTTCTGTTATGTTTTTTATGAAAATTGTTGTACTCTCATTGATTTTCTTAGGGCATGGCAAAAGAGTTATATTCTTAAATAATATGTCTATATATCATATAATTAGTGAAATATTAACTATGTTTCTATTCATATATATATTTTGAACAATAGTTGCATGTCCATAATTAGATGCACCAAATAAATTAATTTCATTGACTTCAAAATCAAAACGAAGAAATTCAAGGGTGGAAACTGTTAAGAAGATTGAATCATAGCATTGGTCTTAACTTATAAAAACTTATGCATGATTTTTTTTTTCTTGAATGCATAACACAGTAGCAGCAAAACAAGGAAAATAGCATTTCTATGTGACTTGGCTTCTAGGCCTTTCTCTCTCTCTTATTCGTCTTAACTTCTACATTCTGCAACATAAAGGCAATAAGTCTATAGCTACCTTTTTTTTTAAAAGTTATTTACTAAGTTTGTTGACTCTCATATCTCTAGACACAAACTTCATTTTTTTAATGCCTAAATATGCATAAAATGTTAAATCTTAAATCTAAGTATGAAATTACCTTTGCTAAATGACAACTACGAAAAAATGAGTAATGTTGATAGATCTTGGATGTATAGACGATTAACACCAGGTGGTTTCATAAATCTTAAATTTGTTAATGGAGTTCAAGCCTTTAATGACTATGCATGTTCGCAACATGCATATATGATGGTCCAAAATCAAATGTCCATGTAAAAAGTGCAAACCTATTCGTTTTCTTCCTATTAATGAAGTGAATCTCCATTTGTTAAAAAAGGGGTTTGTTCCAAATTATTTTTAGTGGACACGACATGGGGAGCCTTTAATTTGTAGCACCTCTAGGGGTAATGCAGTAAATTCATCAATAAATATAGATGGTGTTGAAGGGGGCATGGGAATTAGACAAAATATTATGGAGTCAATGGAAAATCCTTACACCCAAATGGTTTATGATGCAATTCGTTATTCCTTTCAAGAAAATATACAAAATCTTGAAGAGGAACCAAACCCAAATGCAAAAAAGTTTTTTGACTTGCTAAAAGCAGCTAATGAAGAATTATGGCCAAACTGTGAGACCATGACTCAACTATCTATAATTGCTCAAATATTGAACATAAAGTCTGAGGGTCATATTTCTAAATGAAGTTTGGATAAAATTCCTGCTTGGTATAATGAATCATTGCCTCCTGATCATAAAATGGTTGGAAATTTTTATGAAATGAAAAAGCTTATTAGGGGTCTTGGTTTGGCTATTGAGAAAATAGATTATTGTAGGTTGGGATATATATTATTTTGGGGAGACGATGAGGAATTACAATAGTGCAAATTTTGTAGTCAATGTAGGTTCAAACTAAAAAAGCATACAATGAAGCAAAAACTAGTTCATTAGAAGCGGATGTATTATTTTCCACTAACTTCGAGACTTCAAAGATTATATGCTTCTGATGTTATTGCATCTCATATGAGATGGCATAATGAACATGAACAGGTTGATGGAATTATAAGCCATCCATTAGATGCACTCGTATGGAAACATTTTAATGACATCCATACTGAGTTTGCAGCAGAAAGTTGAAATGTTAGGTTAGGATTGTCCACAGATGGATTCCAACCTTTTGGTCAATTCGGGCAACAATATTCATTATGGCCAATCATAATTACTCTATATAATTTACCTTCATGGATATGTATGAATGAGGCCTACATGTTCTTGAAGTGATTGTGCCAGGACCTACAAATCCAAAGCATAAAATAGATGTATTCTTACAATCGTTGATATCCGAATTGAATCATCTTTGGGAATATGGTGTTGAAACATATGATGTGTCCCTTAAACAAAATTTTCATATAAGAGCAGCTTTAATGTGGATTGTTAGAGATTTTCCTACCTATGCTATGTTGTCTGGATGAAGCACGGCAGGTAAATTGGGTTACCCTTATTATGGCAATGATTCTGATGTATTTCACCTTCCTAATGGGGGCAAAACATCTTGGTTTGACAACCATAGGAAATTTCTTCCTCTAGATCACCCATTTAGGTGTAATAAATACAGGTTCATTAAGAATAGGATAGTACAAAAGCCTGCTCCCCCTTATAAATCTGGTGAAGATATATTGTGAGGACCCAAATTAGGCCCTAGTAGAATTTAAGGGCAATTACATGTTATTAAAGTCTAATTGAGCATTATTGGGTGAATTATTAAGAGTTAAGATATTTAATTGGGGCAAAAATGTTATTAAGTTATCAATAATTATGTGATAAATGTGTAAATTATATGGTATGGAATTTTATAAGGACATAATTAAATTATTATTGTTGGTTTAATAATATTCAAGGGTGTAATTGAAGTACAAAGTATTAGTTTAGGGGTTAATTTGTAAATACGGCATCTTTAAGGGCAAATGTGAATAAATGAATAATTGAGAGGTTAATTTAAGAGAAAGAATAAGTGATTAGGTTGATTTATAACATGCAAAAAGGTGGGGGTTAATTAAAGGACATGCAAATTATTGAGGGATCAAAAATGAAATTTTCTTTAGCTATTATAAATAGCCATTTGATAGTGGAAAGAAAGAGAGTGGTAAGAAGAGATTGTGAAGGACGAAATCTGTAGAGAGAGTTATAGAGATTTTCTTTCTTCTTCTCATTTCTTAAAGCCATAGTTGATTTCTCAAGGTATTCTTGAAGAGGAAATACTTGCATGTTGATTAATCAAGATCATTAGTTTTAAGGTAAATATATTAACTTGATAGTTCACCTCTTCTTCTTTTTCTTCTTCTTCTTCTTCTTCTTCTTCATCTTTTTCTTATTTTGGTTGATGATGGATTAAGATAAATGTTGGAAGTTTGATGTTGAATGTATGTATTGATGTAAGGAGAAAAAGAAGGTAGAAGAAATAAGGAAAAAGGGCTTGCAAGGGGTTGAAGACAAAGGGATTTTCAACCAAGGTATGGGAACTTTAGGGCTGTTCATATTGCATGTGAATTATTTGCTGGAATATGTTGTGATTGACAAAAAATTTAGGGTTATGATTTCTGGGTTTTATCAGGGGTTTTTGTATGAATTTGAAGAACAGAATCAGATGTGAGAGTCATTACCGAGTCGTGAAGCCCTTCACGAGTCGTGAACTATTGTCCGACTCGTGAAGCCCTTCACTAGTCGTGAAATGCTGCCCTTTTTCTCCACTCGTGAGCCCCTTCACTAGTCGTGAAATGCTGCCCTTTTTCTCCACTCGTGAGCCCCTTCACTAGTCGTGAAATGCTGCATTTTTTCTCCACTCGTGAGCCCCTTCACGAGTCGTGAAATGTTGCCCTTTTACTTCACTCGTGAGCCTCTTCACGAGTAGAACGTTTCTTCACGACTGATTAACCTATCTGGATTGTTTTGCTCATAAGTTGAGTTATAGAACAGAAAATTGAGTGATTCTTTTTGCGTTGGAAACTAGACTTCCATACCTATATTTTATATGAAGAAACCTAAACTTAAATCTGTCTCTAAGTATACGGAATTTAGGGTTGAATCCGGACTATTTTCCCTGGACTGCTAATTGAAACAGACTTTACAGTAATGGGCATAACTTTTAGTAGAGATGTTGCAATGCTACAAAATAAAATTATGATGAAAATAGAGACATGAAAGTTTAACTTTGATGAAGAAATTTTGGTCTATATCCTTTTAAATTTTACATTATGAATTTTTCTAAGTGGCAGACCACACTATTTAGTTTTAAAAACAGCCTATAGTATTTTTCCAATAAATCGAGCTATAGATCAGATCTTAAGATGAATTTTAATGCTATGGAAAGTAGTCACAAAGGGGGATAAGATTGTAGAAGATCATTTTGCCTAAAAATGACATCTTCAATTTCAAATGTGGCTCATAATTCGAGTCTAGAATGCTACTTTGTGCAGATTTTCTTTAACGTACTTTATTTTATGGTTTTCAATATGTATTTATGTGATTACAAAATGAATTGGATAGGGCATGTAATATGACTATTGAATACAAGATTATATGTATACATATACATTCACACGTGTACATAGGTAACGACTAGTGATGTATATATCTAACATATAATTGTGATTAAATTTATACATAATTGTTATATGCAAGGTTAATGTATGTATATACTCTTATGATGATATATGCTTAGTTATCATTAAGCAATGTCTAACACATAAATACATGTAAGTAAGGATGTAAATCAAGTTATGATTACATATGTATAGCTTAACTACATGCTGTTATGATAAATTCATAGTTATATGGAAGCACATTGAATTAAGTATGGCATGTAATATGATACTTATAGTTTGAAATGCCAACTTTACTGGTAGAAAGAAGTATTGTGATTTGTAGATCATATGTGAACATATAAACATATGTATATATATATATATATATATATATATATATATATATATATATATAATATGATCTTACATGATTGGGTTTGAATTTTGAAAGATGTTTTAGAGTAATGATTCAAAGTATATGTGTAAAGTGAAATATATGAATATATCTTTACTTAATTGAAATGACATGAGTAAGAATATGTGATGTCACATGTTGGCATGTTGAAATACAAATCTACAGTGCTAAAGACTCCATTATAGAAATTTTATTAAAGCATATAATGGCATTGTTATATGAGACTATGTATACAAGTGTATGCATTAGAGAAGGAGTATCTTGTCATGTGACTATTATATGAGAAAAGTGTATAAATTGTTTATGAATTGTGCATATATGTATTTGTATTAGAGAAGATAGATATTTTTACATGCTTATGTACGGGTACAAATGGCCTTATATAAGTATAGTCTTAACATACAGAATAGTCACATGATTTAATAGAATTACAAGAACAGAACAGTAATACCCAACAGTGAAATGTTCATAGGTTTATAGAAAGTTACATATGAGCGCTCTTATGAGTAAATTGTTCATAGTTATACAAGAGTATATATGTGCATATAAGAATATGAATGTATAAAGAAAAGATAAAGTAAATAGATCTTATTGCCTGCATTAAGTCTAGGAAGTGGATAGATAGGCATGCCTATAAGGGTACCTTGCAGCTAATATAGTTTCAACCCCGTTTGGGTTGTAGTTAACCCCGTTTGGGTAACTAAACAGACATGGTCCCTTTTGGATCATTTTCAACCCCGTTTGGGTTGTAGTCAACCCCGTTTGGGAGACTAAACAGACTTGTACCTTCGGGTACCACCGTATAACCCATTATCCACCTCTTTAGAATAGTGCAGGCTTTATACCAAAGTTAAGAATAGTTTGATGTTTAATTTAAAGCTTTATGAAGCATGACAATTCATAAATTGATTTCAGAATCTAATTTATATGTGAAATTCCTTGTCATCACATATGGAAATTATGATATTAAAAGATGCTGTGATATACACTTATGCATGATTATCGCATATAGAAATAGTATGTACAAAGTTATATAAATGAACTAGTGCATCACTAATATCTAGTTATGAACTATATAGAGATAGTATGTTTTCTATAGTAATATGTGGTTTGCTTGAGACAGATAAATGACTTGCAAGATTCGTCATGTTTGAAAGCCATTATATAAATGTTTTGCTGCAATAAGTGTTTTCTATAGCAAATGAATATAAGAGTTATGAATAGGCATTCACGTTGGTGATTGCTATTCAAATTAATTCATTTGGGTTATATGTTTTCCCTATATTTACCCGTTCTTGCTCTTTATCGAGAATTGATGTATATTGTCTTGTGCATACACATAAAGTATTTATAGATTTATAAATGATAAAGTTCACATGATAATGGTATTTGAGATAGAAGCAAGCTAGAAATTCTATGTATGCATTGGTACAATAAGTATTACAAATATAATTCTAGATAAATGATAAACTTTCATAGTACTAATGCTTTGTTTTACTTATGAATATGCATATGTCCTTGTTGATCATAAGCTTATATATGAATATATATATATATATATATTCCTAGCATATGTTAAAGTGTGTAATAGATGGAAGGAATGACTGAGTATAAACAGTGGTATAATAATCAATGAATGAATCGCAAGATTTAAAGGACAAATATGCTTATATGATTAAATGTTGTGTATATTAAATAATCAATGAATGAATCGCAAGATTTAAAGGACAAATATGCTTATATGATTAAATGTTGTGTATATTAAGTATCAATGCTGAATTTACTATCATTAAATCATTCGGTAATCATGTGTGGACTCTTGTCTGTATTTTCTTATATTGAGTATAAGTTATACTTTATAGTTCATGATGTATGCTTTGGCGACTACTGTGAGTGGTTGTTTGTCATATTTAGTGTTCCCCACTAAGCTTTATAGCTTAGCACGGATTTTTGTTTATCCGTGTAGGTTGTGAGAACAGGACTTTCTTCCAGGACTGATATCTGCAGTAGGTTGGACAACACAAGTCTTAGAAGATTATAATAGAGTCTTCTTTTTGTCCTTATATTTTGTAGTTATGGAAACCTTAATTATGTTGGAAATTTTGTAATTTCTATAGATGTTATGTATATGTAATATTCAATGTTAATGAGACTCATCTTTAAGTAAAGCTTCTAATAGTTAACTTTTAGTTATCTATTTAGTTGGATAACATATGAAATGTTATGATAACATGCTTAATTAATTTAAAACAAAGTGTTATAGCTAAGTATAGGATAAGGGTGCTACATATATTGCAGGAGATTGATAAATTAGGATTTCTAAAAGTTACAGAACTTGAAGCTGAAGAGGTTAATAGGAGCATAAGTAAAAACTTTGGTTGGAGAAAATAGAGTATCTTTTGTAATTTGCCATATTGGAAATCTAATTTGATACGTCATAATCTCGATGTGATGCATATTAAAAAAATATTTTTGACAAGTTGTTCAACACCATCATGAACATTGAAGGGATAACAAAGGAGAATGCAAAATTAAAAGATGATTTAAAACTTTTTTTTGTAGAAGGAATGAGTTAGATAAAGATACTCACACAAGCAAATATCCAAAAGTATGTTACACTTTGGACAAAAAATAAAAGGAAATATTGTGTGAATGGTTAAAAAGTTTGAAATTTCCTATTGGTTATGTTTCGAACTTGTCAAGGTATGTGGACAAGAGGAAGTACAAATTATTTGGCATGAAAAGTCACAATTGTCATGTGTTTATGTAAAGGCTAATCCCAATTGCATTTTGGGAGTTGTTACCAACAAAGGTTTGGGAAGCAAAAACTGAATTAAGTTTGTTTTTTAAAACCTTAACATCATCTAAAATACAGTTGGCTGACATGGAATGACTAGAACAAGAAATACCAGTTATCTTGTGTAAATTAGAAGGGATTTTCCCTCCAAGCTTTTTTTACTGTATGGAGCATTTACCTATACATTTAGCACATAAGGCTAAACTTGCTGGTCCTATTCAATATCGATGGATGTATCCATTTGAGAGGTAATTACATATGAAATTTAGATATTACTTATAGTATGTTTTCATTAGTTGCTTTAATTAAAATCTTAATTAATGTAGAAATTTGCATCACTTAAAGCAAAATGTTAAAAACAAAGCTAGAGTTGAAGGATAGATATGTAATGCATACCTAGTTGAGGAAGAAAGTACATTTTGTTCACATTATTTTCAGCCGTATGTGTATACAAGAGAAAGAAAAGTTCCTTTTAAAGATGATGGGGGTGAAATAAGTGAAATTGATGGTAACTTATCAATTTTTACATATCCTGGCCGAACATATGGACGATCACATAGAAGAATGTTAACATATGAAGAAATAGAGGATGCTCATGGTTACATTTTATTAAATTGCCAAGAGGTTCAACCTTTCGTGTAGTAAGTATGATTAAATTTTTAAATTGTTATATTTTGGTATTCGAGATTGGGTTGATATAATTTTCTTACCAAATAATGTTGTTTTTAGTATATATGAAGAATGGTTACGTGAGCTAATGCCAGAAAAAACACAGGATGATATCAATAAAGAGGTCGATAAAACTTTCCTAAATTGTTTGAAAAATATGTAAGTTTTGACTTCCTAGGTATGAAATGAAAAAATTATGGCACTAAGTATAAATGACATTAGACTAAATTATATGAAGCAATTTTTTATATGTAGGCTTTAGAGAATCAAATAGAAAACAAGTTTATATGTGATCTTGCAAGAGGACCTTTGCGAAGCGTTAAATCATATTTGGTGTATTTTGTTAATGGATAGAAATTTCATACCGAATCTCATGCTCATAGCATGGCAACAATAAATAATGGAGTTTGCATATGGGGGGAATCAATGGATTATTATGGTAAAATTATTGAAATCCTTGAAATTGAGTACCCCGCATTGCCAATAAAATGAAGTGTGTTATTTAAATGTGAATGTTTTGATCCTACTCCTAATGTTGGAACAAAACTGTATAGCCGATACAATCTAGTTGAAATCAACAAAAGAAGAAGATTAAGTAAATTTAAACCTTTCATTTTGGCAATGCAAGCAAATCAGGTGTATTATGTTCTATTTGCCAGCTTAACACGAGACAAGTTAGATTGGTTAGTTATTTGTAAAATAAAACCGAGAGGTGCTTTTCCAATACTTGCAAAAGGAGAAAATAAAAGGATTGAAAGTGAAGCATTTCAGGAAGAAGAACCGGAGGTTCATGAAATAAATGGAGATGTAACATACGATGAGAATGAACCATTAAATGATCCTAACCATGAATATGTTGATATTTCATCCGGAGAGGAAGAGGAATATATAGAGGAAGAGCGATCTGAAGTGGAGTATAATCTTGATTCTAATTCTTCAAAAACTTCAGATGAGGATGATTTTGATTTACAATTAACTGATGATAGCAATTAATTAGTGTAAGTAATTTAATATTATATGATTACATTTATTATTATATCAATATATTGTTACATATATTTAATTAATATTGTTCTAATATGGAATAATTAAATTCATATATTTCAGATTCAAAGATATGCCACCAAAGTGAAATAAGGGCATGTTACTGCCAAGGCTCAAGATTCTATTGAGGGGAGCATCCAGTGCACAACCATACGAGGCATCACCTTCCCTACTAATAATCCCTGCAGATTCACCTACCTTTCAGTGTACTACACCATCCGAAACCCCTATAACATCTACACCATCACCATCTATAGGTGAAATGTCTACTCCCACACCTAATAATGAATCTGTACCAATTAAGGAAATAGGATCACCCACTGAGGATCAAAGCGAAGGCATGCAGCTCGAAGCAAAATGAATTTATGGATGGATATACATTACCATTCTCAATAATATGTAAGTGAAAAGTACAAATTATGTTATACTTGATTAAACTAATATTTTATATAATTTTTGTAGTATTTAATTTGAAAATTATCTTAAACTAAATATCTATTATAGGTTGGTTCCGTCTGGACTGTGCTCTCACAAGATCTCCTCCAAATTCAAGGAGAAAATAGAATTTGATGGTTATATGTGGAAGAAACTCTCCTAGGAAACAAAAGATCTCTATTACTAGGAGTTTGAGGCACATTTAAATAACATCTTTTTACTTTAATTAGATTAGTATTGTTCTTTATAAACACTTACAAACTTTTATGTTATTTTTTCAGAAAGAATTTGTTTGGGATTCGAAATTTGATGCTATCATTTACGATGTATTTAAGAGTCGAGCTCGTGCACGTTACAAAGATTTTGCTAGTTCCCAAAAAGTAAGTGGTGTATGACCTCCTTTTGTATTTGAAGAAATATGAAACAATTGGAAAAATTACTGGACAACGCCAGAGGCAAAATCTATTTTTGAGCGAAATTCAAATAACAGACGGGGAGGACCAGAGGGGGATAGTCTACCTATGCACATTAGTAGATCTATGACCCACCAGGAGCATGCAGAGCGCATTTTAAGTATTATAACTTGACATTTATATTTTGAACATGCCATTCTTTTATAAGCATTTGGAACTTGGTGGATTTGTTGATGTTTTTAACTTATTTCTATCTATATTTTTATCGCGGATAATACTTTTTATCAGTTTTCATTTCTAATTTGATGTATTATAGTTTTTGACCATGTAAAAGCTTTTTCTTAATCGTTGGGATCTGTTTAAGTTTGATTATTTTTAGATGTCTTTTAGGCAGTTTATTCCATAGAAATGGTAGAAATTAACATAGAGTATGGTTGATTGGCTCATTTTATATGTCAGACAATGTTAATTTCTTTGCTATTTGAGATTTATGAATGCGAAAGTTGATAGATGGTTTGGATTTTCTTCTTTGATGGCTGATTATTGTTGTTGAATAAATATCTTACGTTAATTTTTCTATTTTTCTGGGAAATGAGATTCTTTGTGCCTTATTAATGGCTGCCTTGTTGAGATTTATTTTTTTGTTTAACAGGGGCTTAATATCATAATTAATGGCTGGCTTATTAAGATTTATTTTTTGTGTAACAAGGGGTTAATATCAGAAAAATATAAAAAAATCTGCTAAAATTTTTGCAAATCATAAATAATTTACCTATTCTATGCAGGAAAAGTCTACTGGCCAAAAGCCTACATCGCGACATGTATTTATGCATACTCACACCAAAAAGCATGATAGTGTAACCTTCATCAATGAATGATGTAGGCAATTAAATGTATATAAAGTATATATTTCAATATTGATTTTATACATAATATTAGTTTAAAATTATCACTAACTAGTATAAATAATTATAATGATAGGATCAATTATAACAGGAGGTACAACGACAGTCGCATGATAAGCCGAATGTTGATGAGAATTAAACGTATCTACAGGTAGTTGGTGGTAGGGACCATCGAGGCAATATTTTTGGCCTTGGATCTTTTGCAAATACACAATATATGCATGCCTCCACATCTAGTACAGCTGCCTTCAATAGACAAGCTACATCACAATGAGCAGGTTGTTGCACTTTAGAATACAGTTAGTCTGTTAGCAAGTCAATTGTGTGAGACTATGGAATATGTAGCTGAGCTCCATAATCAAATAAAAGAAGTAAGGGGGGAGGCAATACTTCGCAGCATCCAAATGATCACCCGCGCCGACAACGTAGGACTTTAAATTTTATGTTAACAGTGACAGCAATTTAGAACTTGGTGGATTTATAGATTTTTTTTGGGACTTGTAATAGGGACTACAAATGTGGAACTTGGTGGGAGTTGATGTTGTTTAGGACTTGTGAACTTGGTGGACTTTTTTTTGGATAATATTTATGATTTAAGATTTAAGAACTTAAGAAAATTATTTGATATGTTATTGAATATTATAAATTTTATGTTACAATATGAATTAGGCATATATTAATTTATTACTGTAAATTATATATTTTATATCATATTATTGATGACGATTATACTATATATATGAAAAAAATTGATATTTAATATTTCCCGACTGAAATTTAGCAAACCGTCGCTAAAAATATAGATGACATTTAACAACGAAAATAATTTCATCACTAATTTTGCCTACGGAATACAATATACCATAGGCAAAATTGCCTATGGTGTGGTTATTTCCATCGGTAAATTTACCTACGAATTTTTAGATCCGTCAGTAAAATTGCCTACGGAGTACTTTTTTTCCGTCGGCAAATTTATCCATGGAATTTTAACTCTGTTGGTAATTTTTTCAAATTACGACAATTTCTCGGTCTGTACTTTTCGATGGACTTACTGATGGAAAAATGTTCGTCGACAAATGTACCAACCAACGATACTGCTTCACCATTTTTCATTGCTAAATTCCATCGATATTTTGGTTTCCCTATGAAAATTCACTCATTTCAATCAGGAACTTTCATCGGGAAACTAGATTTTTCTTGTAGTGAATTTTGTCCAGCCTTTCTTCACTCTACCGAATGGTCTTCTCCACTCTCTCGAGTGTTTTTTATTTTGTCAATTTACATAGAATGCTTTTTGGTCTTCCTCACTCCTTTCTTGAAACTGAGAGCCTTCACTCGGCTGAGTGTTTCTTCACTCACCTGAGTGCCCCATTTTAAAAATCCCTACTCTCTCATGTCTTCTATCACTCTTGCACACACTCCTTCACAAGTTCTCTCACTCACCTACCATGTATATTTCACTCTACCGAGTGCTTTTATCTCAAGCTAAAATTTTTCATTTTTGTTACTCAAATCAACTTAAGCAAGTGATCTTTACTTCTTTGATTAGGCATTTTCATTGTGAGGTTACTTATTTTTACTTTAGATTTGTGTTTCTTGGGGTTTGTTTCCACTTACATTTCAACTTTAATTTGTGTTGTTATTGCATTCTTCATCTATTGAGCTTGTTGTGTACATTTTAGTAGTGCATACTTTCAATTTTGGTGTAATTTGAATTTCAAATTGGTCTTGCTTTAGCTTAAGCAAATTGTGCACACAAAGTATTTGATAAAATGCTTCAATGACTATAATTCCATTTTTAGCTTGATTTTTCTTAGCCTATGCCATGTTTATTTAATTTCTTCTTTAATTAGCTCATTCTCACTTATTATTTGTTCATTAATATCAATGTCTAGCATACTTTGGCTATGATGATAATGTGATTGAATGGTAGTATTAAGCTATCAATCTTAGTCACATTTAGTTCTATATTTGCCACATGCTACCTTATGATAAAGTGCCATTCTTACTAAACTTGAACTATGATTGTTACTTATCTGAGCTATTTTATCTTGTATAGTGCCTCCTAAGAAAGCTAAACATGCTGAAGCTTCAAGTTCTTCCGGTTTACACATCCTAGCTTATGTGGATAAAGGGAAACAATCATTGTATGAACACTTTATTTATGTACATATGTCAAGCTGGCATACTTGAGTGACATTTAATTAGATATAGCTGATAAAAACCTATGGGGTGAAATTTTAACTTTAATCAACAACATAGGTTAGAAGGACTTCATTAAGAAGAGGCCAAAAGTATACCCTTCCTTAGCAAGAGACTTTCTTTATTCCTTTGAGTGTTACTTTAAGGGGGAGGGAGATCTTGGTACAGTAAATTTCAAGTTAGGGAGGAATGGTTACATAATGGATTTTCCTAAGTTCACAACACATTTAGCCTTTCTAGAGAATGTTATTGGTGAATTACCTAATACTACCTCACAGGAGAATTGGAAAATTATTCGAGATTCGATCGATCCAGTGCCATAGAAAGGAGGTAAGATTAAATGTCACTCATTGCAAGATCATACTTTGTTTATTCTTCATTGGTATCTATCCATCAACATCTTCAATTGCCTTGGCAATCTCAATGCGATAAATTCAATAGAAATTATGTTATTAAGGTGAATGGTTGAAGGAATCTCCATTAATGGTGCAGTAACTATAACACAAAAGATTAAGAAGTTACAAAGGAAACTTATAAATGTCAAGGAAATTTCTATTGGATGGATTGATACTATTTTGGCAACTATTGTGCACCACATAGATTTAGGACACCCTTTTGACAGCGATCTTGAGTATATAGATTACTCAATATTGAAGCAAATAAAGATCTTGTCACTTAAACCTCATTGCCATTAGACAACTAGAGTGGAATACTTGCACATGAATGGAATTTAGGTCAATGAGCATCAAGATGAGGAAATTGAGGAAGTAGAGGAGCATCAAGAGGCACCACAAGCTGAAGATACCACTACACCCTATATGCTTGACCTCCTGAACTAAGTTAATATTTGATTGAATAATCTATAAGGTAAAATGGACATAATGTAAAGAACATTGATTAGTAGAAGTAGAATTTTGAGCAGTTCATTCACAGTTTTTGGAAAAGATTTCCATCACCGGTATAGTGATTTACTAAGGACAACAAAATTTTAAGAGGGGGGTCGAGCTTAGCTAAGCTCAATTTTGTTAAGAAAATTCAGGAAGTAGACAATTTACACGCTCTTCTTTTATTCATGAAAATTTCTTTTGTTGCTTTTGTAGTTTATTTTTGTTTTTGTTTTAATGCTTTAGCTTTGGTTTTTATGTTTATATTTGTTGTTTTAGTAGTATATTTAAATAATTTGTAATGGAGTTAGTAGTAATAATAGTTCTTTTAGTTTCAATCATTTGGTTGCTCTAGAAATTTAGTTAGTTCAAAGTCGTCATTTAGCTTGCACTGAACTTAGTTCGGCTCAGTTTTACTCTCAAAAAAATTAAACTAGTTGAACTTGAACTTAGAACGTTCATTAGTCAAAATTCTTTGTTTAACACAAAGGCAAGCATGTTGTTTAATAAAATTTTAGCTAGTTTAACTTTTAACTTGACTTATATTTGTGAGTTTTCACTTTTTGAGCACAAAAGACTAGTTTTAAATGGTTAAGTGAGGAATTTTAGAATACTAGAACCTTCCTCATCACCCTTCAAAGCATAGAATAACTCAAATAACTTAGAAAGTGATTTAGGGAATATTTTCTTATTGAACTATATTAAGACTATTTTCTCACCTTTTTGTAAATTTGACCCTTATTAGCCATTTTAAGCTTAATGAGTCATGCTTAATGTGTGCTATATTTATTTTTCTTGTTACACTCAATTATTAACCATATAGCCTTAAAAGCTTGTATCTTTCCCTCTAGAATTGGCCATTCTAGAATTGGATAGGTTAACTCTTTTTTGGTATTGTTAAAAGGTGAAGTGAGACAACTTGGAATTATTGGCAAGGGTTAGAATGAAGTCAAGCTATAGTGTTGATTTACCTTGTAATTCACCTATTTAATCTTATATTGCCTACAATGAAGCTAGCATAAAAAAAAAACAAGTTTGCAATAAAGCTAGCAATCTATGGCAAAACCTTAATGGGGTATTTACAAGGGAAAAAGTTGTGACTTCTAAAAAGGGAGGAATTAAGAAATTGAGAGGAGTTTCATGGATTAATTCTTTCAAAAGTGCTTAAAACGTATAGGATTGAGTAAACAACTATGGAAAAAGGGTTGTAATTAAAAGTTTAACATTTTGAAAACTTGGTCTATTCAAGCATAAATGGCTATTCTTTTTGATAATCTATTATCCATTGTTTGACAACTAACACCCTAACCCCATTACAACCTTTAAAGATCTGAGTGATTCTAACTTTTGTTTTTGAGTTATTTAGTAAAGATGACCTTCAGGTTTCGATGATAAAGGGGGGGCTAATGGTGTTTATAGAGTTTCAAGTGCAAAAATGCATGTGCACATAGGTGTATATTAATTCTTAAGCTTGATTGTGAATTTAAATTGGTGCTTTTTATTTTGAAATTTCTTAAAATGATTTGGTCCAGCACACAAACACAGGAAACTAACTCATATTGTCTTGTTTGAATTTATTCTAATTTGAATTTTGTTGAGTGCTCTTGTTAATTACTAAGATTGGTTTTGAATTGCATAATTGTATGTTCAAGTTTGATAATTTTGAGGACTTGGTTTGTTCAAATTTTCTCGGGGGCGAGCAAAGATTAAGTGTGGGGTATTTGATAAGTGTGAATTATACTATATTTTTAGCGTATTTGTATGTGTTTAATTCAGTTAATTTAATATTAATCTAGTTGATTTTAGGTTTAATTAGTTAATTTATGTATTTTTAGGTTTAATTGTTAGTTTTGGTGTTTTTTAGGGCTAAATTGAACAGAAAAAAGGTTAAATTGGAAAAAGGAGAAATTTAGGGGCAAAGCTATAATTTTGGGGAAAACTGGCATTTGGATCATGAAGAGTAGCAAAAGATCACTCGACTGTGTGATTTTATCACTCTCCTAAGTTCCTTGACACTCTCTTGAGTGTTTTAGTCACTCACCAAAGGCAAACACACGTTCTCTCAAGGAAGGAAGCACTCTTCCGTGTGAAGAAAGCACTCTCTTAAGTATTCAGTCACTCTTCCGAGTGATCAAGGCCACTCTCCTGAGTGTGTGTTGTGTTTTATCAACAAAAGACTTCCTATTTCATTAAAACTAAAATTATCTTAATTTAAGAAGTCACAAGACACATAAAATTCTTTTTTTTGAGGCTATAAAGAGGGCTGAAGACACCAAGGCTAGAAAAGTCATTATAATTAAAATTTTTATCTTTAGTTTTACATTATTTTTAGTTTTAATTTTTAAGAAACAAAAGCTTAGAGTTTTGAAGTTGTGCTTGGGTTTTCTGCAGAATTATCAAGAAAGCTTCTTGGTTCTATGAGTTTGTATCATCTTTATTTATTTTGTTAAGTTTTTAAGATGAAGTGTGAGTATTTTTCTTTCTTTTTGCTAAAGGATACTTGAATCCTTAAATCTTATTGTAATGACCTAGTTGTGCTTACATTAAATATAAGCTCGATTATTTCTTAGTTCTTGAGCAATTTCTCATCTTTGATTATATTGAGTTAATGATTAATGCATTTGATAAATGGTTGATGATTGATTTCAATTATGATCTATGATGTGCATGTTCTTAGGTTAATTCATTGATATTGATGTATGGTTATGTTCTAAAATAGAGATAATTACATGTTAGTAAAAGTGGATTTAGATTAAGAAAATTTGAATTAAGGATAGATGAAAATTAAATTTGCTTGCACTACAAGAAAATTGATTTTTAACAACCAAAATTTAGTGAAGGGATAAAAATTCGGTCGTTAGAGATGTACTAACAACCAAGGGAACTTAATCCAGTCGTTAAATCTTAAATCCTATTATTTTATAACGAGGGGCTTCAATCCCGTGGTTGAAAAATAACAAATCCGGTGGTTATTGGCTATGAAAAAAAAGCGGGACTCCAATTTCATTTGCCTCCGAAAATGTTCTTAATTATATTATTAAAAAAACAAAATTCCACTTTTGTTCCCTTCTTCCCCTTTCCTCCGAAACCCATCAACTGTTAGCATTCCATAATTCCATTTTCTATCTTCTTCTCCCACTGCCCAAACACTCCTTTTCTCTCTCCTCCCATGCCCCCGACCACTTCTCCGTCATGCACTCCGACCACTTCTCCGCCATGCACTCCGACCACCTC
The DNA here is from genome assembly GCA_037975025.1 of Excoecaria agallocha. Taxonomy (NCBI): domain Eukaryota; kingdom Viridiplantae; phylum Streptophyta; class Magnoliopsida; order Malpighiales; family Euphorbiaceae; genus Excoecaria; species Excoecaria agallocha. Next base: position 37,748,939 of record CM075812.1, on the reverse strand, counting down.
CCTCTCCATTACCGAAACCGTAAACGGCTCTCACCGATTCACCATTCATGGTTGTTCCTTAACCAAGGGAATCGGCGTCAATAAACACATCGCCAGCGGGAATTTCACCGTTGGTGATTATCAGTGGGCTATTACTTTTACCCCGATGGAAAAAATCCTGAGGATCATTCTTCCTTTGTTTCAATGTTTATCGCCCTCACCAGCGAGGGTACCGATGTTCGAGCTTTGTTTGAGCTCACTTTGATCAATCAGAGCTGCGAAGGCAAACATAAAGTTCACAGCCACTTCAATCGCTCCCTTGAGACCCTTAAATATCGTGACAACATGTGGTTTCTCATCTTTTTAAATAATTTACTTCAATTTTGATTTTTAGTGATTCTTGGGGTCGATTGATTGGTTATCAGAAAATTTATGTGTTTCTTTTTATGATTCTTTAGGGGATATAAATGTTTCTTTAGACGGGCAATGCTTGAAATGTTCAATTTTCTTAAAGATGATTACTTGAAAATTCATTGTACAGTTGGGGTTGTCTAGAGAGAAAGTGAGATCTGGAATTTTGTGTTTGGTTTTAGGCATTTATACTCTTTATGTGGCCGTGAAGGTAACATTAAGTCAGATGCTTGTATCATAAAACTTTCGACTAAATTTGAGATAACTATTTTATAACTTCAGTTTATTTAAGCCATACTAGTACTTCCCAATCTTGATGCTTGTGTGTCCAAGTATATATCGGTTCTGTCAGATGTGTTTTCAGTCAAGGAGGGAATACGAGCACCTAATGGTAGATGAAGAAGCAAAAGAGCTCCCGAGTTTCCAAGTATTTACCAACTTATTGTAAATTACTGTGACGTCAAATGGAAAATTGTTGAGTGATTCTGGTTTTGGCTTTGATTTAAGATTTCTTAATATAGAATTAAGAATTGACACTGGCAATATAGGTTAGATGGGGTCTTGTTATCCTTTTTCTTTCTTTTTTTTTTGTTTTTTTTGGTGAAACTAATCTTTTTTTTGGTGCAATGCGCTAATGTTGTGGAACCTCCCCATCTCTAACCTTTTTGTATGACATCTTTATATTGGCTGATCATTGTTATCACCTTGCTGTTTATCTCAAATGGTGTTGTTTGTTTTATTTGTCAGGCAGCTGTTGCAGCACAGTCTGCCATCATACATGAATTGAAGGAAGTCCCATATGTTCCCGTTGTTCAGGTTAGTTTCACTCAGATGATGTGGAATGATGCACTTGATGGCATTCTGTTATTATATGTTTTTAGGCTTGTTTTATTACATTTACATGCTTGCTCGTGTGAATGTGTTTATCTGTGCTTTCCTTTTCCTTTCCTGGTTTCTAACAATGCAAGATGCTTGACTTGTATGGATTATTATGGTTAGCTCATCTATTATGGTGTGAACATGTGTACTTGACTTGTATGGATTCTTATGGTTAGCTCATATATTATGCAAAATTCGGTTCACTTTTTTTTTTCTATTCATAGAGAATGCTGGATCATGATGCTCCATATAATTACTAAAAAATTGTCTTTCTATAGTATAGATGATATTTAATCTGTATATCGATGAATTATTTGAATTAAAAAAAATATCATGTATATGGAAACTTAATGCTTAATTTGAAAAGGTCAATATCGTATCATGTATACTTTAAGCAGATATGGTGCAGATTTATAAAAATGTTATTTAGATTCTGTAGAGATATTATAAGAATCAAATTCTAATTCTTGTATTCTGTTGTCTTGCTGTGTCTATATATGAGATCGACATGCTTCTTTAGCAATAAAATGATAAGACTTGCTTCCATTTTACAAGATTTAATATCTTCGTAAATATAGGTATATATTTTCACCATAGATTTATAAAAAGCATTGAGTCCAGAATTTTCTTCTCGCTAGTTCAGCAGAAAAATCAATAAAGAGCCTGTCCAAAACTTGTTTATAGTGGTTTGCTTTGCAGTTGCATTCGTTTTATGTTTTTACTGTTTTAGCATTGTTCTTAAATTGTACTCATCATTCATAGCGTTGTTCACTTAATTAGATGGCATTTTCAAAGTATGTGGCTTTGTTTCATTTCGTAAAGTGCTAAAACACCAAACACAGCCACCTCATCATTTTTCCTTCTCAAAAATTAAACAATTTTCTGACTGTTGTTATTGCATTAACAAAGATATGTTTGTTCTTTATAAAATTCTTTTGTCTTTGCACAAACAAATGCGACCGACGTGGCAAATGGGGACACAGAGTTAATGCTTGACGGTGGGAAAAGCTCTTGAAAGTCAAATTGCACATTACTTTAAGGTTAGTCATTTAATGTTTTCAATATTACTTTTCTTTTTCTTTTTTTTTTCTTAATTCATTTGATATTCAAATTTCATTCCTTTCTAATGTTAACGCACACTTAAACATTGGAACTAAAAGTCGCAAATATTTTGTATAAAAATTATTATTTAAAGTTTGTTAAAAAGAATTATTATATTTTAGTTATATTATGTGATCAACAAATATCACAAATTTACTTTATTTTACTAGAAATGAAAATTCAATAGAGCACTAAAAACTAAGAAAAAGAGAATGTGTATCCTTTTTATGAGGCCCTTAATTTTATAAAAGATATGATGCATATTGCTTCAAAACAATTCTTTTCAAATTAGGAATTTTTTTTTTTCAAAATAATTCTTTTAAAATTAGGATTTTGCACTATATTTTAATGATTCAATTACTAATCAATAGTGGTAATAGTTAGATAATAATCAAGTAATGCATATTAATTACAGCTCTCTTCAAACTGCATAAGAACTGAAACTGGAAAATTCTTCAAATGGAATTGTGAAATAGTGAACTTTGATCCTCTCTGCCAATCCAATTTTTAATGTATTTATACTTCTCAATGCTGCAAAAAAAAAACAAATTCATGTTATCATTTCATAGTATCTCTGTTTTCTCTTATGAACTGCAGTCTATAACACAAGATGTTACTATATGCGAGTTCGGGAGTGCTGAACATAATGACATGTTCTATTTCTTGACATCTTAGATAGTTGATCACTCTTAGAAAAAGACAAAACAAGAGGCAAGAACTGAAACAATTGGGAGAATAGGTTGTACCTAGGCTCAAATTTGGAATATTTTTAACTCAAGTTAACACAGCTATACTGTATAAAGGAGCCATGCATGTTAAAGATACTTCTTTTGATTAAATGCTGGTTTCCATATTTATGCAATGCTATACTACTCTGCATACGAAATATGCTGTAACTATGGGTATGTCCGATGCAAATAAGTGGCCTACAACGATTTGGTTCTGTTTGGTTCTCCTAATTCGCTTTTCAGAAACCTAACCCCTTCAGCTAAATTTTTAGGTTTTTCTATTTGATATATTGATTTTTGAGTTTCAAAATGGAATTCTTTTTATATTAATGTTATTATTTTCAAGATGATTTTATTGTTTGTATTTCTAGGTCTTTTGAATGTGACCAATTTCCAATGGTCATTTTACAATTTAGTTACATCCTCTTCTGCTAGTTCATGAGAAATTTGTTTCCATTATTATTGGCCTTTCCATATGGCTTATTCTGCTATATTATTAGAGGATTGCTGGAGAGACCAAGTCTTTCTCCACTGATGGATGGGCTGCACCAAAACTATCCAAGAGAATGGATAAATTAATGCTTTACATGCTTACTGCTGGCAAAAAAGCCTTGCTAATGGCGGCATAACCAAGGATGTGATTGACGAGTTAGATAAAAATAAATGTGCAGTTCTGATTGGCTATGCATTGGGTGGGATGAAGGTAACTCTAAACTTCCTTTTGTTTGTCTACATACTGACCTCCTAGAATGGATGATGTCTTTAGTTGTATCTCATAGCAATTGCACATTAATCTCTTTGTAGTTTTTTTACATCATCAATGTCTGCCTTGAAAAAGCCAACCATTCGAGTTGTAGCTATAATTGCAGAGGGAGTTCCCGAGGCAGACACCAAATAGTGAAGCATTTAATAGGTAAGTAAATATGTTCCAGAGTATAAATTCTATAATATTTTTTAAGTATATGGTAGCATATATATTGTTCTTTGAAATATTAATAATTTCTTCTTTTATGATTGTTGATTGCATTTTACATGTATTTTTTGTAGTCTTTTTACACAAATTTTCATCATGTTTGATTTGCAATATGATAATAAATTGTTAATATATTATTAAACTTATTATTATTTTTTACTTTCTTAGCCATTTGATCTACTACCTTTATAAATGAATATTAATTATAAATTTATGTTTGCAGGTTTTTCGATCAATAGACAACGAAGATTTGATGCTCATTATTCATTTTTTTAAAATTCTAGCTAGATAGATGTTGATATAGCAATGGGCTATTTTTCTAAACAAATTTATATTTGACAAATAGAATGTTATACAATTTCGAAATATTGCTATACTTTGTAATTGGTTTTTTGCAATTTATGAAAAGAGTATTTATTATATTTTTGAATATGTATGTATGTGTTGGAGTGTGAATGGGGTGTACGTGAAATATTTAAATAAAATTGTTTATATTAATTATCGGATGTACATTTAACGATGAAAAATTCGGTCACCATTTGTAATTATTAACGACCGGATTTCCTTTTATTAAAAGATATAAACAATTCGCGAAGGGAACTTTTGGTCGTTATAAGTTAATTTTTATGATCAGATTTTCCTTCGCTGAAAGTGGTAAACAATTAACGAAGGGAGAAACCAGCCGTTGAAAGGGCTTTTTTAACGACCGGATTTCCTTCGTTAAAAGCAGAACACAATTAGTGAAGGGAAATTCAGTCGCTAAAAATTATATTTAACGTCCATATTTATTCCGGTAGTTAATAACTTTAACGACCGGATATTGATGCGGTCGTCTATACTATTAACGACAGGGCTTGTAACGACCGTTGACGACCAAATTTTTACGGTCGTTATAGTGTTTTAACGACCAAATTTTAACTTTTAACAACCGAATTTTCCCTCGTTAAAGAGCATTTTTCTTGTAGTGTTGAAAAAGAGTTTAATGGATGTTTAGGAATTTAAAATTGGATCTTTGTGCAAAGTATTAGATTGTTCTTAATAAGAGGATTTAATGCTCAGAATGATAGTCTGAATAAGCTATCTGGCTTTATATCACTAGTTTTCCATAATCACTTGTATTCCTTTTAGCTGAGTCATTGCAATATCAGTTGAGGTGGATAGTCCTTTAGCAGAAGTTGTTTTTAATATTTATTTTTACCAATTTACATTACTTGCTTTGTTTAATTTTAGAATTCTCTATTTAAATCTCTACTTAATCATTTTGACTTTATAGCTTTAGTTGTTAAGTTACTATTTTTAATTTATTAAACTTTCATCATCACAAAACTTTGGATTTCTTTTATTATTGGCATACAGTGTTCATTCTAAAATCTGAAACAAGTTGCACTTATACAATTTCCCTAAGGTACCATATTTAAGGTCTTAATCTTATTTTCCTATATTACTAGCCAATCCAGTACACTTGCTAGACACCGGCCACTCCCCAAACTAGAAAGTACAACGATCAATGATACAGAAAGTGGCTCAATATAACCCACACAAAGGAATGCATCCTGAGGATCCATCTTTAGTCATAGAATATGTGGGTAGCCATGGGCACCGAAAGCTGATATCACTATCTACCATAGTAGCCATCTAGATAACCCCCTCATGAGGTGAGTAGAAGTCACATGTCCTTTGTTTAGGTATATAATGCCTTAGAGAATAAGTGCCAATCACTCTTAGATGAGGCTCTATCAGCAATCTCAACTTCTCCTATAGCCAAACCTTAAAAAAAGTCGTTAGGGTGAGTTAGATTCATCTCAGGCGAAAATAAGGCAGGAATATATAAAAATTCGAAAGGACACATTCTCCAATAAGAAAAACTAGTTTGAAAACCCACAAGGGGTGCACTACCTTAAAAATAATGGTGAACCTAGAGTAATAAGGGGTTGCCAATAAGACAAGTAATGGGATCAACACAAACAACATCTAAGTCAAGAACGGTCTCCACTAAAATAAGAGGAAATGGGGCCAGCCCTTTGCATAGACCCTCTATAATGCTAAACAAGTTGTAATATCCAGTCAAACCATCTGATGTCATGGTCAAGTATCGAGCAAAGCTATATTATAGGATGACACCGGTTTGGTGTGTAGGAATGTCAGAAAAATCATCCAGAGCTTCAATCAGGATATCTAGTGAAATGGGCTCTTCTTGTGATACTAACCCAAGGACAACATAGGGAAGAATGTCCAAGGCTTGTGCTACCTCTCTTGACTAATTTAGTACACCATAAAGTATGCATGGAAAAGTGCTAGGAGCAAATCTTGAGCCAAGGATATTGGCAAACTCCTTGGCCAGGGGCCATAGTTCCCGGTGTATGAATTAGAAAATGTAAAATATCAAGTCCCAACGTCGAATCACAAATAAAATTAGTGTAGAGTCAATTCTTAATTGCCTCAGAAATTTCAAGTCAACATACAGGGCCAAAAAAAAAGGTTTTTCTATATTCTAAGGTCATCTAATAATCGTATCAATTTGTGTATAATGGAATTTGTCATGGTGGGAATATCTAGGCAGTCTACATGGAGAAAATAAAAATAATTGCAAATAAAATGGAAACAAAAAGAAAAGAGAGAAAGGAGAAAGAGAAATACATATAAAAGGGGTTAATTGGGAAGATGGAGAGTTAAGGCACAAAAATGAAGGAAGAAATCAAGTTATTTATAGGTTTTCCTTGATAAACGGTCATCACTCAGGAGCAACTCATGGCCTAGCCATCTGTTACCCTTGGACCACTTAAATGGATTCTCTTGCATTTCTGTATGGCAAATGCATTGCACATATACATCTCTTGCATACATTTTGTGTTTATTTTTACAAGTACTATAAAAGATATGCTGATATTACTGGAATTCCCCAAGGTTTCAAAAATTTAGGTAGTATACATTTAGGGAGTATTTGGCACATAAAATAAAATAAAATAATAATAAATAAATAAATAAATAAATAAAATGAAAATGAATAGATTGTGAAATAATTTGTTGGTCTTAGAAACTTTTTTGTCATATGTAAAATAAAAAAATGATAAAATAAAAGAGAAAAAGAAAAAAATAAAAATAAATTCAAAAAATTCAATGAGAGATGGGACATAAGTGGCACCTGTCACTCGTTATGATAGATGGTTGACCAATGTCTAGCAAGTGTACTAGATCGGCTAGTAATATAGGAAAATATAGATTAAGACCACAAATATCGTACCCAAGGGAACATGGATTGCTAAAGATAATATCTATAGATGAATTGAATAAATCTGAGATTATTTCCCAATGTTTTCGATTTAAGAAATAACTAAGTAAATAATTAACTAAAATTAGACAAACATGAATTAAACACAAAGCAATAACTGAAATACTCTTGCTAAATGAACTATCCATCTCAACTTCCATTACAATGACTTAATAACAAAAGTAACACAAGTGATTATGGAAAAACCAAATAAATAAAGCTTGATATATCTTGAATCAAGAATATCTTTCTTAAATAGCAATTGTTTAATCACATTGAATGCTCATTTATCATATATAGAATACCATCTAATTTAAGTAGATGTGTGATGAAAAGAATTATGGCTATTATAGATCAAGGTTTTAGTGGATTAGAGTGGCTTATGGGTGTGTTGTGGTGTTTAAATGTGAAAGGGGTGATAGGAGAGTGTGTGTGGGTGAAAAGAGATTGTGAGTGAAAGAAAAAATGAAAAAGAGAAGGTAAATTGTGAAGTTTGTGTGCATGTGTAACACCCTAATCCACTAACCATGCATAATCATCAATCACCATTATAACCTAGCAAGATAAGGCATAAATAATAATATACAGCACAGGCCATAATAATTACATGCCACAATAACTTAAAACAAACTTATAATTAAAAAGGCCTAACATAATGCCAAAGAAAATACATAATGAAATCCTCAAGCAACTGTACTTAGTCAAATCTTCTCTTCAAAGGCTGACTAGCCACCAGCTATCGACCCACTAGAGCTTAATCAGTACCTACACGGATAACAAATCCGTGTTAAGCTATAAAGCTTAGTGGGGAACCCAACTCCAAGGATAAACTCTAATAAAATATCTTAAAATCATTACACCCTTCAAATTTAAGGAAACATATAAGTCTACAATATTAAACGATCTCACCCTTATTATGCCAAACGAATTTGCAATCTTAAACATGAGTATTATTCTTACAATCATCTAGACCTCATAGTAATCGATAGCACAGTTTTCATCATAAGCATTTAATCACATTTATTATGTATGAGATACCTTTAATGTTCAATCAAAACATAAGGGAGTATATATATATCATACATCATCAATAAGAGTTATTTTAGGTGTCAATACTTCATGTATGTCATGCAATCATAGTTATATAATACAGAGCAGAGAACTACATTTCATTAAAATCATTCTAGCCAAAAAGAAATTTAAACCAAGCAATATAGTAGGCCATTATCATTTTCACATTATATAGGTGAAGCAAATGAATATATATATATATATATATATATATATATATATATATATATATATATATATATTTCTTAATTTCAAGTAAATTGCTGAGTCTTTTAAACTTTTAATAGCCTGCCAAGTACTAGTTCAAAAGGTGGATAACGGGAACAATGGATATCGAAGGTATCAAACGATGGACCTAAAGGGCCGAACTATGGTTCCATAAAGGAACAAAACACTAGACCCAAATGGGGTCATCAATGGTTCCAGCAAGGAACAAACAATAGACCCAAAAGGGTTGAACGATGGTTCCATAAGGAACAAGACCCAAATGGGGTCAACTATGGCAACTACATAATCCCTCTAGGCATGCCTATCTAATCTACAATCGAACTAAGACCCATAGGCTTTATCACTTTAAGAACATCTTTCATTCATCATATTCTTTCTTATTTAATATAACATTTACTTAAAGCCATTTTCCACAATTGAACACATATTATTCATTTCTGTAGCAATACTAGCTTAAATCTTGGATATTCAATGATACATATTACCTGTTCATATACTTGCATAGCTACCAGATAAGTTATATCATGCACTAGGATGCTTTAGCATAATAGTAATTGAGTATCATACAACACTAGCTTAAAATCAATGTTTTAAAGCTTAATGCAATACACATCATTGAACATACGCTCATGAAGTGACAACATGCTTTTTAAATTCTTGATTGACTATGCTTATACCTATCATGGCAGTTCATGAGAATAAAACCATACATATAGTTGTATAAACCATGAGCACATGATTCCACACATAAAAACATACTCACTAAAGAAGAACATACCTGAGTGGTTCCTCAATACCAATTCCTTGGTTTCATCGTACTCACTTTAATCACTGTCTATTCAATTTATCCAATACATTATATACATGCATTTGCTGTCACACACTTGGTGAAAGTGTTCAAATATGGACTTAACATCTACCTATATTACTAAGTATTGCCTTAGAAAAACTTCACCACTCATTTGTCCCCTTAGAAATCGTAGTCTCTTAACCACCACCCATGAAAAAATATAATCATTATTTACATTACTTATGGTCCACTTAATTCTCTCCAATTATATTTTATAATATGGGATTCATGATTCATGAAGAATTTATAGCTTAGAGTGTGAAGTAGAACCAATAAAAGAAAGCATGCGAGTGGCCATGCCCAAGAAAGAAGAGAAGGCATACACGGCCACGCAAGAAGAACAAAGGCCAAACGCGTGGCCAAGCAAGAGGAGAATGGAGCCATTCATGTGGCCACGTGAGAAGAAAGGCAGCCATTCACGTGACCACGCAAAGAGAAAGGGCAATGCAGTGCGCGGCCGTGTAAGAAGAAACCCAAGCTATCATGTGGCCATGCATGAAGAACCAAAGAAAACTCAAGGCCATGCCTGGAAAACCAAAGGAAATCACGTGGCCACGCAGGGAGAACTAAAGGAAACACACGGTCAAACATGGAAAACCAAAGGAAAGCACGTGGCCACTCAAAGAAATAGCTAAAAGAGAAACAAAGGCATGTGTGGCCACGCAGAGGAATAAGGGATAGGCTGCATGGCCACGTATAAGGACTCGGCAGCAAGGGTTCAAAACCCAGATTTCCTGATTATGCAATCATGAAATTAAATGACAACCCTCACCCTCACTTACTTAAATGATCATTGAAGTCTCGATTCATCTTATACTCATCAAAACTCACTAGATTAAGCATTTAATCTTACTAACAATACCCATACACAAAAAGGAAAAGAAAATATATACAGTAATAGATGAAACAAATTCTCGTACCTCATACCAGCTTCATCTCTTTCAAAAAATCCACAGATTTAGTTCTTTCTTCCTTCTCCTAGTCTTGATCTATCTGTTTCTCCTCTCTCCTTAAATCTTAACTCACAAACCCTAACTCCCCTTCTTTAACCCGTAACCAGCAAAGATAGAGAGAGAGAGAGAGAGCTATCCCTTAAAATGCCGATCACCCATCTCAAAACCCTTGTTTCCCTTCTCCAAGAAGCTATTGAAATATCTCATCATGAAATTCCAAAATTGCCCTTATTCATCTTAACCCCAACAACTTATTTGTCTTAACATCTAACACTCAAACTTCTTATTTGTTTCAACTATATCCTTCTTTATCTTAATTTTTAACCATACTCAATTTACATACATGTTGAAATTACCAAAATATCCCTAATGGAACTTAACCTTAACAATGCAAAATAATTCGATATTTGCCTTAATTAACCATAATTCTCGTCACTTTACTATAATTCGGTTAGGGCCATGATTGGGTCCTTACAACATGTGTGAGTTGAAATTGGCCAATTCGGTGGAATGGAGAAATCTATTCTACCAAATGGTATTCTACTGTAATTTAAGGCCAAAAATCAACAAAAAAAAAAACATGAATTAAAGCATATGGTAGAATGAGAAGGACATTTGGTGGGATGATGAATCACCATTCGATGGAATCAAAATTGATTCTACCGAATGTTTCCTTAATGGATTACAAAGGCACAAATTAAAATAATTAAGCACAAATACGAGCATCCCTCATTCGGTGGAGTGAAAATAGATTCTGTGGAATCATACAATCTATTCTATAGAATAAATTTCTATTCTTCTAGATGCTAAGCCTCTGCACAATCGAATTATTTTTTCTTTATAGCAAAACACTGCTACACACAATTCTAACTTGGTTTTCACCTGGTTTTTAGCTCTTTTGCTCTAATTTATTCCTGCTTAATATCAATCAATCCTATAAAATTATTTTAATCATTTCAAACCATAAGTAACCCCTCTATACAAACTCAACTCAAATTGCAACAACTTATGAATAATCTGATATAAAACATAAACTTTTGCTATTTTGCATTTCAAACCTACTTCTAACTTAGCATATGATTAGTCTCCCTAAGTTCATAAAGCAGATAAAGATATCACACCTCTCAAAAGAAAACATACTCACAAGAATCAATTAACCTTAAATTCAACTAAATTCTGTTTCCCTTCAATTGGCACCATAAAAACATATGAGTTCTTCCATTAATCTAGAAGTACATCCTAATTAGGTGCAAGTCTCATTAGAATTTTCTTCTATTTCAACCTCTCACTCTTAACTCATGTATTAAATGACACAGTAAAACATAAGAAAACATGAAGAAAAAGAATTAAACTGTGGAAACCTAGACAATTAAAGTAAAAATAAAAATAACAAACAAAATAAGACTCATAAAAAAATTAACAAAAATTTAAAGAGAAGAGTTAGAAAATTTCTAGTTTTTTGAGTCCCAGCTCAACTAATGTTACTCTCTTTAGAGGCCGAGCTTATGATCCAAATATAGGTTTCTCTAAACTTTACTCCTCATTTTATCCCATTAGTAGAAGAAACTTGTCTATAATATTGCAATTCTTGAATCTCTCTCTTCAATTCTTCCATTTGTGCTCCCAAAACCCATAGAGAATAAGACTCTTTAACAAAGGATGGTGGTGAATAAGGACTTGGTGCATGTGTACTCGTGAACTCCTCCGTTTGTCTCTTTAAATCATTCAATTGTTGTTGTAAAAGGAACAATGTATGATCTTAGACATCATCTTGCATCATCTTGAAAAATGGATCAAATTTTTCCTGCAAAGAAAAATCACCAAAAAAAATTAAAAAAAAATCTCAAACTAATTCAACCAAAGATATTAAACAAAAACAAAATCGTTGTTCCTCGGCAATGACACCAAAAACTTGACTGGTGTCTAGTAAGTGTACTGAATTGGCTAGTAATATAGGAAAATATAGATTAAGACCCCAAATATTATACCCAAGGGAACATGGATTTCTAAGGATAATATCTATGTGTGAATTGAATAAATCTAAGATTATTTCCCAATGTTTTCGATTTAAGAACTAACTAAGTAAATAATTAACTAAAATTAGACAAACATGAATTAAACACAAAGTAATAACTGAAATACTTTTGCTAAAGGAACTATCCATCTCAACTTCCATTGCAATGATTCAATAACAAAAGTAACACAAGTGATTATAGAAAAGCCAGATAAATAAAGCCTGATATCTTAAATCAAGAATATCTTTCTTAAATATCAATTTTCCTATTTAAGGACAATTTAACACTTAGCATAAGAATCTAGTTTTAACTCCCTAAACATTCATTAAAATCTTTTTCAATTAAATTCAACTTTAATTTATTCTTAGTTCCTCCTCTCTCAATATTAACCAATATTACCAATACACAATTACCTCAAAATTAGAAAACAATCATGCATTAACACTGAAGAATTAATCTAAGAACAATCAAATCATACATTACACTTAAATCAATTCTTAATTATTGAACCAATAAACTAATAACCAATCTTAACATAATAAAAGATAAGAATATGCTGAAAACTAAGAAATAATCAAACTTGCATTGAATTAAAGCACAACTAAGTCATTACAATAAAAGATTGAGGGTTTAAGTTTCCCTTAGCAAAAAAGAAGAAAATTACTTACCAAACATGATAAAAATAAAAGAAAAATTAAAATAAAGATAATTGCAAACTAAGAAAAATAGAAAAACAGAGCTAAACTATTATACAAAATTTAACTAAAAAGAATTAAAACTAAAACTAAAGAAACAACAGTAGTAAAGAGGCTTGCTCTCTACATCTCCTTTGCTCTCTACATCTCATTAGCTCCCGACTTTTCTTTGGTGTCTTAGTGGCATTTTATAGCTCAATTAAGCTACCACAAGAAGAAATTATGTGCCTTGAAACTTCCTAATCTAAGTGGCAGAAGACTTACTATTTCAGTTGATAGCAAGCTTCCTCTTCTAGTTAGGAAAAGACTTCCAATTAAATTGCACAAGCTTGAACTGGGAGAATAGATTTTGAATCTACCAAATCAAGAAATTTGTAACTTTAATTTGATCCTCACTCGGTAAAGTCGGAAAACACTATACTGAATGCTCTTTCTTGACTTTTCTCATGATTTGGTAGAATGGAAAATTGATTCTACTAAATGCTCCCTATTTCCCTTCTTTAAAGAGCCATTAGATAGAATCAAAAAGTGATTCCACTGAATGGTCATCCTCTGGACTAAACCACAACAAATGTTTTTCTTCTTTCATACTAAACTTGTTGAATTCTCATTTATGTCCTTTAATTTCTTCTTTTTCCTCCAAATAAACACCTAAAAGCACCAAGATACTCAATTAGGTCCTCAAATCACAAGTTTAACAAATTAATTACTAATTAACTAAATAAACACTAAATTAACACAATAAATATATTAAAAACAAACAAAATATATAGATAATTCACACTTATCAATAGCCAGCCTGTTAGTCATATCAAAATTTGAAAAAAAAAAGGCATCTTCTTATTTTTCTTCCTCTTTTCTCCTTCAAACCGCCATTAATGCATTTTTTTGAATTTTCCCCTTCAGTTTTTTAAGTGTTTCTCCCCCGTTTCTTGACCATTTTACAATATGTTTGCATCAATATTCTCTTAGGAATAGTTCACACCACAAGGTCATTTTTATTTCAAATTTCATTAAGCTTTTAGGACACCCATTTTAGCAACTAAAGTTGGTGTTCACTACCTCTTTCTCCTTTTTATAATTTGTTTTCTTTTATTTTATTAGTTAAATTTTATGGAATAATTAAGGATGCTAACCTTGTTATGGGTTTTGTTGATTTTAACTAATTGATTTTTATTAATTTTTTTCGCTTGGCCTGTAGTTTTGTGAATCTATTTGGCTTTATAAGTGTTTTAATTGCAGTAATGTGATTTAAAGTACTTAGCTTAACCCTTGAATTCTACTTACTATGTAAAAATAATAATAATAACAATAAAATAATAAATAATAAATAATAAAAATGAGAAAGCTAAAATTCTACTGATAAAAATATCCTTTTGTTTTGCTTGAATATTGAATTCTATAAAAGCATGATAGATAGTAAAAATAAATAATAAAAAGTGGATGATGCTTGCTTTTCTGAGTATGACCTTGGCATCACCAATAATCTTTCGATATGTTTGATTAACTATAGAAATAAAGAAAGAATAAAAGAGTAGTGGAGTAAATTGCACCTGTGTAGTTAACTTAGTTTGATTAAATGAACTGTTTGGCAGCCATTTAGCCTATGTTATTTATTTAAATTGTGTTTTTGTGTAAGGAGATATGTACATATCTAGCCAAAATGCTATTAAAATTTTGTTAGGATTTTTTTAAATAATTTATAGATTTTAACCTTGATTGGTATGCATGATTGTTAGAACACCCACTAATGGGTTTAGAATTTTGTAATTTATTCGTGGCACTTAATACACATTTCTATATAGGATTGCTATCTCCGGTATAAGTCAGTATGTTGCCAAAATTTTGATAAAATTTTTGCAATTTAGTTCCCACAGTTTAAGATACAATTACTTACATTTCAAGTTATTTCGATAAAACTAACTTTTGACATCTTTTGTAAATGGCCCCACAACGCGAGCCATACATTACACCTGCTTTATTGACTCTTGATTGGATGACCACAGAGGAGGCAAAGAGATATGAGACCTTAGCATGGATCTAGTATGGAGCTAGTAGATTTATGTCCTGCCAGTTCTTAAAGAGCATAGGGATGTTAGGCGAGATAGATGAGTTACTAGTAACAGCAGGGTGGAATGCATTCTTCACACCCTCATTCTTCACCTACCCAAAGGTGGTTAGGGAGTTTTTAGCCACTTTACACTATTAGAGGTTCTAGAGGCTAGATACAGAGGAGGATCTCATGATGTTCAAGGTCAGAGGGATTAAATACGGTATCAACCGATGCCAATTTGCTTAAGCCATGGGTTTGCCCATCGGAGAGGGGGTTCTAGTCCTAGAGAGAGGGGTTTAACAGCAGCATTGGGCAGAGATCACACTTCCTATGGGTGTATACCATCTGAATATGGCCAAAAGCATGTTACTGGCCACTCAGACTTATAGGTAAATATAGAGAATGCTTGCCACTTCATATCTTGGTCGCACCAACAGTTGCTGTGGTGTATATTTTAATACCCTAGTTTCAAAGACTTAAATAGGGTGAGAATGGTGCAAACTTTTGGAATCAATTTAAGTATAAGAGTTTTTTTTGTATTAACCGGTTAGATACTAAGATAAATAGGCAATAGTAATTTAGATGGAATCGGTTATACTAAATTTTTACTTAATTAAACAAGTTATCTAATCTAAATTATAACTTACAATCAACCAATAAAGGCATTAGAATTACAAGACTTCAATTGATCATATAAAATTCAAATAAACACATAAGCATGCAATGATTGGAGAATAAGGTCTACTGTCCCTAGATACAACTCTCATTGTCAAACAAGGGCATCCCCATGTAGAGTCCATAAGCACTCTCATGTCATTATGGGGATAGATGAGAACTATGAGGTTTCATGCCTATTTTTAAGCCCCTTAAAGTGAAACCCTTATCTCCTAAGTGATTTTTAACTTTAAGTAAGTTTAATTACCTTTCCACCAAAATGTCCCATCTCTCATTATGAACAAATTGATTAACATATTACATATGGTGATCAAGCGTACATAATAAATTAAGCACCCAATTAAACTTAAATGATTCATACTTAAAACAAGATAATTATATTAATGAAGATCAATTCATACTTGCAATTCTAATAAAACAAAGTTATCCTAAATACGTGTTGGCAAAATAAACATAAAGAATAAGAATAAAATCAAGTAAAAAGATAAATAGGAGAAGAGAAGAAATTGATTGATGACTCTTCAATGCTTCCTTCTTCCTTAGACTTTACTTTTCTTCATAATCTTTTCTAATTAATTTGGAAGTTACTTGGTAGTTTTTCTCTATCCAAAATATGGTTATCTACATGTATTTATAGACATGAAAGTGTCTCCAATGGTGTCTTTTTGGAGCGGGTTACAAATCTGAAAAGGTATATGAAGAGTTGTAATGGTTGGTCTGAGTGATGAGTCGACACACTAGTGCCAAGTTAGACAAGTCAGCATAGCCAGGCTCTATAACGAGTTGTCACCAATGTAACAAGTTAGAATGCCTTCAACTATTTCATAACTCAGTTTAACATGGCATGAGTAAGTATGTTGAGTCTCTGTGACGAGTCAACACGAACTGTAACGAGTCGGCACAAGCTCTTAAACTTTTTTAAGACCTTTTTCTTTAATACTTGAAAAAAAATTCCCTTATTTATACATCATTTATCCAATTAGGCAGATTTAGCCTACAAAACAAAGAAGAACCTAAAACATAACAAAATACATGTATTAAACTAAAGAATTGATGTAATAACAATCAAAATGGCTATGTTAAATTGCATGACATTAACAGCCCTAGGTCGGTCAATGCAGCCGATATTTTCTATTTATGGGCCATGTATAAGAGTAAATGAGTGGATATTAGCCATGACATAGTGGCCACTCTAGATAGATTAGCCATATAGCCCACCATACAGATTTATGTAGAAGGAGTGGTGACCCATCTGCTTTTAAATTTACGGTCAGATGAGGGGACATTTAGGCCACCACTTGAAGAGGAGATCTTCATAGATCGACATGCAGCCTGCACTATAAGGATGATTGAGCTGGTCTATAGATATACAAAATAGTATAGCCTTTTAATAGTGCCTAAGACTATACGACTTGTAGGTTAGTACCAATTGTATTAGAGCTGCCAAAGGATGGGGGTTGATATTTCCAATTTTTATCTATGTTTTAATGTGTTTTAAGGGTGTTTTAGAGTTTAATTGATGTTAATTTGGTGTGTTTTATGTTTAAAATTAATGCATTTTGAAAATTTAGAGTTTTAAAGTTAAGATGTGTTAATTTTGTAGATTTTAAAGGCTAAGTTTGGAAATCAACCCAGCTAGGACAAAGATGTGGTTCATCCAAGTTAGTTGAAGTATAATTCCTTTAGTCCAGTAGCTAATGACCTAGCTGGGAAAACCCTTTGGTTTAATCGGTTCACATTAATTATACAGGAGACAAAACCTAGTGACCTAGTTGGAACACTTAGGCTTGTTTACTTGTAGAAAACAAGGCCTATTTTTTGAAAAATTTTCCTATAGAAAATAGAAAATAGAGTATTATGTTTACATAATGAAATTTTGCTAAATGGAAAATAGAAAACAATTTTTCTAATTTCCTAAAATATAAAAGGGTATGGAGAACTGCTTTCAGATGTTCTCCAAAATTTCCATTTTTCATAGAAAACACAGCATTTTTTTGGAAACCACGTCCGCTCTTCATATCCATTGTCTTCATATCCCATCTTATGCTTTAAGTGCTTTTTTTCTTATCAATATTATACTCACTATTGCTTCTTAGTTTTCAAAATCATTTCTCTTAATTTATCTCAACAAATTAGATTGCTACAATCGAAATCAAATTTGAAACGATTTCCTTGATTCATCTTGCGATTATATCTATTTAAATTGAATTTATGATATTTGGGAGACAATTTCAATTGGTAAAGAGGCTATTAATGAGGGGATTTCAAGTTTGTTTTCTCGTTTTATCTTTTCATTGTAATATTTTTGTGTTATCAAAGGTGATATTTAGCTGGGTTTAGCTGAAATTTCAATCTTGAAGTTTTAATCCGATGTATTGTTCTCCTATTTTGTGTAGATTCTATATGCTCTGTATTGTTTGTCACCTAGACTTTGGGATTATTTTTCATTTTCGGCAACCCAAACTATCCTTTCTTCAATCTTTTCTCTTCAATTCAGGTAACTTCAATTTTTTCTCTCTCCACTTCTTGTTCGGTCAATTGATTATTTTATTTGGATCCTAGGAAATCCCCAAGGGAAATAAAAAGGACTAGCTATCTATAAAGGGAATTTTCAAATGTTACTTTCTTTTGTTTCGTATTTTTAAAGTTACGTGGCTGATACATTAACCTACAATTTCGAATTTTATTTTTCAGGGATTAAACTTTAATTTTGATCCCACAGGAGTGTAATTTTTCTTTTTGTTGAATTTTCATTTTACTGAAATTTAAAATAAGTGCATGGATTTCTTATATTGACATGAACAAATATTCAAATGTTGCATATTGACTTGCATAGGTGATTTGCAGTGTCTTTAAATTACTTGCATTCCCTTTCTGGTTCGGAGTATTACAGTTTAAGAGATGTTTAATTGTCTGTTATTTGCTGAAAGTGAATGGGAAAAGGAAACAAAGGGGTTTGGAAAAATAAAGAGAACTGATGAGGCAATGGTCAAACATGTTATACATAATTTTCTCTGTTTTCTATTCAATGGAATAAATTTTTGATACATGTGAAATTGGAAGAAAATTATAGTCCAGATCAAATGCCATTTTCCACTTGTAGAAAAATTGAATTCTTAAAAGATCTGTAACTTAATACATTAGAAATTTGCAGCATAGGTTTTTGGTCTATTTTGCCCGGCATTATGTCTAGTCAAGTTCTCAAATAATTCTCTTTTTGGTATTGTAAAGACTTGTAATGTTTCTCAATTATTGTTCTTAAGAATTGCTTCCTTTATCACTATAAATTGGAATGGTAATGTGATCATGCTAGAGGACTTTGCTAACGTACCATCAATAGGAGTCATATTGAATAATTTACTTACATAAAAGTAATGTGGGTGAACTACAGTTTGGGATATGTATGTTCCATCTGGTTAGACCATGACTTACTGAATTTCCCTATTATTAGTTGAGAACCTTAACATATGGTATTCTTAGTAGCTTAGGAATTAAGCATGACAGAGATGATGGGTCTGCATGCATGCCTGTTGCTTGTGAATGTGGTACTCAATTCTTCCATTTACAAATTTTGATCCTTACCAGGATAAAATTGTTATATATATATAAAAGCAAAGGGTTATTAGTAGGCAAAGGCTTTATTTTAGTGCATTGCTGGTGACCATATGAAGGTTTTCTAATTTTATTGGCAGTAATACTTAAATCGATGCCAATTGATTTTGCATGCTTTCTTTTTATTGTACTTGTTTATTACATCTCATGTGCATATTATACTTTTGTACTTTGGTTACATTTATTAACTGTAAATATCTAGGAAATTTGTTTTTTAATGTATCATTACATTTGTGTTATAGTTTGTCATACAATTATACTTTTAGATTTTTCTAATTGTTCAGTTTACAACCATTTATGTGGGATATTATATGGTTTCTGTCAAGATGGTCCCGTACATTTCTAAATCCAGAAGAATATAGTGATAGCAATTTCAATTTAGGCCATGATCATGAGTATCATTATCAGCAATTGCTCTCCAGTAAAGCCTTGATCAGTTTTTTTAGAAAAGAAAATCAAGGCAAAATTGTGCTCGACCTTATTGTTCTCATCGTAGTGACAACACTCTTGTCTTATCCTGGAGAGAAGGATTTGCAGGTATGAGTTATATGACATTTCCCTAATATACTCTCAATTACTTCTAGTATTTCCTCCATTTTTTGCTTTTTTTTATAATTTTGATATGTATGTCCATAGTATTTGAAATAGTAAAATTATAGGTTCATTTTTATTCAAATGTTGTACTATATACTACATGCTTGTCTTTAATTTTATTCAGGATTAGTATAATAGTCTTTCATTCCTAAACTAGGTGATTAAAAAACCCAGCAAGAGTGATATTGTTTGTTTCAAAGTAAGTTTCAGATGACCTTTAAACTAGAGTTAGTAATGTTTACGTGTAAATCACAACCCATGTCTGCACATGGTGTTTGCTTATGTGTGACCTGAAACTAGTAAGATGTACTATTAGAAACCCTGTGAAGTCTCTTGGGATCTTTTTTCCCTAAAGTTGCCCATTTACTTGAAAATCCATTTGAAGGAATGAAGCAAGCTCAATAATGCTTGTCTTGGGAAACCGGTCTGTGGGTGGACCTGATTATGTTTGTGCTTTGTTATTCTACGGCCTAGTTTGCAAAATTTCCCTGAAAAGGTAGATAATGACTCTGCTGGGCATGGCACTATAATGTGAAATGTGGAAATTTTTTTGCTTGCAACAATATGCTCTTACTAGTAGAACACTTACAGTGCGACCGATGGTTGTTTTCTATGCAAGAGTTACTGAATTTTTTTGGTTATATGAACTGTCAAGGATTGGACAGTAAGAGATATCAAGTTACATTGGTCTATAGTCTTTTAAGAACAATATTGACAAGAATGATATATTGGATTTCTTGTGCTCTTGATATATTGACATAATGGACTTGCTTTTTGCATTTTATATTGCTTATTTGAGTTATAGTATAGAGCTATCGACACATTGAACTTAAAAGCTTTCACTGACAATTTAGCCTTCATCCTGTTCTTGAAAATAGGAGATGTAACATCCTTATATTTGGGTTCCAAATTGTTCAATTTCTTAATGTCCCGGCGATGGAAATGAGGCTTATTTCGTGCTCTACTTTTTTTTCTTTGTGAATGTTCAGAGACATGCTTGTGTGATATTCAAAGAAAGAATACAATTTGGTTTGTATCTCTCTTAACTGGAAATTTGACATTGAATTGATAGTTTTTCCTTCCTTTTTCTTTGCCCCTCCAACAAAATCCATTTGTCATGATATTGGTACATTTGTATATCTCCCTTCAACTTGCCATAAGAAAATATATAACTTCCAACTTCTTTAGGACACCTAAGCTGAACTTGATAAGTTGCTTGGTTACAACAGATTGGTCTTAGAACTTGTACAGATGTAGCTGAATTTGCATGTACATCTCATGTTATATTGTTGTTATAATGAGTGCTCACTTTAATGCTTATAGTTTCTTTTCCCTGTTCATTGAAAGGACTCCAATAATAGTTGCTTAAAAGATATATGTATATGTACATAAATATTTTAATTTATTAAGGTTAACTCCATTTATGAACATATCTTAAAAGTTGACAAACATTTAGATTTTTCTTAGGTACGTAAGTGATGAACATGGATTTTAAGCCTATATTCTTTTCTTATAGAATTGATTGACATATTTCTTGTTATTTTTTAAATTCTCAAATATGTGCTTAAAATATATTTAAAAATTTTTATGCTTCATAAAATGTAAATTTTTTTATATATAAGATAATTAGATTGGGGGAAAGAATGGAAATGGTGAAGAATTGAAAGATTGGTCTGACAGTAGTGAACTCGCTTTTTAAAATATTTTATACGAAAGAGTTAAAAAGGATCTGAATGGTACGCCATCTTTTAAACCATTAGATTGGCAAGAAATGGATGACAAATTGTATATAACAGTGGGAGAGAGATATGGTATTGAAAAGATATAGGGAAAATACAATCGTCTTTGGATGAAACATCGACAATTTGCTGAATTATTGGAGCATACCAGGGTAACTTATGAATCGTATTCAAACACCATATTTGCTATTGAAGATATTTGGAAAATGTTTTACAAAGTAAGGATATTATTAATTTAACTTTTTAATTATTACTTTTTTACATTAAGATACATATTACTAATATCAATATTTAAAATTTTTTTCAATTAAATTACAGAAGCACAAGAATTTTAAATCATTTAAGAAAAATGGATGCAAGCATTATAATCTATTGGGTCAAATTTTCAGTAAATCTATTGCTACCGGGCATCTACACCATGCTTCTACATAAATATCTTATGATTCAGATGATGAGCGTCAAATTGAAGAAGAATTTCTTCAAAGGGGCATTCATCATGGATCAGTTGGAGAAAAAATGGTGCTTCTAGTTCAAAAGATAATCGAAGTCCTACCAATTACAATCTTGGCTCTAATAGAGCTAAGAAAGAAACCAAATTTGAAAAATTAGATTCATGTTTGGAAATGTGGGCTACTTGTTTAAGTACTAGAGCTGAAAAGGAATTAGTAAAAGCCAAAATATATAAATTAGAAAGCAATCAAGTTACAAGTGTTGAAGCTGATCCATATTTTATAGAGGCATGTATGAATATTTTGGAAGAAATGGAAGATATTTCTAGTGCTACTTATAACAAAGCACTGGAAAAGTTTATCAATGTAAAATGGAGAAAAATGTTTGTCTTAATACATAATAATATAAGAAGAGATTGGATTGAAAGTTTATGTAAATGAACATTCAATATTTTTTTAATTATATTATGTAATATGCCTTAACTTATTAAGCTAAATTTTGTTATCTAATTTTTTTGAATAAATATATATAAGTTGTTTGTTTTCATTTTTTATTTGTTTATTTTATTTTTTCCTTAAATTTTATAATTTTTTTTAAATTGATGCTGGATTTATGGACAAAATTTGCATCAAAATCAAGTATTAGTGTATTCAACGAGTAGTGATAGTTCTAGTAGTGATGAGGATGAAGATATTTTAGATTTACTTTTAGTTAGATTTTTTATGTCTTGGAATTTTATAGAAAGGGTTCCTTGCAAAACTTCAATACTTAGTGGAAAAATTATATTTTTGAAGTTCTTATAGGAAATTCAACTAGGTGTTATGAAGGGTTTCGTATGGCACCACATGTGTTTATAAATTTATGTGAAAAATTAAAATTGATGGGTTTATTAAGAGATAAAAGGGATGTTAGCGTAGAAGGAGTGGCAATGGGTTTGTCAGTTTTATGTCATAATCTTCATCAAAGAGTTATAATAGAACGGTATCAACATTCACTTGCTACTATTCATAAATGGTGTAAGATGGTGATTAGAGCATTGGCTACTTTAGGTACTCACTTGATTAAACATGTGAATAGATTTCCTGTGCAACCAGAAATTCAAAATAATCCCAGATGGTATCCATATTTTGAGGTAAAATAATATATTATTAAAATATTATTATTTTATTATTTTAATGATTATATTAACACTACATATATATACAATATTAACTTTAAGTTAAATATTCTTCCTTTGTCTGGTTAAGAAATGCATAGGTGCAATAAATGGTACTCATGTGGCAGCTTGGTCACCAGCTTCTAAATGAAAGACCTTTCATGGTAGAAAGGCAACACTTGTGACTCAAAATGTTATGGTCGTATGTTCTCATGATATGTTATTTACATTCATGTACACTGGATGGGAAGGGACAACAAATGATTCTAGAGTATTTCTTAATGCATTGACAAGATAGGAAAATAATTTTCCTCTTCCAAGTGGTGGTAAGAGTTTTTATTATTATTTCTCTCTTAATATTAATTTATGTTATTATCATTTGATTAATATAAATATTAATTGTAGATTATTATTATGTCGTGGATGCTGGTTATCCCAACATACCCAGATTTTTGGCTCCATATCGCGGTGAAAGATATCATTTAAATGAATTTCGTGGCTGGGGAAGAATTACAAGAAAATATGAATTATTTAACCAGAGGCATTCATCCCTACGTAATATGATAGAAAGGGCATTTGGAGTGCTAAAAGCTAGATTTCCAATTTTAAAATCAATACCAAACTATCCTTTATGTCAACAAAAGCATATTCCCATTGCATGTTGTACATTGCACAATTTTATCAGAATGGAAGATAGAGTCGATCAACTATTTACATTATATGGTAGAGAGGATTTGACAATGCTTGAAGAATTCACCGTTGGAGTGCAAAAAGAGGGTACTACTATTGATTTATCCCAACAAATGCAAATGGGGATAGTTAGAAAGGCAATTGCTGATCGATTGTGGAACGATTATAATAATAATAATAGAAATTAGAAATTGATTGCATTTTTTAGTTTACTATCATATTATTTTTAATTCAATCTTTGTTAATTTATAAATATTAAATTTAGTTAAATTATTTTAATAAATTTATAATTTAATTATATATACGTATTATTTCAATTTTTAAAATTAGATTATATATATATATATATATTAATAATATATAATTTAATTTTTTTAATTTATAAAACATTTTCTATTTTTAATAAATGAACATGTTTTTCCATTTTTCCATTTCTTGTTTCCAAAAAAAATAATTTTCCATTTGTTGACAGGTGAACGCATTTTTCAAATTTTCTATAGAAAATAAATACTCCAATTTTCTAAGAAAATAGAAAACATAAAACTATTTTCTATAAGTAAACGCACCCTTAGTGGTTTAGCTAGGTCAAATTAAATTCTTTTCCAAAATTGAAAGCTTTTTAGCAGCTCAATGACTCTTGGTAGCGGTTGGACTTTTGTTATTTTAGGTCGTTTAGTGTTTTTACATCAGAGATGAATAGTTAGACATACTTATATCAAGTTAGACTTAGGTTTATGATTCAAGCACAATTCTTTAGCTTAGTTTTATTCTTTTAAGGTTAATTTCAACTTTTTCTTTGTTAGTTTTCAAGAGTTGAAGATCAAGTCAGGGTTCATCTTATGAGTATAGTATTTGGTTTTTCATTCTTTTATTTATTTTTAATAGTGAATAGTGAGTAGTTTTCTTCTTTTCTTGAGGAAAACTTAAACCCTCATTTTCTGACTATATTGACTTTTGATTGACCTTAAATTCAATATAAGTTGCTATTTCATAATTCCTTTGCTTATCTTTATCTTTGATTATATTTCAATTTGTATTTGATGTATCAAATAGATGGTTGAATATGAATTTGATTATTAATTAATGATATGCATGACCTTTCTCCTATATACTTATTGTTAGTGCTAAATCCGCAAGCACACGGTTCACCGATTATAGTACTTAAGATATCATTCCCATAGGGAAAGGATAAGGGATTAGACACTATTACTTAATTCTTAATCTTGTTTACAATGTTCATAGGTTATATTGTTAAATTAACTAAAATCTACATTAGACCTAGAAATATCTACTTAATTATTAATCAAAGAAAACAATTACATATTAATATTTTAAGATATGAATTGAACTTGAATGTATTCTCTTACTTTAAATTTAAATCTTATATTGCAAACCAAGTTGGATTACTGTCCTAATTCATTCTCTCGAACTGAAATAGTTATTTTTAAGACATGCATGTGAATTTTTAACCCTTAATTCTCATTAATTGCTAATTAATTACATACACTTATTTTAAGTTTAATTGCCAACCTATAGTAATTATTTTGATATCCTGATCTCTCAAGCAATATTTCAATAATGAATCTTTATTAGTTATAAGAGGGAATACATAGCTTGATCATATTCTCACTTTTAATAATCATGCATAAAGTACTAATAAAGAATTCTGTAAATAAGACTAAATATATTACTAAGAACATATAAGATATAGATATCATTTTTCAAGTTCCTAAAGAAAATATAATTTACTAATTACAAAAAAAAAAGCAAATAGATAAGAGATAGTAAGAAGAAATCTCTCAACCCTTTTCTACTTTCTAAGTAGATAATCTTATTTTTGCCTGTCTTCTTCTCTAAAACATTAAGTAAAATATACTAATAAAGACAGAAAATTTTTTCTTCTTCTTTTTCACAAAAATTGTTTTTTTAACTAGTTCTTGTGTCAATATATATATATTGGATTCCAATCATTGTGTCCTTAAAAAATGCCCCTCTAGAAGTATGCAATCCTTGATGGAATGACATGAATCTTCAAGTATCTTTTCAAAAGTAACCACCATAATTCCCTTTGTTGTCACACCCGCGACAAAACACAAAGTTTTAAATGTTGACTTTCTTTTTTTGCGTTAACCTCCTCTTTTGATGCCTTATTGTGTCGTGCTCGCGACTCCCACCATGCTCGCGACAGAGCTTCTTCTTTTGCTTGGTTTCTACCTATTTTTCTTTAGTTCTAGTTCCTTTACTCCCTACACACACTTACAATAAAAAACACATAAAAGGCACCATGTTTCATATAAAAACTTAACTAAAACTAAATATTTACTTCACAAAAACATTCACAAATAGTGTGTTGATTAACTCACATCAATTCCCCACTTAACATTTGCTTGTTCTCAAGCAAAATTGAAATGCAAGAAAAAACAACAAGCAACGAATAAAGCATATGACAACATTCACACAATTGTTGAGCTTACATTCATATTTGATAGACTTTTAGATGCAACATTTTATAACCTTTATCTCTCTATGTATTAGTCTCAATTTCCAAACTCTCAAGCAATACCCTTGCCTATTCAACTCAACAACCATACACATTTGGAAAATTAGGAAGTTGCAAAGCACAAGAATATAAGCACTCAAGAAATTGAATATCTTAACATGTGTATAGATTATTTCATACAAAATATTGCCTAAAGTAACTCTCACTCAAACACTTTATTATTTCTTCACTCACATGTTTAGGAATTAGTGTTTCACTCTTTCCTTTAATATGCCATTGCATACCATAAGCTTGTAAATGAATAAACATCTCCACTACTAGCACAAGTCAAATGCATGAAATCAAAGGGTCTTATTTAAGGTTGTAACTTAGCTTAGATAGAGGTAGGTCACATTTAGTTAAGTAGCTTATAATGTGTAGAGAAAAAGTGATCACCATATCATAAGAGACTTAAGTTAAAAACATAGCATAATCACATGAAGTTTTAACTTACTATTCTAACTCCCTTATTAATGTCCATATATTATGCTAGTTTTCTTTTTCTTTAAATCATCTATTCACTTTTTTATTTCTTTTCTTTATTTTTTTCTTTATTTTTCTTTCTTTTTTTTTGTTTTTAAACTAGCTTTTGTTCTAACCTTGGAATTATGAAAGAAAAAGGGAGCTAACTAATCCTAATCCTGTATACACTTGACAAGATTTGTCTCAAATGTCATAGCAATCCTAATCCTCTACGCACAAAGGGTGCCAAAAGAAAAGTTTATTGTTCAAAAATTGGATTAAGGTTATCTATGTGCTTAATAACAAAAATTTGCTAAACGCTCAAAATTGGCTACCTAAAGTCAAAAAGGATTAGTTTATTTAAGCAAGTTAAATTGGCTATATTTTAGTGCCCTTATCATTTCTCATGCAAAAACCCACACTAAATGTAATCTCGAAGTTTACCAAAAACAAGTTTTAGAGGATATAGCAGACCAAGGCTCTTATATAAAGAAAGATATCAATGTAAAAGGCTTTAAAAGCTCACTCAGCTATATGTCAAATTACTCTAAGCAATTATTTACCAAATTAATCATATTTACATATGAAAAAATAAACAACTTAAAAAGAACCTATACTAAAGTGTTTTACCAAATCATAACCCTCATTATGCACATAAAGATGTCAAAGTAAAATTACCACTGATATTCCTCAAGAGTTTTGCTAACTAGACCACAAATAACAAAAAAATCAGGTTATCTCATGTCTATACTACCAAATATTCATCAACTACAGAAGCTCCAAAACTATGCAAATACACAACAACCTAAACATGCATATAAGAATAACACAAATGAAAACACAATGCAATTATACTAATTACAATCTAACACATATGTATTAACACATTACATAGACACCTCCCCACAATTGAAGGATACAATGTCCCCATTGTGCAAGGAAACAAAGAAAACATCACATAAGCATAAAAAAAAGAAAGCACAAAAACTCAAATCACATATAAATAAAACAAAAAGAAAATATAAACAAAAATAGAAAAAGGAGTAAATTACTGCCCTCATGTAGCTCCACTAGGTGAATCAGGTGGAGAGGGGCTGAAATCAACGTTGTTTCTTCTGAAAAGGAAAGCAACTTCCGGCTTAGACTCTTGTGACTCTTATACATATCTTTCAACCTTGCCTCCATATGGACCACCTTAGCCTCTAAACTCTTATTGGACTCATCCATCTTGTCCAATCGATCCAGCACCTTCTGCCACCCTAAGGAATTCCCTCCTTCACCAGTAGTAGAATCATTCTCATTCTCATCTTCACTTGTACTAGCAACAGTATCATCATTAGCAATAGGGGATTGATTTTTCCCTCCTTCAGCCCTATCACATCTTTTCTCATAAGAGAAAAATACAGGGAGATAGCCACCTTACTTCAACAACATGGAATTTTGCAAGAATTTGACATCCATCATAGTGACCACCTCATTCTCCTCAAGCTTTAATTCTTGCAATTCTCCCAAGCAACCTAATACAATACCAGTAACCATATGTCCCATGCCTACACTCTTGGTCGTGGCAATGGAAGCATGATATAAACCATTAAAAATAAAATCAATAGAGTAAGGTATCTTTTTAAACTGAATTAGGGACAAAACAAATAAATCCTTGGATTGAATTTTGTTACTCTCTACTCTACCAAATAAGGCATAGTATAAAAACTTATGAAACAATAACAGTACATTATCTTTAATTTACCTATTTGTAGAATTTTTATTATCAAAATAAGGCAAACAAAACAGCACATCAGTAGCAGCAAATTGCTGAGGTACAAAAGTTTGGATATTCAAAGGAAAACCAAACCATTCATGCATTTCCTCAAAAAAAAAATATATTCAATGCCTTCATGCCTAAATTTCATTTTTATCTTCCTATCATCCATAAAAGACAAAGTAACAAAGAATTCAATAGCCCAATCATTCTTAACAGGCAATTTCATGTTAACAAATTACTCTCGTTTCATGTATTTAATATATTTTGAAAATGCTCGAGTAATTCCTAAATCCTCTAACAAAGAAAAATCTAAATGCCATATACCTACATATTCTTTCTTAGAGAAAAAATGAAATTTCTAACCTTTAACCTCATTGTAAATGGGAAATGGACAATCTTACATATCTTGGTGAATGGTTATGCCCCTAGATGGTTGAAAAGAACTCCTAGTAGCCTTCCTTTTGCCCTTGTCTCTGTTGGCCATTATCTTCAATCTCACCATTGTAAACCAGCAAAAAGAGTGCAAACTCACAAAGTAATAAGTGAAAACTGACAAACTTGGAAAAAATTAAACACAAAGTTAAAGAAATTAGAAATAAAGGATGAAGAAGAAATAAAAGTTGAGAGAAATCTAAAGAAAAAGGGCAGAAACTATTGAAAATGGCAGTTTAGGGTTCCAAAACCTATTTATAGGGAGAGATTTAACACTTGCAACGGTTGGAAACTGCCCAAGAATTAAAAATTCTTGTTTTATCATGCTCGCAACAACTGTCACACTCACAATACAATGCCATTTGTTATTCATCATACTCACATCATAGGTTGCACTCGTGAAAGAACCAACCTAAAAATTTCTCCTTACATGGTCGCGCTTGCGATAGCCATCAATTTTTGAAAACTCATGAAAAAGAAAAATAAAAAAAATTGAAAAATACCACATTTTAACATCAAGAAATATGCAAGGCACACCACTACTTAAATTTTAAACAACAAACATCAAAAGATTAAAACAAAAGTATATAAAAAAAACAAATACAAATACAAATATATATATATATATAGAAATATTTATTAAGTACTACTAAAAGATTCACCTTCAACCATATTGAGATAAACATAGGAGACTTCTCTATTAGGAAAATTTATCTCCAAATACACCTTACACCTTTGACCATTAGCTTTAAATAATTCACCCTTAATGTTTTTCAGCTTTAAATACCCATGGTTAAATACTTGAGTTACAAGAAATGGCCCACTCCAAAGAGATCATAATTTTTTGGGAAATAATTCAATTTAGAATTAAAAAGAAGTGTTTTATCCCATACTTTAAAACTCTTATATTTAATGTGAGCATCATGCCACTTCTTTGTCCTTTCTTTATAAATTCTAGCATTCTCATAAGCACTAAGGCGTAACTCATCCAATTCATTCAGTTGCAAACACCTCTACATGCCAGCTCGTTTAAGATCAAAATTTAAAGCTTTAATAGCCTAATAAGCTTTATGTTCCAATTCTACAGGCAAATGACATGCTTTACCATACACTAACCTATATAGAGTCATGCCAACAGGGGTTTTAAAAGCTATCCTATATGCCTAAAGTGCATCATCTAATTTATACACCCAATCCTTACGTGAACTAGAGACACTCTTCTCTAAAATCCATTTCAACTCTCTATTAGAAATTTCTACTTAACCACTTAATTGTGAATGGTAAGGTGTGGTCACCCTATGATGCATCCCATACTTATGCAATAATGAATCAAAAGATCGATTAATAAAATACGTACCCCCATCACTTATAATGGCATAAGGCACTCCAAATTTCTACCCACTTGGACACGTAATCCACTCCAACCAATATATAATTTTGGTCAAATGATGTGGGGAAAGGACCTATGAAGTTTATACCCCATACATCAAAGACCTCCACTTCTAAAATATTTCTTAATGGCATTTCATCCCTCTTACCTAAATTTCTTGTCCATTGGCATTTGTCACAATGAGCCACGAACTTCTTTGCATCTTGAAATAATGTTGGCCAATAGAATCCACATTCAAGAATACGAGCCGCCATCTTCCCACTACCATTATGTCCTGTATACAAAGCTAAATGGCAATGAGATAAAATATCAAGATATTCATTCTCACCGACACATCGACAAAAAACTCCCTCTCTACAAATTTTGAACAAATAAGGCTCCTCCCATAGATAATGTTTGATATCAAAGAAGAACTTCTTCCGCTATTAAGAAGACAAATCATAAGGCATAACCCCTGCAGCAATATATTTAGCATAATCTACATACCATGGAGTATTAAGATGACTAACTAACATTAAGAACTCATCAGAAAACTCTTCATTTATTTCATCATCACCTATAGGTCCATCCTCATTCTCTAATCTCGATAAATGATCAGCCACTAAGTTCTCACTACCCTTTTTATCTCATATTTCTATGTCAAATTCTTGTAATAAGAGAACCCAGTGAATTAACCTAGGTTTAGCATCTTTCTTAGAAAATAAATACCTTACAGCTGCATGATCCATAAATATAATAACTTTAGATCCCAACAAGTATGATCTAAATTTATCACATGCAAAAATAATAGCTAACATCTCTTTTTCTGTGGTTGTATAATTCAATTGAGGACCCGAAAGAGTATGACTAGCATAGTAAATAACATGCAACTTCTTGTCTTTCTATTGATCTAAGACACATCCTACAGCTAGGTCACTTGCATCACTCATGATCTCAAAAGGCAGGTTCCAATCAAGTGAAGTTATAATAGGTGCACTTATGAGGGCTTTCTTTAATTTCTCAAAAGCTATTATGCATGCATTATTAAAATTGAAAGGAACATCTTTTATTAAAAGATTTGTCAATGGCTTTTCAATTAAAGAAAAATCCTTAATAAATCTTTTATAAAAACTAGCATGTCCTAAAATGACCTCACACCCTTTAATGTAGTAGGTGGAGGCAATTTCCCAATCAATTCAGTCTTAGCCCTATCTACCTCAATCCCTTGCCTTGAAATTTCGTGCCCTAAAACAATCACTTCCTCAACCATAAAATGACATTTCTCCCACTAGAGCACTAAATTTGTTTCCTCACATCTAGTTAAGACTTTATCTAGGCTATGCAAGTAAAGCTCAAATAAATCTCCATACACAAAAAAAAATCATCCATGAATACTTCTATTATCTCCTCAATCATATCCCCAAAAATGGAAGTCATACACCTTTGAAAAGTTGCAGGTGCATTACACAAACCAAAAGACATCCTCCTATATGCAAAAGTACTATAAGGACAAGTGAAGGTGGTCTTCTCTTAGTCACTAGGGTAAATAAAAATTTGGAAATAACCTGAGAAACCATCAAGAAAATAATAATGAGAATGACTAGCAATTATTTCTAACATTTGATCGATAAAATGGTAAAGGAAAATTATCGTTCCTAGTGATTGCATTCAATTTTCTATAGTCAATGCAAACCCTCCACCCTGTGGTTGTTCTAGTAGGAATCAAGTCCCTATTCTTATTCCTTACTATAGTTATCCCGACCTTCTTCGGTACACATTGAATAGGACTAACCCATTCACTATCTAAAATAGGATAAATAATCCTGGCATCTAACAACTTAATGACTTCTTTTTTAACAACTTCCTTCATGTTAGGATTTTATCTTCTTTGCCTATCAGCCTTAGATTCATAGCTCTCATCCATGTGAATTCTATGTATGACCATAGTTGGGCTAATTCCTCTTAAATCTTAAATCTGCCAACCTATACTTCTAATTCTCTTTCTAACCACTTACAATAACATCTCTTCTTGTTTACTCGTAAGTCTATTAGAAATAATAATTGGTAAAGTAAAATTTATTCCAAGAAATGCATACCTTAAATAATTAGGTAACTCTTTCAACTCTACATTAGGAGCATTTACAATTGATGGAGGTAATGGATCCTCAATTTGATGCAAAATTTCTAGTTTGTGAACACCTTGATCCACATCCTTATTGATCTCTTCATCTTAAGAGTCTACCATGGAATCTTCAATCCCTAACACTTCCAATACACATTCATCAATGACATCAATCTTCATGCATACATTATCCTCCTTAAGGTATTTAAGTGTTTTATCCATATGGTACTCTACACTATCATTCCCTACTCGTAAGATTAATTTACCTTCTGGCACATTAACTAAAGCCCTAGTAGTATTCATGAAAGGTCTACCCAAAATTAATGAGCAATTAACATCATAAGCAAAATCAAGTATCACAAAATTAGCTGGTAAAATAAACTTATCAACTTTAACTAATACATCCTCAATAATACCATATGGTTTTCTTTAAAGACTGGTCAGCAAGTTGTAACACCATAGAAGTTGATTTCACATCCTCTAAACCCAATTTCTTCAAGATTAATAATGGCATGAGGTTTATACTAGCCCTTAAGTCACAAAGACACCTAAGAAACTTTATATCCCATAAAGTATATGGAATAGTGAAGCTACTAGGATCTTTCAATTTAGTTGGTAAGTTATTGGTGATAATTGAACTACAATCCTCTGTCAAATCAATAGTGGCTACATCCTTCTAACTTCTTTTTTCAGAAATTAAATCTTTCAAAAATTTAGCATAATTGGGAACTTAGGTAATAGCCTCAACAAATGACAAGTTAACATGCAAATTCTTTAATTTATATAAAAAAATTAAGAAATTGCTTATCCATACCCTTTTACTTCAAGTGCTATGAAAATGGCGAACAAGGTTGATACACTTTTCCCTTAGAACTTCTTTCTGTCATGCTGGCGGCATTACTCAGACTCCCTTTTATCGTGCTCACGACAGGATCTTCATCTTCCTCCTGAATTTCCTGCAAAACTCCATTCTTGTTAGCTAAAAAATTATTAGCATATGACTTACCTAACCTAAGTGAAATGGCCTTCATTTGCACCCTTGGGTTATCCTCCGTGTTGCTTGGTAGGCACCCTTGAAGTCTCAAAGGTAGTGCACTTGCTAATTGTTAGAGAGTATGCCCTAGAGCCCATGTAATAGGGATGTTTTTCATATGTATGAAATTTATATTCTTAATAAAAGGCATCATTCATTTATTAATGCTATGTTTGAATACATGAGTTTGTAAATCTTAAATTAATAAATGAAGTCCTAGATATTATAAACACAGTGCAAAGGCAATCATGAAGGTGTTCATGATGTGAGATGTCTATTGCATGCAAATGTCTTAATATCTAAATATCCCTAGTCATAGAATTAACAAGATAGGACATTGTTAATTCGGACAGACTAGAACATGTTATGCTTCTTGAATGGTTCAAGCAGTGGTTCTCATAACTGTGATTATGAAAGATAATCAAAGCTAACATGTGGATGCTTGTTAGAAGAACAAGTTCATTGGAGACCTGCATAGAGAATCCTCACATGGATATTAAATCTATGTCAGTGAGGAATCTCTTCATAGCGGTTGTGCAAGTATCCTTAGACTTGAGATCACCAAAGTTATCTTAAGTAGCAAGTGGTATACTTTGACTCCATAACTGATTACTTCCAACTGGGAGTGAACATAGTTAGGAGATTGGGTATATCATGACCTACTTGAAGATAGTTGAGTGATTGGCAAAGGATTCACCATCCCAGATTTAACAAGGGAAGTTATCTCACATGATTCTATAATTGCCTTGTTCAGTGAATCTCTGGCCAGAGTAATATGCCGAGATGGATGGAGATCCATGAAGGGCATTTTAGGAACAATGGTTAAATTAATAGAACATACATAATTAGATTTATATGAGTTGACAGAAATCCATACTCAGAATCTAATTGAGATAAGAGTGGTGAAAGGAGTAATTGCACGGTAACTGTTTCTATGGAAGGGTACAGTCAAACCACATGACTTTCCTGATATTTGGATAGTCATGATGCCTAGCTAGAGGCCAATCATGACTTGTATAATGATGTATCAAAAGTATCAATAGGGATTGATAAGATGATTTAAAAGAGTTTAAATCATGTGAGTTTTGAATGGAACGCACAATTACATATTATACTGCCAACATGGACAGGAACCCAATAGGTCACACACATATAGAGAAAACGGTAAAATGGTAAAATAACAAGGATAATAATATTTGATATTATTATGAAGGTAGAGAAGTGAATAAGATAATAATTAATTAAAGATTTTAATTAATTATGATCAAATAAAATTGTCCGCGAAACTTTTGAGAAATGTTCTGCAAAATTTGACCTAATTGAAATAATGTATTTTATGATTAATTATTATTATCTTATAAGTGTTATAAGACTACTGTAAGTGTTATAGGACTGATATAATAATTAATAGGTCCATTGGAGAAATTATAAAGGGCCAAAGGAATGAAGAAGTTGGAGGAAGCCCTCCAAAAGAGGGCCACACACCAACTCCATACAGAAGGGCTTAGAGGGTTTTTTCTTGGACCAAATTAATTTATATATGTTACATAAGTGTTATGGAACTTACATATTTAATTTGGTTGGATTTGGAATCCATTTGGGTATTTAAATTCAATTAGATGCACAAAGGGCCTAGTTTGTGGATTTTGTGCATAGACTTTTATGAAAAGGTTTAAATTGGATTTAATTAAGCCCAAATGATTATAATTAATTCCAGAGGCCCAATTAATAATTCTCCAGCAATTTTAAAGAGCCCAATCTCATTAAGGAGTTGGAATTTTAACCTAACTATAAAAAGCCAACTAATGAGAATTAGGGTTAAGTGATTAAAAAAAAGGAAAGTCTTTTTCTTTATTCTCTCTCCTTTTTTGCGCCAACTTCAAGCTAGCTTCTTGGAATTTCGGCCAGCCCTAGTTGAACACCAATTTGTTGGTTCAATTTACCCCTCTCTAGTGTGGATTACTCATTGGAGGTGTTCGATTTTGGACACTGTGGTTTGCGACAACCCGGTGCGAAGTAAAATCAACTGTTCAACAAAAATCAAAGGTGATTTTTCTTATTCTCATATAGTTATATTGTGTATTCATGGCAAGATCAGATCTAATGGTTAAAAAATTTTAAAATTCTGCTCATGTATGTGATGCATGTAACTGTTAAATTCCAACACTAATTGACTCATTTGAACTTCTAAATTATATATGGATGATGATTGGTTCTTTTCTATTTGATCAAACTTAGCCTCTAATCTCTTATAATTTTCATCTTGAGAGTTAAGCTTTAAATTAACACCCTGTAAGAACCTGTCCATTTTGACCTCCAAAGCACCAAATCTATCTTAACCTGGTTAAAATCCTATAGTTCCTCTATTTTGCCCATTCCCCCAAGAAAAGTTAAGATGGTTCCTCTAACTAGGGTTATAAGTATTTGAATATGGGTTCCCATGCCCTTAACCTTGCACAAAACTCACTTGTTCCTCTGTACTAGCCAAACCTATCCCACAACTCTCACTCACATGACTTTGTTGACCACAAAGGGTACAACCATTTGGTGGGGATCCTCCCATACTCAAATTATCTATTTTATGTGTCAATATAGCAACTTGGGCTTTTAAAGCTACAACTGAATCTATAGAATGGACTCCCTTAGTAGGGAAAAGAGGTGATACCTTGGCTCTTTCCGTAGGCCACATATAATTATTTATCGACATTTCCTCTAATAACTTAAAAGCCGTATCTGTAGTCTTCCTAATAAGAGATCCTTCAGTAGCTACATCAATGGTCCCTCTAGTGGTGGGGTTTACACCATTGTAATATGTCTGCATAAGTAACTCTTTTGGTATATTATGATGAGGGCAACTCTGCTACAATTCTTTAAACCTTTCCCATGCCTCATACAAAGATTCATTATCTTGTTACATGAAAGTAGTAATTTCTTTAATAATTTTAATAGTCTTAGCAAATGGAAAATACTTAAAAAGAAATGCTTGAGCCAATTGATCCCAAGTGGTAATTGAACCTTTTAGTTCAACCAAGCTTTGGCCTTATCCTTCATTGTAAAAGAAAAAGGCTGAAGCTTAATTGCATCCGCAGAAACTCCATTTATTTTAAAAGTATCACAAATTTCTAAAAAATTTGCTAAATGAGCATTTGGATCCTCATTTGGCAAACCATAAAACTGGATACTATTTTGCACCATTTGCAGTAAAGAAGGTTTTATCTTAAATTGGTTAACATTTACCGTAGGTCTTACTACTCCTTGTTGTGTACCACTCAAGGCAAGCGTAGTATAATCCATCAAACATGGAGGATTATCATCGACCATGATTGGTCTCCTAGTCTTTTTCTTCTTTGGTTTCCAGTTTTAATAAAAATCATTCTATCTCTAGATTTAAGCATTCAAGTTTTTATTGAGAACTCCTTGTTCTAGGCATGCACTTGAACTCCTAAATCTATAATACAAAGCAAACAAACAAACACCAATTAAATGTTGTAATCCAAAATCTTGAATCAAGCATTAAAATGGTAATCAACATAAAACATATTCTTTCCCCGGCAACGGTGACAAAAACTTGTTAGTGCTAAATCCATAAGCACACGGTTCACCAATTATAATACTTAAGATATCGTTCCCACAGGGAAAAGATAAGAGATTACACACTATTACTCAATTCTTAATCTTGTTTATAATGTTCATAGGTTATATTGTTGAATTAACTAAAATCTAAATTAGACCTAGAAATATCTACTTAATTATTGATCAAAGAAGACAATTACATATTAATATTGTAAGATATGAATTGAACTTGAATGTATACTCTTACTTTAAATTTTAAATCTTATATTGCAAACCAAGTTGGATTTATGTCCTAATTCATTCTTTCGAATTGAAATAGTTATTTTTAAGACATGTATGTGTAATTTTAACCCTTAATTCTCATTAATTGCTAATTAATTACATACACTTATTTTAAGATTAATTGCCAACCTATAGTAATTATTTCGATATCCTGATCTCTCAAGCAATATTTCAATAATGAATCTTTATTAGTTATAAGAGGGAATAGATCTCTTGATCATATTCTCACTTTTAATAATCATGCATAAAGTATTAATGAAGAATTCTGCAAATAAGACTGAATATATTACTAAGAACTTATAAGATATAGATATCATTGTTTAAGTTCCTAAAAAAAATATAATTTACTAATTACAAGAAGAAGCAAATAAATAAGAGATAGTAAAAGAAATCTCTCGACCCTTTTTCACTCTCTAAGTAGATAATCTTCTTCTTGCTTGTCTTTTTCTCTAAAACACTAAGTAAAATATACTAATAAAGTCAGAAAAATTAATCTTCATCTTTTTCACAAAAATTGTGTGTTTTTTTAACTACTTCTTGTGCCAATATATATATTGGATTCCAATCATTGTGTCCTTCAAAAATGCCCCTCTAGAAGTAGGTAATCGTTGATGGAATGACATGAATCTTTAAGTGTCTTTTCAAAAGTAACCACCAGAATTCCCTTTGTTGTCACACATGCGACACCTATTGTTCTCATGATAGAACATGGAATTTTAAATGTTGACTTTCTTCTTCTACATTGACCTCTCCTTTTGATGTCGTGTTATGTCGCGCTCGCGATAGAGCTTATTCTTTTGCTTGGTTTTTGCCTATTTTTCTTTAGTTCTAACTCATTTACTCCCTACACACACTTACAATAAAAAAACATAAAATGCATCATGTTTCATATAAAAACTTAACTAAAACTAGATATTTACTTCACAAAAACATTCACAAATAATGCATGAATTAACCCACATCACTTATGTTTATGTATTCTTTTGTGTTGCAAATTAAAGTAGGATTTTATAATCAGTGTATTGAGTTAAAGAATTTGAATTAAGAATAGGTTAAACTTAGATTTTTTGAAAAGAGATTTAAACAAGATTTAGGAATTTAAACTGAGATTTATGCTAGATATTTTGTTGTTCTTAATTAGGTAATCTAATATTCTAGAAGGGTATTTTGAATAAGATATATAAATTTAGTTAGGTTTCCATAACAAGCTTATATTTCTTTGAATTGAGTCAGTTTCAATAAGAGACAAGGTGGATAGCTTCCTTAGCAAAAGTGTTTTAGCCATTAATTTTTATCACCAATTTTTAAATTGATTTTAGTTATAGTCTTCTATTTTTAGATCACTTAATTGTTTTTAGTTAATAATTTCATTATAAAACTTGGGATATTCTTTCACTCAATCATTATTTTAAAATCTAAAATTCACAATCTCTTGGTTATGATATTTAAAGGTCTTAATTTTATTTTCCTATATTACTTACCGATCTAGTATACTTGCTAGACACTAGTCAAGTTTTTAGCGTTGTTGCTGGGGATTGGCATTTATTTTAGATTTTGAAATGGATATTGTGTGTTATTTTTTTCTTATCCCTTATTTATTTATTATTTTATTCTTTTCAAGTGTCAATAGTGCATGGTAAGAACCGATCCAATCATATCCATTGACCTTGAAATTAAAAGGACATTGCATATACGAAGAAGACAACAAAAAACGAATATGAATTAGTAAGATAGTCTACAAGATGATCCATCTCTCAGTAACCAACCACCGCTTGGAGGGTAAGACATTTGGAATCAAATTCAAGGAAATTTGTGCCCATTTTAGGTTCAAGGAAATGCGATGAGACCAAGGATGATTTGAGATTATGCTACTCTTAGGTTGAATGAGATACAAAGACTATTATGCTACTTCAAAACAATTATTTT
Organism: Excoecaria agallocha; assembly: GCA_037975025.1. NCBI lineage: Eukaryota > Viridiplantae > Streptophyta > Magnoliopsida > Malpighiales > Euphorbiaceae > Excoecaria > Excoecaria agallocha. Next base: position 37,709,319 of record CM075812.1, on the reverse strand, counting down.
GAGCTAAAACCATCTATCATCACAATGGTGCAAAAGAATTAGTTTTTAGGATTTGACATTGAAGACCTAGCATAACATTTAGATATTTTTCTAAAGATAAGCAACATAGTACAAATCTAATGAGTTTTTATGGATGCCATTCTACTAAAATTATTTCCTTTTACTCTTATTGGGAAAGCGAGGAACTAGTTATAGATGTTGCCTAGTCAGTCTATGTAAGGACCAAAAATAGGCCCTAGTAGAATTCAAGGGCATTATCATTTTATTAATGTCTAATCAAGCTTAATTAGATGAATTATTATAAGTTAAGACATTTATAACTATTATCTTTAGTGAAGGAGGGTAAAATAATTATTTTACCATGTGTATAATTGGAAATAAATATATTTAAGGGTTCAATTGAAGTATATAATAATAATTTTGGGGTTAATTTGTAAAGGCAGCACATGTGGGATCAATCATAAAAAGGTGAAAACAAGTTGGGGTTAATGTTGTAAGGAATTAAAAGAAAGGGGTTAGTTTTATTATATGTAAATTATTGGAGGACCAAAAAGGAACTCTTCCTTCCCTTTATAAAGACTCAACTCATGCATAAAGGAGAGAGAATTGAAATCATTGAGTGTTCTTTGAGTTGGAGTGGCACCTTCTCTCTCTTCCCTCTCTCATTCCTCATTTCTCTCTTAAGAAAATTCATCTCTCCACCTCAAAAATTTCTAAGGGAAAATCTATTTCATGAAAGTTAATTTAGAGTTTTTAAAGGGAGTTTGTAAAGGTAAGGGATTCGATCTTCATCTCATTCTTTCTTCTTCTTTATTAAAGACAAAATGTATGTTAATGAAAAGAAATAAGAATTTGGATTTAATGCATGAGTGCATGGATATATGTAGTAGAAGAAAAAGTAAGAAAGAAAGATAAAGGAAGGGGAGTTATAAAAGATTGAAGCTTTAAATAGGATTTCGGCCAAGGCATGGGAAATTATGTATTTTCCTTGCAAGCATGTGAGCAATGAGGAGATATATGGAATAGTGTATGAGATCAAGAACAAGAGAACCAAAGGATAATTTTTTATGGCTTAAATAAGAGCAATTATGGAAATGGTTTAATGACTTGCTATTTTTTTCGTATAACTTGGGCTAAAAACTCTGATTGAGTTCATTATAATTAGGAAATTCACATAAGACCCTAAATTTTTGTAGAAGAAACCTAAGGTTGGTTTTGTCTCTTTATAGCTTTAATCTTTGATTGAAGTTAAAAGTGAATTGCAGTCAATTTTAGTAGATAATTTGTAGTATTTTGAGTATAATTGTTTATATAGTTGTCAAAATGATATGAGGACACTTTTTGGTTAAACTAGACTTATATTTCTACAATTTATATGCAGAAAGCATAAACAAGATGAACTTGGAAAACTATCGTTACCCTATCACAACTCACACAACTGTCACGACTCGTGATAGAGTACTCTTTGTAAAAAACTTTGTCATTTGTCACCAGTCATGACTCCTTCTTATCCGAGTCATCCCCCTTAAGCCTATAAATTGATACTTAAGAATTTTTAGACCTTCCTAAACACTTTTAATGCATTAGAAGCATAAAGATAATGATTTTAAGCAATAATAACATGTGATTTCTATGTCCTAAATTGATAGTAAGGTTCATCTAAACCTTTTTAAACAATTATAAAGTATATCTTGGTATAGAAATAACTTATAATGAGGGACACATGCATTAAATATTTGATAATATCATTGGCATGATCAAAAGTTGAAATAAGTATATAGAAATTGTAAACTAAGGTAAATTATTATTTACCTATATATATATATATATATGATAACATGATTATTATATGATGTGATGGTTATATGTCATGCTTATATTTTGTTACGCCAAATGTATAGTCACAAGGTTAATGTAAAGCAAAATGTTGAAACATAAATAAATGATTGATAAAACATGATATTACTTGTTGAGTATGCAATGGGATTTCATTCTAAAATATTGGGAATGAAGCATATTATATGGCAAGTTTATAATTAGGTATGCTCTATTACTTAATTGAAATGGTGTGATTAAGCATATGAGATGCCACATGTTAGCATGCTAAAATACAAGTCTACAGTGATATAAGCTAAATTATAGAAATCTTGTTAAAGTATATGATTGCAATGTTATATGAGACTATGTACACAAATGTATACACTAGAGATGGTATATCTTGTCATGTGATTGTTTACATAAGCAAATCATATAAATTATTTTATGAATTGTGCATATATGTTTATGCACTAGAGATGATATATTTTTACATGATTATGTACAAGTGCAAATGGTATAATGTAAGTACAGTCTTGATATATGAAATAGTTACATAATTTAATAGGGTTACAAGTACAAAATAGTAATACTTAGTTGTGCTCAAGATAATACATTTATAGAAAAAAATTTATACATGTACATGTATATGATATCATACTCAGAGTTAAACATGAATATATATTTATGAACATCTATATGCATATGATGAGAGAAGAGTGAAGTACAAAATAGTAATACCCAACAATAAGCATGTTCACATGTTTACAAAAAGTTGCACACGAGCATGTATATGATTACATTGTTCATAGTTACATAAAAGTATATATGTGCATATATGAATATGATTGAATAAAGTAAAGATATAAAGTAAAGAGATTATATTTCTTGCATTTGTGTATAGGTTGTGGATAGATAGGCATGCCTATAAGGGTCACTTGCAGCTGCTAGAGTATAGTTCTGACTCTATTTGGGTCATATTATATAGACATGGTCCCGTTTGGATCATAAATAACCCCGTTTGGGTTGTAGCCGACCCCGTTTGGGTCCGCTTGATTGGTCTACCGTACAGTTTTGTCCCTTTAAAGGATCATCATTTAATATCTTTGGGTATCTTATTTGTACCTTTGGGTGCCACCATTATAATTAGATAGTTTTGTACCTTCAGGTGCCACCTTTATAAGTAGACAGTTTTGTACCTTCAGGTGCCACCATTATAATTAGACAATTTTGTACCTTCAGGTTTCACAATTATAAACATAAAGTTTCGTACCTTTAGGTACTACTGTATAACTTGTTATCCACTTCTTTAGAAATGTGTCGGCCTAATTCATAATAAAAGAAAAACATCATAGTAAATTGAAAGATAAAAGAAGTATGACAGTACTAAATTTGATCTTTATATGAAATCTCTATGTTGCATATGGAAATCAAGATACTATAAGAGGGTATTTTTTTTATATATGAAATCTTACTGCATATAGTATCACACATACATATTGGAGTTATAAGCTATATACCTAATGAACTTATGTATCATTAATGTTTAGCTAATAACTATATCGATGATTGCATGTTTCCTATAGTTATGTATTACTCATTTAAGGTTGTTAAATGACATGTAGAATTCTTTACATGTTAGGGTTATGGAATCATTGAGGTAATTTCCAAGGGTTTTCTTATACCTAGTAATTCAAGTTACATATATTGATATTTGTGAAATGTGGTATCATTCCATAGCTATATTTGGCTCGGATGTACTTCTTTATAGATACATATTGCTTGCTTAACATTGAATAATGATATGCGAGTTTACCTATATGTGAACATAAATGAATTTTGAACTCATAGCATGGTTTTGCAATAGATATATATACAAGCAACAGAAGTGAATTTGCAAATGCAAGAGAAATTTTTAGTGAGGTTCTTTCCTCCTACCAAGACAGCAAATATCAGGAACAATATATATAACTTTCAGCAACTCTATGAGAAGCCCTTTCATAAGGCTTAGGAGAGGTTTATGAATCTTTTAAAAAGTTGTCTCCATCTTGAAATAGCCATACATCAACTAATGTCTACTTTTTATATAGGTGTTAACCAAATGACTATATTTTTGTTGTATGCAGCTTCAGGTGGGATTTTTATGAATAAGGTTCCGGATGAGGTGTTCATATTATTGGATGAGTAGCTATGAATAAAGCATAATGGGCTAGCACTAGAGCCATACCTAAAAGATATGGTGTGCATAATGTGGACGAAGTAGCCATGCTTAGAGCTCAAATGGAACTCCTTAAGAAAGAGTTAAATGGACTCAAGGTACAAAATGTGGCAGTTATTTGTCAAAAAAATAAAGGTTTCAATGGAGGTAATATAGCAAGTGAGTTGAAGGTAAATGAGGCTTATACCGAAAGAAGTGGAGATGTCAATGTTAACTTCAAAAGAAATGACCCTTACAGTAACCAATATAATTCGAGTTAGATGAACCACTTAAATTTCTTTTTGAAGGATAGAAACCAAGCTTTATCCTCTAATAATCAAGTGAGAACTCCATTAAACCCGAATACAAACCATTAAGGCAACCCAAATCTAACCTATCATCAGACCTACCAACCCCTATAAGTACCATACTAGCCTATCCTAACTCCCCAAAACTTCTAACCACCTAGTTTTCATGCAAAGCCACCACCACATATAGAGAAAAAGCCTAGCATTAAAGAGATATTTGCTAGTTTTATAACTAGTCAAACACAATTTATATCTACCGAAGATGTAAGGTGGAAATCCTAAGAACAATAGAATTGAAATCAAAATGCTTCTATAAGAAATCTTGAGACTCAATTGGGGCAATTGGATAATTCTTTATCAAATACAATGCAAGGGACATTTCCATTAACCATGGATAGAAATCTAAAGGAGGAAGCTAAGGCAATTTTATTAAGGAGTGGTAAGCAAATAGACAATACACAACCAAGTAAGTCTTCTTCATTTGAGGTGGAACCAACCACACAGGTAAGTAACTCTAACTCAAATACTGCTAATGAGGTACCACTTCCCAAGGATAAAGGTAAAATGATTTTAAATTCTAATGCTACCTCAGTAGATAAATCTAAATTACCTTTTCTATCACTAGCTTGGAAACATAAAAATAATGAGCAATTAGAAAAGCTTTTAAACATTTTTGAGAAATTGCATGTGAACTTGCCATTTGTTGAAGCTTTGCTTCATATACCCAAATATGCAAAATTTATGAAAGAACTTTGCTCAAATAAAAAGAAGTTAGAAGAGATAAGGACTGTTTAACTATCTAAAAATTGTAGTATTTTAATATTTAACAAAATTCCTAAGAAATTAAAGGATTCGGGTAGTTTTAACTTACCCTGTGGGTTAGGAGATAATTTTGTTGGTAATGCCTTGTGTGATATTGGTGTGAGTATAAATCTAATACCCTATTCAATTTACAAGAAATTGAACTTAGGTGATATCAAAGAGACTCACATAAGACTTCAATTGGTGGATAGATCAATAAAAAGACAAAAAAGGATCATAGAGGACCTATTGGTGAAAGTCAGCAACTTTATAATGAAGGAAGATAAAAAAGGTGCCACTTATAGTAGGAAGATCATTCCTAAACACTGCAAGGGCTTTAATTGATGTCCATAGTCAAACTTTAACCCTTCAGTTTAATAAAGAGGAGATGGTGTTCAATGTCAATAGAGTGATGAAGCATCCATCTTATGACTTTGAAAAAGTTTTTTTATTTCATGAATATGCCATTTAAAATTGTATTGAAGAGGTGCAATAAGAGTTGCTACTCGATGATCCATTGAAAAGTTGTTTAATGCACTATAATGCTGATAAATTTTTGAGTGAAGATAAGAATGAGTTGAGATAAGGGCTAGAAAAAAACCATAATGGAAGTGAAAAGGAGGACCCTACTGTGGAACTTTTAGAAAATGAAAAGAAATATGATTTAAAACCTTTACCATTTCATTTAAAGTATCTGTTCTTAAATGGTAATACTAGCTCAGTGATAATTTCTTCTCATTTGTTAGGTCTTGAAGAAAAGATGTTAATTTTGGTGCTTAAAAAGCATATCAAAGAAATTGGTTGGGATATTAAAGACTTAAAAGGAATTAGCCCCAACTTTTGTATGCATCAAATTTTGATGGAAGATGATTACAAGCCTGTGGCATAACCACAACGGAGACTAAACCCAGCTATGCAAGAAGTCATGAAGAAAGAGGTTATAAAGCTCTTGAATGTATATATTATTTATCACATTTCTAATAGTAAATGAGTGAGTCATATTCAATGTGTGCCAAAGAAAGGATGGATGATGGTAATAACTAATAAGCTGAATGAATTAATCCCAACACGTAAAGTAATAGGTTGGGGAGTATCTATAGATTATAGGAGGCTTAATAATGCCACTAGAAAAGATAATTTTCCATTATCTTTTATTGATCAAATGTTAGAAAAAGTCGCAGAAAATAAATTTTATTATTTTCTAGATGGGTACTCTGGGTATATGCAAATTCCCATCACACCTGAGGACCAAGATGAGACCACTTTCACTTGCCCCTATGGAACATTTGCCTATAGACACATACCTTTTGGGTTATGCAATGCACCGACTACATTTCAACAGTGTACGGTGGCCATCTTTCATGATTTTATAGAAAAATTCATGGAAGTATTTATGGATGTTTTTACAATATATGGGAGGGAGTTTCAGAGTTGTCTAGCCAATCTCGATATGGTTTTAGCAAGATGTGAGGCCACTAACCTCGTGCTTAATTGGAAAAAGTGCCATTTTATGGTACATGAGGGAATAGTTCTTGGTCATAAGATTTCAAAGAGCAGAATTGAGGCTAATAAGGCCTAAGTGGAGATTATTGAAAAACTGCCCCCCTTCGACCATTGTTAAGGGTGTTAGGAGTTTCTTAGGACATATCGGGTTTTATTGTCAATTTATTAAGGATTCTTCAAAAATAACAAAGCCACTTTCTAATCTCTTGATAAAGGATGTTGCATTTCACTTTTCTAATGAGTGTTTGTAGGCTGGAGTGATCAGACAAATTCTACACCCACTGGCTTAATACATACCAGGGTGGCTGAGTACATACCAAGGTTCTAATTCATAACATCGTCTCCACCCCCCAAGCCTCCAGTGACAACAATTCAACTGCATCACCAGCCTCTCCCATCATCTTCACATCCATCATCGTCGCAACCATCATCCTTACATTCGCCATCTTTTCAGCCACCATCTGGGCGGGTATATCGCATGACACCTAACCCACCTCAATAGTTGTATATTTGATTTAAAGAGTTTGAAATTTTTTTTAGGATTTTGATGTATATAACAAACTTGATGATTTGTATTTACATTTATATTTCCTTTTTTGTTTTTAATTATTCTTGCAATTTATCTTTATACTATTATTTAATTTAAGACTAAGGAAAATGACAATAAAACCAAGACAATAAAAATGGAAAAAATGAAAATGACTAAAAATGATGAAGGGAATAAAAGATAAAAATGACAGAAAGATGACAAAAAATAAATTAACCACAACTGCAATTGACCAAGATTTGCAAAAAATGACTAGAAGATAATAAGTCTTTCAAACCCAATCATTCAAGTCAAATAAGCAATATACTAATGTTAAACCATTTCCATAGGTACCAAAGCCCTCTTAAAAGGCATTTCACACATCTCACAGACAACCATCACACAATAGCCTTGATGATGATGGTTTTTCATATATTAGAGAACACAATCATTAGGAAGTTTGCAAATTTTGATCAAGATCATAGTATAAAATTAAAGCATGCTTAAGGTTAAGATCACAGTATAAAACTGAAGCATACCAAAGATCAAGATCATAGTATAAAATTGAAGCACACTAAAAGAGGTATGGTTTAGAAGGTTATTTTAACTTCCAATGATGAGGGAAAGAATTATGTAGTAGTGTCTCCAAAGCAAGCCTATGGATGACATAGTGAATGAAGTACACTCACTATGAACTCGACATGGATTCTAGGGAAGGTTAATGTTTGTGGTGCCAGGAGCTTTTTAGCAAAGGCATTGTCCACAATGTTAATGTACCTTATGGTGCCAAGTTATTATGTTAGGAATATTTAAACATGGATATTGACTCAAAAAGGGGTTAAACATGTCGATAGATGGCATTAACCACCACAACAAGGTTAGTCATGCAGACAGAAGACAACTATCACACAACATCAAGGTTGGACATACCGACAGATGGCATCAACCAATCAATAGTTTTTCCTAATTTTACATGCCTACAAGGTGGCATTAATTAGATACAAACAAAATATCTTGATTCTACATGTCGACAAGCTGACGCTAATCAAATAGTCTACCAAGGGTTAACAATTAACAAGCCGATGATAACTACCCAACCAATAAAGGGTTACACATAGATAAACTGATGATAACTACCTAACCAAGGGTTAACACATCGACAAGCTAACAGTAACTACCCAATCAACAGAAGGTTAACACATTCACAAGTTAACAGTAACTACCCAACCATAAATTCACTACCTCAAACGGTACATACCTTTTTCAACCAGAGATTCATTGCCTTAGGTACCCGTCTTTTATCCTTTCACTCTAAATTTTGGCTCACTTAGGCACTAGTGCACAAGTTTTCCCAAAATTAGGGCAACTATAAATGCTTTAACCCAAGGTAGCCCAGATTAGGGTTATCCGATGATGAAGAACCACTCATATTTCTGACAAAAAGCACGAATCTCAAGTTTTGTCTTGGATTTTTATAATTTGTATAAAATATTTTGATGCATTAAAACTTGTTTTTCCTAATTTTGAAAAGAACTAAGAAAAAACCTTAAATTTTGATCCTGTCTTTGATAAAGGGTTGTCTATCATGAGGGGACAACCATGTGTGGTTGTTTTGTTCTGAGGGAATCTCCTAATAGATGGCTTTTCTAAACCATCCAAGATTGCCCATGGCTCGTTGATAGATGAACATCCATTACCGAGTCATAACCACAAATGTCCAGGTCAGATTAAAGGGCATGTTTGGGAATTTTGAAAATTTGTTTGAGTGATAGCCATCTATCAGTGATAGATGCACATCTGTAGGGGTTTTCTAGATTTTTCAACATTCAAAATCGAGGATAAGGATTAGATCTGAAAGATCAAATGATGAACATTAAGGGATTTTAACTTCCAGATTTAGAGGGATTAGAGTTAAAGCTAAGCTCAAACTTTTACTTAGGTATTTAAACCAAATTTAGGGATTTCAAAGGGGATTTGAACTTGAAAAAGAAAGAGGAAGATTTTTTAGGGAGAAAAAAAACAATTCTTTGTTCTTGGAAATCTATAGCCTCAAGCAATATTCTTTCACACAAAACTCAGACTTATTTTTTACCAAATGTAGGAATTGAGGATCAAGGCTCGAATTACACTTGTCAAAGTTATTGTAACACCCTCATCCCCTACATAGTTGTAAATATTGTATCATGTATCATTAAGCATGCTTGCCAGGTTTAATGCTCGAAATATTTTTTTTACTTCAAACATAAATTCGACATATAAACTATACTATTAACACTTTACTGCATACTTAAGAGTAGTTTTAAACAATACAATATTTACATCTATTAATCATCTGTACTTCATATCCTTGTCAAAGTAAATAAGAATCTTGTAATCAAAATGCATTCAACATGAGACTATACTTTCAATCTCTCTCTTGTGTTGGCCATCCCGCTGCAGATATCATCCCAAGGAAAAATCCTTACTTGCAACCTACATGGATGAAATACCCGTGCTAAGCTATAAAGCTTAGTGCGAAACAAAAACATGTGGACAACCCCTTTTAAAGGTCATCAAGATGAAAACCCATATATACATATCTTAAAGAAAATAAACCAAACATTATAAACAATATTCACAATAATCTCCCATAATTATATTCTCTTTTGCTATACTTATAACCAATATCAATACCTATTGATATTTCCTTTGCTTATCAATTTATTACCTTTATCATTATTTATTCATTACTTTGAATCCTATACATCAAGCTTACTTTCTGGATTTCTATATGTTACTCTTGACCAATTACTTTGAATTATTAGTTGTCAAACATTGATGACTATATTATTCATGTTTTAATATCAATTGCCAAACATTTTAATAACTATGCCATATTTCTATCACTTATTTACAAATATTTATAAATACTTCATCTATACTTTATGAGTTCCCACATTTTGATTTTAGTGATCACTTTTATATACTTAACTATCTTAGAAACATGGTACTGTATTCAAATAAATTATATTCCTTTACATATGTATAATATATTCCATGTATAAGATGTATTCTCATTCGTTTGAATACTTACTACTTTTTATTAAACTATTATATCTTTACCTTATATATTTTTCAACTTTTAAAGCATTTCGATATTACCATTGCTTCATCAGTAATCACACTCAGAACACTTTATATATATAAATATATATTTATTTATTTAACATGTAATCAACGGATTAGAAAATCTTGACAAATCTAACAACTTCAAGTAGTAAACATTAAAAGCATTTGAAAAGCTTAACAGTTAACTTAGCATGCTTGTATTGTATACTGACTGAGAATTCTTCATGCATTTAACTCAGTTAAGCAATTTCAAACATTTGGAACCAACTACAAATAGCATACATATCATGTGTTACTTGGTAACCTCTATTTATTTAAACTTATGAAATAATACAAGCAAATAATGTCAGACATGTAATCAAGTAATATCCTTAACTCTTATATGATGCTTGCTTTGTACTTTATACTTTAATGTCTATACTGTACTTATAGTTTAGCCTGCCTAAGTTCGAAAGGTGGATAACGGGATCGGTAGATACTCGAAGGTATCAAAACGGTAGATATCCGAAGATATCATAACTATAGACTCAAATGGGATCAACTGTACGGTAGACCGGTCAAATAGACCCAAACGGGGTCAACTAACAACCCAAATAGGGTTGTGCATGATCCAATAGGATCAACTATACTTTAGACCTAAGAAGGTCAACGGCAGCAGCTGCAACATCCCTATAGGCACTTATCTATCCACAATTGAACTCTAATTGCAGGCAATACTCTATTTAATTTTCTTTTCATATATCATACTTGCACTCAACTAGTCAATTTGCACATGTATAACCATAAAATAGACATATTATTGCCATGGCATAATTATGTATGCAAGGTATACTTCATATACTTTATTAATCATGCTATCATCAGATTTCACATATTAACATGATCATACTATAACAATCATGTAATGTGTCGTACCTATTCAAGTGCTTATCATAAAACATGCCTTGTTATAAGAACTTTGCACTATAGCACATCATATGGATGTGATCATGTAAAAAGATTCATAATCACAAGTGTGTGTGTGTGTATATATATATATATATATATATATATATAAGCATAAAACAAGACAAGTACTTACTATTAAGCATATGTCATCAAATTATGTACTTTAACATGTTATCAATAAGGCACTATATTTGAACATGTATATATGTATATATATTTAGGGACTTTTATCAATAATCATATCACATGTTATATCCAATCCAATGTATTATCATGTAAACACATATTTAACATAACTATATTTAAAGCACATATAGAAAACAAATTAAAATTTTGCCTACACAAATCTGCATAGGGGCAGTATTCTGGGCCCAATTTGTGAGCCACTTATGATTTTGAAAACGTCATTTTTAGGCTAAAAGACCTTCTACATTCTTATTCCCCTTTGTGTCTAGTTTCCAAATCATTAAAATTCACCTTAATATCTTATATATAGCTCAAGATATATGAGAAAAACTACAGGCTGTTCATAGAACCAAAATAGTATTTGTTACCACTTATAAAAATTCATAGAATAAAATTAAGAAGGAATTATACCAATATTTCTTCATAAAAGTTATACTTCCATGTCTATAGTTTTACCATAATTTTACTTTGTAGCATTTTAACAACTCTACCAAAAGTTATGCCCAATTTACTAAGGTTTGTTCCCTAATAGTACATCCAGTCCCTACAAATTTCAAGTCAACATTTGACATGCTTGCATACGATTTTAATTCATACTTCCTACATACAAAATGTGCATTTAGGATTTTATTATGTATAGGAATTAATCTCATAGAATTCTAACCATTGTACACAAAAATATCTCATTTTTACCACAAACTGTTCCATAATTAACTTCTATGGATGTTTCTTTAATAGACACTTGCAATTACATTAAATTTAAGTTGTAGATAAACTCATGGTATAGTAGGAGTTAAGCACACAATTATGTTTATTCCAACCCCAGTCATAGTATGGAAACATTATTCAGGTGAGGTAGCTATAGAGGCTTCAATATTTGATAAAATACAATTACAAAATAAATTGCTTTCAATATTATCAAAGTTGATACACTATGACTATGGCTATTATCTTTTCTTTTTGTAAAGGCGATTATATTGTTTCTACTTTTTCACATAACTCTCAGCTAATGAAAAACATAATCTATTATTAATATCAATTTATCTTATATATACCTCATCATCTCTCTTTATTATGAAATCAATTTTACTATATTGCACTCCTAAACACTGTATATTATTTATGCTATCTATATTTTCTATACATTGTCAAGCAATTTAAACTCTAAATCATTTAATGGCACTTATCTGTATATACTTAATGCTATGACATTAGACTCTAATTTGATACATAAAGACATCGGCATATAATTAATCTCATATAATGACAAGCTATTAATAATCATTAAGCTCAATTATATTCTTTCATTTATGTACATATCTATGCCATACTATAGATTAAATTATTAAGTTAAATTAATCTAAAAACCCTTAGTTCCTACTTTATAGATATTATAATTATCCATTAACATGCTCATCCTAGTAAGCTTGTTGATTGAGAACTTTTTAATTGAGTTTTTAAGTGATTAACAATGTATTTGCAATTGTTCCTTCATGCTAAACATACTCACTCTCTACTGCTCACTGTCCGATTTTTGCATAATATTTTTCACATGAAAAATGACATTTTTTAGGAAAATTTTCTCTTAAAAATTTATACTTAAGATCTTAACTATATACTATAAAAATTTCAAGTCATTTTGATGCATATCCCAGGAGTTATAACATAAGAAACACCTACTGCTCCAATGACCTGCCAAATGCAAAAGGGCTACTATTTTTGGCATTTTTGAGGACTTTAGAGGCAAAATTTAATTATTTTTATTTCTATAACATTTGTAGGCACAGAAGTTCCGGTTCTATCCCAACTAGAATCATCAAATTCAGAGTTCAAAAAATCAATTTATGATCAAAATAGTAATTGGAGGTGAATCTAAATTTCTGGACAGCACTTTCACATTAATACCTAATATCTTAATTCAAGTTAATATACGTATAAAATCCATAATCAACACAAGTATTAATGCATGCAAGAAATAATAGTTCCCAAACCTGGACATGCAACTCAAATCTTTTTCAAAATTCTCCTTTTTCTCTCACTATATTCTTCTTTCAAGATCCTAATTTTCTCTTTCTTTTCCTTTCACAATAATTTCATCCATTAACACAAACTTCCAGCATTCAAATCAATCTACTATCAACCAAAACAAGAAGATGAAGAAGAAGAATTACTAATTAATAAGCTTACCTTAATGATACATACTAACTTCTCTTGATTAATTAAACATGCATGAATTTCTCTTCAAAGATTTTTCTTAGAGAAAGATTAACTATAGAATATAAGAGATGAGAAGAAGAATAAATTTCTATAACTCTCTCCTTAGAATGCCGTCCCCCTCCACTTCTCTCTCTTTCTTGTGAATTATAATATATATATAGTGGCAAGGTAAATTTCTTTCTTGGTCCCTCAAAATTGTGCATGTTCCACTAACTTCTCTCAATTTCTTGCATGTTACACCTTTGCCTCTCATCTTCTTGCATGTTATAAATTGGCCTATTCAATTATTATTTCTCTTAAATCAACCTCTCAAATCTCTCTTTTATTCACATTTGACCCTTAAGATGCTAAATTTATAAATTGACCCCTAAACTAATACTTTATACTTCAATTACACCTTTGAATATTATTAAACCAACAATAATAATTTAATTATGCCCTTATAAAATTTATACCATATAATTCACACATTTATCATATAATTAATGATAACTTAATAATATTTATGCCCTAAACAATATCTTAACTATACTTTTGCTCCAATTATACACACTATACACTATAATATCAATTGACTATTATATACTCTATCACATAAGACCATGAATTCATTAGATCATAACTATTAATAATTCATCCAATAATACTTAATTAGACTTTAATAATGTATAATTGCCCTTGAATTCTACTAAAGCCTATTTAGGGTCCTTACAGTTACAAAATTAAGATCCTTGAGGGTAATATTCTGCACTTTAGCCTCTTTCACTCTCCATTATTTCATGCCATGATCATAGGTTAGATTAATCTATATGTTAGTTATAATGCCATGATGTTATGTTTTTATACCATTTAATATATTATTTTGTTTTTTTTACTGCCATGATTGCCATGAGAAATATGAACTTGTTATAAACACTAGAGTGGCATGTTAGGCTTTTCTTTCTTCCATTAATGTATGAAGGATATCTTAATTTAGTTTCTATATTTTTATGCTTTCCTGTTGTTATAACCTAATTTAGATTACATTCAATGTTATCTTTAGCTTTGGCATGTTTTCTTAGGGTTAGAATATGCATGATTAAGGTATAATTTTATTTCTCTTTCCTGCTTATTTTCTTTGTTTACTGCCTATGTTTCAAGTTATAGATAGGAAGAAGACTCGACAGATAGAAGTCGATCACATTAATCGATGGGACATCTCTGCACCCTCTTTTTGTCCTATCTCTCTTTGATTTTTAAGCCATCTGTCCCCTTAATTTGCTTTAGCACTTTTGGCTTATTTCATGTGTTATTTTGCATGTATATCTTATTTGCATCTTTAGTCATATTTTAATGCTATTTTCACTCTTGTTTTGCATGATTGACATTCTGTTCATTTAATATTTCATTCCAAAATGATATTTGTATTATTTCAATTTTATTATTTGATTTAATATGCTTTTATGCACTAATTATTTTGCTTTCTTTGTGTGTTTCTTTCAATGATTATTTCCTATATCTTATGTTGTTTATTTTGGGAGACTAGCATATTTTAGAGGCCATTCTTCAAATGGTTCTTCTTCCTTTCCTTTTATTTTATTATTGCATTTTATTTATAATTTATTTATATGGCTATTTATTTGGTTTATTTCATTTATTTACCTTTTGCACTTTATTATTTATTTTGGATGTATTTAAATTTTTGGGGATGTAATATTTAGTAAAAAAAGGATTTTTTAGCATATTAATTGAAAATTTCATTCAAAACCATTTCTATATAATAAATTGGGTTTTTGCAATAAAAATGGACCAATGTCCAATTTTTACCCAAAAAAACCATAAAATGATAAAATATCCTCTTTGTAATATGTATAAGGGAACCAATGTTCCCAAATTCAAATAAATACCTCAATTTATGTATGTCATTTTGTTTTCTTTTTGGATGATTTACCTCTATAATAATTTAAGTTGTTGATTTATTTCTTTTATTTATTTACTGCTTTATTTATCGCTTTTTATTCTTGATTGACGTGTTTGTTTAATTTATCACAATACATCATCTGAGAAGGGAGGTAGTGGACTAATAATAAAAGTATAATAATAAGAAACACCTAACTATGGTACAAGTAAGAATGATGTCCCGAACACTAATCTCTATTTGTGCATCAAAGGTTAGATTAACTTTCTCAACATTCGATTGGGTTGTGACTCCATGATACCTACCTCTTGAGCTCACTTAGACATCTTCATGGGTTGATCATCAATAATAAAATTGGGCCTAAACCCTTTTTTCTATTGTGAAGTGACCAATTTGTGAATTTTGTAAGCCTCATCTAGTCTTAAACCCTAAAAAAGGTCCTTTGAGAATCAAACCCAAATCGAGCAAGCTCCGACGTGCATCATAAAGAGATCAATCTATGGTCTTAAATAGTCTTTAAGACAATGGTATTTAAGATTTCATGATACAATCATGTCGAATGAGTTCAACATGATTAATGAAGACCATTGTATTTATTATAGAAACTTTAAAAATAAAATTTTCATTTTGGGAGCATACGAGGGTGCTACTGTCATAAGGATCAAAATCTCCAATATCGTTTTAGAATAAAAAATTAATATTCTTAATTAACTTTACACATAATAGTTATTTTTAAAATAAACTTTTAAATTGTATACAATATTGTTACACAAGTAAATAACAAAATCTTTACAAATTAATTTAGGGTACATTTCATCCCAAATGTAATACTTTACATAATTATTAATATAATATATTTCCTCTAAGAACTCTCCTTGATGCTTCTTAATCATCCTCTTATGTATGTCCTCCAAACTATTACTTACTTAAGAAATAGTTCAAAACTAAGTCATGCTTGATAATTACCACTAAGTCTAACTTAATAATTACATAACTTGCTATATTCTACTATTGTTTTAGCCGATTATTGCATTGGTTGAACATGAATATAATTCTACTCTTCTATAAATTATTTGGCACTTACACTAGATAATTTCTTTATAATTACTTACTCTTAACTATACATTCATATCAACTATTTACTCATTCTTATTGAAGGACAAATTTCTTATAAATTTTATATTTAGTCTCTAATTCTTAAATTGTCACTGACACTTAAGTACCTATAAATTCATCTATCACTTTGGTTTGAATTTGGAATAAACATTCCAAACTTCCTACATATCCCATATCGAGAATCAAAACCATGTAGTTCTAAACATATAACTTAAACTTTGTATTTATCTAGGTGACGTATCAACTATACACTTTTCACGTTATCTAATACACACACATATATATATATGACATTACCATCATTACACATTCAATTCCATATATGCATTAACTACGTTACTTATATGCTAACTATACACAATTATCGATTTTTAACAATAATATTTATTAACAAGTTAATAGTCTTCTAAATCAAGCTCATCTCTAACACTATTTTAATTACATTATAATCAATTTTATAGCTTAAACTCGGTATAGGCATGGACAACTGGGAACACTAGATACCATACAGGTATCAAATCACTAGACACCATTATAGTGTCAACACTAGATACCCATAGGCATCAAATCACTAGACACCGTTAAAGTACCATCACTATATACTCGAAGGCATTAAATCACTAGAATCCATTAAGGTGCCAACACTAGATACCAAAAGGTATCTATTCACTAGACACTATTATAGTGCCAATACTAGACACCAAAAGGTATCGGTTCACTAGACACTATTATAGTGCCAATACTAGATACCAAAAGGTATCGGTTCACTAGACACCATTATGGTGCCAACATTAGATACCAAAAAGTATCGAATCACTATCCTATATATGTCCACGTCTATATCTAATTCAAGCCCTCAATAAAGGTTTCTTTCACTAAATTTCTTCATTACACAATCCCTCATACATACACTATACATTTCACTCATATGATCAATCATGTCAACTACACTTCACTACAATCACATATCAATAAACACACTCATGAGCACTTAATTCTTATTCACTTAAGAGCATGCAACATTGTCAATATTTCAAGATACATTTCAATTATGTATACATATCATAATTCACTTTGCATACCATTATTTAAACTCATTCTTTAATGCTAGATCATTCATTTCAAGTCCATTTTATTATGCATTGACCCTATATATATATATATATATATATATATATATATATATATATATATATATATATATATATATATATATATATATATATATATATATATATATATACATATATATATATATACATATGTATATATATATATATGTATATATATATATATACATATGTATATATATATATATGTATATATATATATATATGTATATATATATATATATGTATATATATATATATATATATATATAATAAGGTTTTATAAATATTTTAAGAATGTTTGTTTCAAGTTGGATCTGTACCTACTCGTGACCAACGGTATCGACTTGTTACAAAGGCCAAGTATGCCGACTCATGACAAGTGGTGTCGACTCATAATAGAATCTTCTAGTTCACTTTACTTTGCATTTTAAATAGGGTTCTAGCCAAATTCAGACCAAATGGTCTTTTAGACATTTGTTTCCATATGTCTCTAGTTTTTATAGCATTTTATAGCATATGAAGACATCTAAATTACGTCCTCATCTCATTTATACCATCAAGACTTCATTTTCCAGCATCTATATCTAATAAATATGTATAAAAAATTTTAATTACTCCCATACTTTGTTTTTGCCTCTTTTGACCCACCAATCACTTCTCTTCCTCTTTCTCTCACCTTTGGTGCCTTCTACAACTATAACCATATCCATACACTAATTTAGCTAAATTCTCCATCAATAACCTTTAGCCATCTTGTTTAAAACAAAAAAGAGAGGAAAAGAGAGCAATTTCTTATATAGATATAACTTACTTTAATTTGCTTCCTTGAGCCTAGTTAATTCTCTTCACCTTGCTCTTCCTTAAGGATGTAGATTTTTAATGGAATTGGATAGAGATTAGAGTAACAAAAATGTAAAAAATTGGCCAAGAATGGTCGGCCCTCACTCTCTTCCTTTCCAAAAGAGTTTTCTCACTTTTATATGAAGATCCTAAATGGCCAAATAGCTAATTTCCATTGGTTAAGAATTTTTTATCCTTAGTTAATTATGTTTGTAATCCCTCTCTATCTTCTAATTACCAAATCACTTAAATACTTATTTCTTTCATCTATTTAATCCTTAACCATTTGCATCCAAATCCTCTTTTGTATAATTACCAAATTCACTCAATAAATACAAAAATTTTAGTTGCATCCCTAATAACAATTTCTAGACTTATGTGCTAAACTCAATTTACTCGTGCTATTTACATATTTAATCACTCTCCAATCCTACTAAGGTACATTTTGGGCCTCACATTATATGTATATGATATACTCATAGTTGGAAATGACAAAGGGTGTATAAATAAAATCAAAGATTGGTTATCATCCAACTTTGAGATGAAAGATATAGGTTAAGTAGATTATATCCTTGAAGTTAAGATTTCAAGAGATCGTTCGAGAAAGTTATTATCTCTTTCACAAAAGGCATATATCAACAATGTCTTTGAACTTTTTGATATGCAAAATTGCAAACCTATAGATAACCTTATTATTAAGAATCAATTTCTTAGCAAAAGTATGTGTCCCAAGTTGCTAAAAGAAATAAAACACATGAGGAATATTTCATATGTTAGTGTCGTAAGCAGTCTAATACTTACATATTGTGTACAAGACCTAATATATGCTATGCAGTGAACATGGTAAGTAGATATCAATCTAACTTACGGGAAACACATTGGAAAACAGTCAAAAGGATACTTAGATAACTTAAATGTACCGCAGACTATTCTCTTTGTTATTAACGTAAAGATCTATAATTGAGAGGATATACAAATATTGATTAGAGAGAGAGGGGGGGGGAATGTGGATGAGAGAAAATCCACCTCAAGCTCAATATTCTTGCTTAGTAAGAGTGCCATCTCATGGAGTAGTAAGAAATTAACCTATATAGCCCTATCAACATTGAAAGTTGGATTTGTCACGTCTTTAACTGTAGTACAAGAGGGAATTTGGCTAAATCAATTTATGGACCATTTAAAAGTAATTGTTTTAAAGGAACCGGTTATAATTTATAGTGACAGTCAGTCATTAATAACTTATGTCAAAGATCCTAAATTTCATAGTAAGACTAAGCATAACGACATTAAGTATCAATACACTAAAGATTTGTTGCACGAGGAGAAGTGAAGTTACAATAAGTTTCCATGCATAATATGATTGCAGATCCATTGATAAAATCTATACTGACATAAATGTGTTTGAGAGACACATTAGATCTCAGGGCTTATAATCCCTTAACATTATTATTTATGAATAACAATCAAGTTCATTATTGGCAATATATAAGTGTGAATATTTAATGTGTCAACAATAACTACAATTAATTATGAGATTGAGCATGTCAAATAGAAAAGTAACCTACTCACGCGGGTATTTACCTTAGTTTTATCAATGAGTTAACAAATACTAATACGAGATGATTTTTAAACTTATGATGAAGCTCGAAGCTGGTTTAAATAAAAGTGTTATCTTGCAAAAATTATAAGATTACTCTTGGTAAGGTGCGAGATAAAGACATACAGAATGCTGTATACTTTGGATTAAGATCCAAAATAGGATTACGTGTAATCCCATAGTAAGTTAACCATAACTATCATGTTCTATCCAAAAAGTCAAAAGTAGTCCTTTTGTAAGCGGATTAAAATTGGATACTTTGGTGCATCATAACCTTATGCTTCTACATGGGCTTATATGTATTTTGTGAGACATATGCTTCTTTAAGGGATGGAAAGAACTCCATGAAACATGTTTCATACCATGTGCTCATATGTAGACCAAAGGATAGGAATTTAATGTAATTGATCTCAACTTTTCCTAGTGGGAGACCTTATTTGAATTTCAACCCTTAAGACCCTTGACTTATCCCTAAAGTACGGTTTAGTGTGGCTAGCTTAGCCTTCAATAGTCCATGAGAAGAATTCG
This sequence comes from Excoecaria agallocha, assembly GCA_037975025.1. Lineage (NCBI taxonomy): Eukaryota > Viridiplantae > Streptophyta > Magnoliopsida > Malpighiales > Euphorbiaceae > Excoecaria > Excoecaria agallocha. The sequence continues at coordinate 37,688,620 of CM075812.1, read as the reverse complement.
ACTTGATGGATCTAGCCAGAAAAATGAGTTGGATCATGATGGATGGCATATAGTATGAGAGAAAGATAGCTTTTTTATCACATTAAATGGGTTTTGGTTCACCGGCATGCCTATTATAGTTTCTATGAGTAACACAAAAATTATTTTATGAGATTATGAGTTAAAATAGTGAATGTGAAAAGGCAATTTAGGGTTAGGCATATGTGAAATTATGGATCATGTTTTCGAGATGCTATATATCCTTAACCGGTGTATAACGCTGGTGCTCTTAAAATATGTTAATCACATAATCTATTTGCTTGTATGACTGGAGATTATAATTAGAATCGGATGATAGAGTTTGGATATGCCTATAACTCTATATATGAAAAGAGAACCATATAAAATCAAATATGATTGGATACGAAAAGAGATCCACATCAAATTAAATCTGAATAGATATGAAAAGGGTTACATATCAAATCCTAATTGGTTTAATTCCTATTTATAAAAGATATGCGTATCTTTATGATTAGCTTTCTATTTAGAAGAGATATGCGTATCTAATTAGCTTCCTATTTGTGAGTATAAAGATGCTATAAATAAGGGATGATAAATCAAATTTGGGGTTGGAAAAACTATGAAAGAATTTAAGAATTCTTTTCTCCCTCTCTAGAAATTATATATTTACAAGGGATTTTTATACCGTAGAAAAGTTGTTATTATCTCGCACAAGTTGCTTCGTAGATAAAAGTTTAATCAGTGATGTAAATTAAGATCCTTCTTTTCCTTTTTTTGAGGTTTTTGCGCTATAAAAAGTAAATATAATTATCCTCTTTGATGATATAATGTGTTATATCTTATTCATATTTGCAATGCATGATATATTTCCCAAAAATTATTGTATCATGCGAATGAATTCTATCACTAACATGTTAGAGTAAGTTAGCTGGTGTGATAAGGAAATATTACAGTGCTTACGTTGCAATTGTGTTCTTTCTCAATGCTTACATCACCATGTAGATGATTGTGATGATTACGGTTGTAGCTCTCGGTTATTTCATTGATTAATGGGAAGTTATTTTCTTGGGACAATTTTGTGAATAATGCATTTTTTAGAAATAATTGGTAAAATGGGGTGTTTTGAAAAATATTTTGGCAAATGAGGTGTTTTACGAATCTGCAATAACTGGCTATGAATTCAGGCACATCGGTCCCATATGAGGTCTTAAAATTTGCACTGAAATCACAATGACTTGTTCACTCTCTCATAAAACCCAGCTACAATAAAATATATTTTTATATCCGTAAAATATGAAATCCTCAATATTTGAATATCTCAGAAACAATTATATTGAGTAAAAATAGGAGCACAAATTTAGCGGAGCATAATTTAGAACAGAAAAGGCAATTTATCAATAGGAAAATAATTTGTGTACAAAAATTTTATATAAAACTTGTACGAATGGTTAGGACAAAAAATATATGGTAAAATATATCCTTAACTAAAATCTTGTTTTAAATGATTTATTAATTCTTATATATTTATTATTTATTTAGAGATAATTAACAATTATGAAATCTTATAAAAATAATAGATTTTTTAAAAAAAAATTGGCATCTAAATTAAGTTAAAAAAGGATAGAATTTGCATTAAGCAAGCAAAAAACAGAGGCGTGTATAATTCATATATTTATATAGATATATAAATATGGATTATGGTATATAAAGTATTAATTGATATTGATTTTTTTTTTGTAACTAGCACCTTTTATTTGTTTGATTTTTTTTTATTTTAATTCTCTCCAAATTGGGACATAAATCATTATAAATAAATTTTATTGAAAAATTATAATATTAATATTAAATATAATAATATTTGCATTGTAAAGTAAAACACCCAAAAGACAAAAATACTAGAATTTCTCAAAACTCGTATTAACTTTTCACTTAATTATTCAATCTAAACATCAATCCTAACAAGAAAAAAAAAAGTATTCATGATTTCGATGGACATCTTCAACTAAGAAGAACTATAATGTATGCATTGTAGAAAAAATAAATAAAACTAAAAAAGTTGAGAAAAAAAATGATTGGTATAAAGTCATGTTATACTTGAATTTCTAAAAATGATAAGTTAAATATTATTAAATTAGATAGATCTATGAACAACAAAGGAACAAACATTTTAGGTGACTAGCCCACTCTCACTACATTTGGAATCATTTTAGATCGTGCCCACTCTATATTGATCTTTTTTCCACCCTTAAACCAACCTTAGTCTTTAGCCTTCACTACAAAACAAATACAGAATAGCAATGAAAATTAATGAGAACAATGAAATTTGTTGCTAAATGTACCACATAGCAATGAAAAATAATTTATATCCCAAATATTGGTAGGAATTTGTTAAAAAACAAATATTAAGATAATTTAGCGATAAATAAATTTTGTTGTCACTAATTTTGGATGCTAAGATTTTGGTGCAAAACATAGCGAAGGCATAACCCTCAATAATTTAGCGCGGATTATTCCCTTACTAATTTAGCGAGGGTTATTCCCTCGCTAATACTCAATTTATATTTGATGTGAGGTATTAACTAATTAGCGAGCACATAACCCTTGCTAATTTAGTTAGAATTGTAGTCCTCGCCAATTTAGCGAGGGTTTTTCCCTCGCTAATACTCAATTCATGTTAAATGTGAAGTATGAACTAATTAGTGAGGACATAACTCTCGCTAATTTAGCTAGAATTATGGTCCTTGCTAATTTAGTGAGGGTTATTTCCTCGCTGATACTCAATTTTAAAGATTTAGAGGTATAAGTTGTGATGGATTTTGTTTGGAAGTAGCACCCACCAAATAATGCGAGGAAAGTAACTTAATTACTATTCTCTAGGAGGCGATTGACCTTTCCATAGAACAACAATCATATTCAAGTGCCAGTGGAGAAGTGAGCAAATTTTTATTGCTTAAGTGATTGCAAGGAAGCGATAGGATCGCTATGACCTAAAAGAGATCTTTCGCTATGACCTAAAAGAGATCTTTACCCTGAACGAGTTCACTTAGCTTAGCAGAGATTTGGGGAAGTCTTCCCTTGGATCTAAAAGAAGGGGATCAAAATCAAGGGAGTTGTAGCTAGTGTGCTGTGAAGGGACCTATATATATATATATAGTAACAAGATAAGCTTTAAGGAAAAGTCAAAGAAATTTTCTAATACAGAATTTTGAGGTGCTTTATAACACAATATGCAGCATTTCATATTTTGGGTCGTGCATCAAACCGGATAAAGGATGTTATAGAAATGACATGTATAAAATTTAATGAATTATTTCATATAAGTATTGCTTTATATTATTAGGAAGAATAACATATAATTTAAATATATTTAAAGTATTACTTTATATAAATTTTCGAGAGCAATAAAAAATAAAAATTTTGAGGCTATAAAAATAAACATAGAGTATACAAATAAAAATTGATTAACAGCGGATTAATAATTAATTGGTACTCAAAAATTAAAATTGAAATCAATAACTAAAATTACTAAAAATATAAATTGAAATTGAATACATTGAATTGAATTGATTAATTAAACATCCTTCATTTTTAGATAAAAACTCCCTAGAAGATAATATGTAATGTATTATCATTTTTCTGTAGCAAAATTTAAAAACATCCTTCATTCAATATGAATAATAACTTCCACTAAAAAAGATTAATAATTTCTATTGGGTAAAATAACTACCTCCAAATTAAAAATGAAAAATTTACATGATAAAAATTTAAAATTACATTCAAATTTAATTAATATATATGAATGAAATTTTCAACAGCATAAATAAAATATGGATGAATAAAAAATTAAATCTGAAATTAAATTTCAATTTATTAAAATAAAAATGCAAAAAAGAAACTGAAAAAATTAAAAAATATATATATAAAATTAAACGTAACAAAAAAATGAAAATAAAAATTGAGATGTTATCTCAAGTTTTAATTTTTTTTTTTTTTTTTTTTTGCAGTGGCAAACCGCGTCGTTCCAATCAATCCTATAATCGTAAATTAATTTGAATGTTAGCCCACAGTTTTAATTTTTCGCAGTGGCAAACGGCGTCGTTCCAATTAATCCTATTCTTTCTTCGACCCGCCGCTCGGCATCTCCTTCTGCCCTTTTCTCGTCTCCCTTCTTCTGCTCCGCCTCTCCATTCGTTTTTACACTCACCCTAACCCTAAACTTTCTCAATTTTGCCATTTTTTTTACTCTTCCTCTTCTGCATAAACAAGCCTCTTTTTCTTTCAATAAAATTTGGATTTTGCTTTTTAGGGATTTTGAATTCTTTGTACCCACCATGGGAAAACTGGAGAAGCTGAAAGCCAAAATCGGCGGCGAAGAAGAAGAAGATGTGAAGCTGGTGGTAGACATAAGTAGCGGTGACGAAGAAGCTAATGAAGATCTGAGCTTGAAGATCGTTGAGAAAGCGCTTCTAATGCGAGCGGTGAAGTTGGTTGAAAACGACAATGATGGTGTTGTTTTGGTTGACGATAAGGTATTACAAAATGATACAGCATTTGGTGGCGTCCGTGATAGCGGTGTCCATGGTGGTACCGGCGACGGAACGGTACTAGAGAATGCATTTTCTTTGTCGGTTGATGATGAAGCCATGGTTAAATACTCTAGTACTGTTAGAAAGAGGAGAAAGAAGAGGAAGATTCAAAAAACAGAAAATGAAGACCATTCTGTAAGTTCCTGTTTATTTTGATTGAATTGATTTAGCGTCGCTTAACTATAGGACATTTAAGTCATTGAATTGATTCATTTTCATTGTGAAGTTCAATGAAAGCTTTAATCTAATTCAACGCCTTTTAGTTAATTGAATGTTCAGGGTTAGTAATGCGTGTTACTAGTTTAAGATTATGCGCTTGATTTTTGGTATCGCAACTTGATTTGCTATAATGCTGAATCCCAATTCATTAGGATGGTATCCCGGAGGAAGAAGACAAGGCTGGAACGGAGGATAAGCTGGAGAATGCCAAGGGAGATCAGACCATAGTAGAATTAGACAATAATCTTGATACGAACTCTGTTCAGACATCTGACAATGTTGTGCTGCGAAAACTTCTTGTGAGTTAAATTAAAATCTTGTTCTGATATGTGATTTGAAAAAATTGAATGAATAATGGAGAATGCAATTCAATTTGAAGGCTTAGAATATTATCTGTTATATTTATTCTGTCAGCGAGGTCCAAGATACTTTGATCCTCCAGATAGTGGCTGGTCGACATGCTATAATTGTGGCAAGGAAGGTCATATGGCTATAAATTGCCCATCAGTTCAGAAAAAGAAAAAGCCATGCTTTCTTTGTGGGAGTTCCGATCATGGATTCAAGCAATGTTCCAAGGTTTGTAACCAAATATCGGACTCAAATGCTTTTTATGATTATAGTTGCTGGGTTTAGGGCTTAGCTTTATTTTTCATGTTTAGCTTTCCATTTTCTCCTTTTCACAGTCAAGTTCCCCTAGAATTAAATATAAAACAGCTTTGCAACTCAAAATTTATTTCATTTGGGTGTTTCTTTTTTCTTGATTTCTTCATAGGAGCGAGTTTGCGTTGTTTGTAAATCAGTTGGTCACCGTGCAAGGAAGTGTCCTGAGAAACATAATGACGGCCTGCAGAGTTCAAAAGTATGTTTAAAATGTGGAGACTATGGACATGATATGTTTTCGTGCGATAACAGTTATGTTCTTGATGATCTCAAGGTTGTCTTCCACTTTCCTTATTGACATTTTTTATTTCACATTATTCTTTTTACTAATAAGATTGTTTATTATTTGATTTAAGTGACTACGGTTAAAATTTTAGCTACATGTTTATTTTTTAGCTATTACAGTTAATAATTTTATGTCTTCTTTTTCTTCCTGTTCAGGAGATTCAATGTTACATCTGCAAGAGTTTTGGTCATCTATGTTGTGCCAACATTGTCAACAATAGTCCAAGAGAAGTTTCTTGCTATAAATGTGGTGAATTGGGCCATAATGGTCTGGTAAGTGCAACTGTTTTCCCTTTTTTCCTAGGGTGTTTTTCTATATGTGCGTGCCTGCATGTGCTTTCATAGCCATTGTTAGGGAGTATATTATGGAATTTATGGATGTTAATTTGTCCATTGATTTATCATCTTTTGGACCGTTGAAAGCTTTTTTTAGTGATGTTTACAACAAAATTTTTTGGTGTGGCTTTCTTTTTGGGGAACTCTTTGGTGTGCCATTATTATGACTCTTTTTTCACATTCTTGCAATCCTCTGGCATAAATTTCCTTATCCATTTCTTTTCCTTCTTCTGATGTGTTTTTAAAGATTCTATGAACGTTACAGAGGATAATAAAAGCAATACTTTTCTTTTAAAAAAGAAAAAAGTGTCAGTTAAATTTCTATTGTTATTTGGTCATTAGAATAGATGGTGCTGCTGGATGCGGCAACGCATTTGCATATCTTCCTCTCAATTCTTTCCTTTGTTCTTTTATTGAAGTTATGGCTGAAGGTCTAGCATTTAAATTATTGCACAGAATTATTTTACTTTACCCACTGTTATATGTATGGAAGCTTTTGCTATGAATGGATCCTTGCTGATTATAATGATGGTTCCTGTGTATCAAATATCTCCAAGGGTAAAGTCTATATTGTAATGATCTGGAACTTGTTTTGTCTCTTGACATTGGTGCTTGTGATATCTGTTATCATTGTGCATATCTTGAGTGGGTTGCGCATGCAATTTCTTTAAGATCAAAGCCAGCTTTTTAATTCATGGATTGGTATTCCTGCAGGAATGCTCAGGTTTAGGCGAGGAAGCCACCACAGCCTCCCCTAGTACATGCTACAGATGTGGTGAAAGAGGGCACTTTGCACGTGAATGCACAAGTTCTGTAAAGGTTGTTCATTCACATTTAACTTGCCTAAAAATTTTCAACATTAAAATTTGTATTTCTATTCTCCCCCAAAAGAAAAAGAGAGAAAATTGTTTTCTTTGAGATTTGTTATTATCCTTCTCAAACTTAGTAGAAGCCTGTCCTTGACCACATGCAGTCTGGGAAGAGTAACGGTGAATATTCAGCTCCTACTTGGAGACCCCTTAGAGAGAACAAAGAAGCTTCAGGATTAAAGTCTGCTCCTCAAGATTTTGGCAAGTCTCGTAAAAGGAGGAAAACCAAGTCCAAAGAGAGAAGCCTTACGACACCTAAAAAACCAAAACAAAGAGGATGGATTACGGAGGATCCTGAAGCTATTTCTCAGTCAAGGCGCAGAAAGAACCGTTGGAGGTCACCTTCAACCCCATACTATCAGGGTCATATGAATTCTACTTTCGCGTCTGGGGGTCAGACATCAGGTTCTCAATCTTCCAAGAGAATGGGAAAAGCTTATTCAGCTACTTCAAATCCTCAATCATATAAGAAAATGCAAGTGGGTGATTGGGGAACTTCAGCATTGCAAGGATCAGCTACGCCTTTCCAACACAGATACCCATCAAGGTTTAGCAACTCTGGTAATAGTGGGTTCAGGGGAAATCATAATTGGTGGTAACTCAAGTCTGGGGTTAAGTGGATCATAGGGCATAATAATTTTAGATTCTTTTTACAAATCCATCTCATCCCGTGTAATGTAACAGCATGGGGTGAGTTTAATTTTTCTTCTTTTTTTTTTTAATGAATTCATTTTTTCTTTCTCATGTGCGTGTCCATTTAGTGATCTATACCAGCTTTGCCATATATATCGATGCTTAAGCATCTTGTTGTAGCCTCTGACCGGGATTTGATGGGTTATCTAGTAGGATGAACATGGATCGGTTAATCGATTTATCAACAATTTTTTTAAATTAGTCAATTTCTATCGGTTAATCGCTATATCAGTTTTGGTTTTTAATTTGTTTTTTTGAATCGGTTTATTGGTTAACAATTAATAAATTTTAATATATAAATTTAATAAATTATATAATTTATAATATTATTTTTAATGGTTAAAAATGTTTTTAAAATAAAAAAATATTAATTAAATATAATATTCATTAAAATAATAAAAATAAAAATAAAATTTTTATAATTAATTATAAAAATTAAAAATATTCAATATAAATTGAACAACAGAATATTAATTATGTACATAATTTTAATATTTATTTATTAAAAATATATATTTTCAAAATTATATATCATAATATTTATAAATTATATAAAAATTAAAAAATATTAATGTAAAATTTAAAATATAATTCATAAAAAATATATATACATTCGGTTTCGGATCGGTTAACCATCGATTTTTAAAATAAAAATCATAAACCTGAAATTTTGATTCGGTTAATTTAAAAATCGATTCGATTTCGGATCAATTTTTCGATTCACCATGCTCATTCCTATTGGGTCTGTATCTAATGAATTTTTTTAACATTCAAGATTTTTGCGAGAACTCGCTGGAAACTTTTGTCCCTTGCAATCGCTACCTATATCTTATTGATTAGCATTAGCTAATATCTCCTATAAAAAGGCAGCATTGGCTAATATATCCTTCACATTTCATGCTCTCACTGGTCCACTATGCTGCATGTAAGACAACCCCAACATAACCTATGAGTTGGTCCTCACAATATATAACCCCAATAATATTGATTATTTTTCAAAAATAATGATATTTTATTGGCCATAGCTATCAATTGGGTAATTTTGCTGCCTTGCTTATGGATTCTTGTTAGCCACAGTGAGGACAAATGATGTCAAAATTAAACCAACAAAAAATAGTATTTGATCTTTTATCTAAAGAGGGCAGTTTCTTATATTATATAGTTTTCATGAGGTCTTAGTCTTATGTATAAAAATCAAAATTTCCCTATTTAATTTGACAATTTACTCATAGTGTTAGTTCTTTTACTAATTTTTTTTTGTTCTATCCCAAAACTTATATTTTTTTCTTTTCAATATAAAATTAATAGTTAGACAAAATTAAATAGCTATTAAGAGATCTTGAAATCACATTAAACCCATGGGTCAACTCAATTCCGTCCAATCCATTTGGATATTGATCTATTTATGATCCATATTTTTTGACCCATTTATGATTCAACCCAAACCCACCCAACTCACATATTTGCCACCTATATATGCATGCATATTGTTCTATTTTGGATTTGTGCTTTGTTTGATTAGACAAATTTTATCTGATCAGATGAAGCACTTTGACTTATCAGACAAAGTTACCCTAATCAGAGTAAATGAGAGGTTTTGTCTGATCAGATGAAATTCATCATAATTTTGTTTGACAAGGCATCGTTCATACATACAAAGCAATTAACTTATAAATTTACTTTTATAGGCGCAAATTTATGTCTCTAAGTCTACGAATACCCATCATAAACCCACATCGCATCAATACAGCACATGAAAATGGACAAAATCATTGAGGATTAATTTTGTCCGACCAGATGAAGTTCATCATGTGTTTTGTTTGATCAAATGAAACCATCCACTAGCTTCGTTTGATAAGATGAAATCAAGCCAAAAATGCGGTGACAAAGCACAAAAAATCAGGTGGCAACCAACAAAAGAATACAAGCAAGAGATTTAGACACCAACTTAAGGTTATCCATCATGACAAACATGTAGTGCCAATTGCAACACTAGCACGAGAGACCCGAACAGGATCCCATTGAACCCCTTTGGCTTCTCCAACCTCGACACATTGGGAATAAATCTGAAGTTGTATCTTTGAAACTTTTCTGGGAATGATTAAGAAAGAATTTGGTCATACTCTCTTCACAAAAGTTCATTCTTTGCATGTCTAGTTTCCAAGAAAATTTATTTCATAACAATCAGAAGTCTGCAATAAGAGTTATGTCCCAATTACTAGAAATTGCTTCAATTCCAAAGACAGATTTAGTGTCCCATTTTCAACTTGCAATTTTGGTATCTTATAAATAGAATTAAATTCAAATCTCTCATCAAATTCATATATTTATATCTTAAGTTTCATTTCCAAGTGGAATCAGTGGGTTCTGACATCTATAGATCAAGATATAGCCCAAATATTGAGATATGTTCAATAGATCGCCTCAACAGCTTATAGGCATTCTTCCTTGTCTAAAAATTTATCCCTTCTAATTGCTAGTATAATTATTTTTAATTATAACCATTTATGGCCTAATTTTCTAGTAGTCACTACATGTCAAATATTTATAACAAGTTCTTAGAGTGAAACTTAATCAATTCAAAAGAGGAAGTAAGTTCTATGTTTAATTAGAATATTTCTTGTGTGCCTTACCTACTATTGCACTAATGCCCAAAAATTAAATTCTAGGTTCTTTCTACATTATCTATCACTTATCAAATCCTTATAGTTGAGTATCTACATATATTGACAATCAATATATTTTCACTCTCATCAAGAGCAATAAACTCCCTGATTTAAACTTTATATTCCCTGCATAACCTGTCAATCAAGCTTTTCTAATGCAGGACATTTTCCTTTTTAAACAAATATCTTATGGATGCATGTATATAAATGATGAAATATATAAATGCTAACTCATGTATGTAACTTATGCAATTATGCATGCATCATGTATGCAAATATGCATAATACCCCGCCCCAATGTTCATGCATTGTAAAACAAATATTTCCTATATTGAAAAGGCCACTTTATAGGCAAACAGAGCACATTTCTTTTGCTCATAATTCTCATATACAGTGGGAGGTTCTTCTCCCTTCTCCATCTTCTATTGATCTTTCCAAATCACTCACTATCCTTTTGATTTTAACGCAATACGGACAAGTATGCAATACTCTACCTAAATCACCTTCATCCCTTCTGGCATGTACATGTACTCACTCTATTTCTATCTATGTATCCTCCGATCTAAACCTGCTTTGATACCACAAAATGTGACACCCTACATTCGTTTATAAATCTGTACCCTGTGAACTATCATTGGTGATGATACATGGTTACTTAAGTTATTTATCCTTTTAGTGATGATAACTAGTTATTTAACATTAGCATTTAAATCTCAACTTAGTTTAGTGTCGAAATATTACTATTCATTTGGAAAAAATTATGGCTAAAAAATAATGCTACCCAAACTTGCAAATTGTTAAAATAACACTCCCAAAAGGCAACCTCCACCTCAAATACTCTAACAACAACACAATACTTCTAATATTAGTCATAATTCATCATCACAACACAATCACATAACCATCATTCACGTTGCTATCATAACATATGTTTAATGTTATTTAACATCCATTATATAACATATTATATACCAATGTTTCCAAATTAATACATAATACAAAAGTTTCCTACATTACACAAAAACTCCACATGTACATGCCATTTGTCCTTTTTCATTTGGTATGCAGATACCTGTCTTTGAGCGCAGTCAACAAACCACACAATATGCAACGATATTGCGTGGTGGATACACTACATAAAATTTTATTTACATAAACCATATTATGCAAAAATTACCATTTTACCCTTTATTATTATTTGTTATCATTTAACTTGAATTTGTTTTTTTAATGCCATAAATTAACATTTAGTCCTTCCTTTTTCCTAATTTCCTATTTTTCTCACATATTTCTTACTTAAGTAAAAAATTATAATTTAGTCCCTAAACTTTTCTTTTTACACATATTACATCATTTCTCACTAGTTTTGAGTCTTTTTGCTTTCTTTGGCCTTTATTTCACTATACGTCTAGAAATTTTGTTTTAGTCTTTATCCTTACTCATGTGATGGTAAATTATAGTTTGGTCCCTAAAACTTTTCCTTAATTACAAATTTTTCCTTCTTTACTTATTTGACTACTTTAACTTTTTTAACTACATTTTCAATACAAATTTATGATTTTATCCCTAATTTATTGCGTAATTACATTTTTATCTCTTTTTGATCAATTAACCATATTTTTCACTTTATGTACTATCTAATAATACATATGACATCTTTTATGCATAATTTACCGTTTTGTCCTTATTTTTTTGTATAATTATTATTTTACCCCTAGTAGTATCCAATAGAAACTCTCGAATCGGATATATAGGATGAGGACTCCAATGATACAAATGGGCTGTAGTGACCACTTGACATAATCATATTACTCTAGAATGAGTGGAGGTGACCACTTAACGTGATCAATGTCGCTAAAATGCATTGAGGTGACTACTTGACGTAGCCAATGCCTCAATAGTCAATCTGCTATGTATATCGTAGGGTGATACCACGGTATATATGTCCTTATGGCTAGCTATTATATCCTCTAATCCTGGATTACCCACTGTACACTAAGGATAAATGTCTTAATTCGCATTATGCCATATTTTCACACCACCTTTCATGTTATTCACATTATGTCACAAGTTACACTTTCTTATTTCTCATCTATTCATCATTATCATACATGTATTCATAATAAACATAATGAACATCATTCAAACTTGATGAAAATATGTCTTTTTTACTACGTAACCCATTTGGCCACAACATGTGCACATACATATCATGTGATTTCTCATTCATTGACATTCATCACATATATTTTCCTCATAAACATAGATAATATCGTTCAAACTTGATGAAATCATGCCATTTCTATAACGTGCACCATTCGGCCACCAAATGTTCACGTGCATATTTTATACTTTCTCACATTTTATTTTTCTTTACTTATTGTCATTATCATTTTAAGTCTTTATATGGTGTTATATACTCAAATTACACTAGTAGGCATTTAGAACATAAATGAACATCATAATGTACATTTATCTTATATTATGCTTAAATCAATTTAGAGTTATAACCAATCATACTGCATCTATTTATCATTATAACTTTCGTTTCAAGCTAATTATTCATTTACTTATCAATTTATCATATAGTACCTTTGTATACCCCATTCGGCCACACTTTGTTCATCAACATGCATTATGAATTTCCAGTAATTTCATGTCTCGCATGTTCCTTTATTTATATTAAACCTTTATTTAAAAGTACATATTCAAATTATGCTTATAACCTTTTAATATTTAAATGGACACCATTATGTTAACTTATGTACATTAGGTATATAAGAAATTTAAAGAGCTAATTATGCATACTAGACTCATTTATCATTGTAGTATCCAAATTACGTAAAATCTTCCTTTAATTAATCAATTATCACATAATACCTTAGGAACCACCATTCGGCCACCTTATGTTTTATCATCTTTTAATTGTTTTCTTCTTTGATTCCTAGTCATTACATGTTCTCACATCATGTTATCAACATATACTTATTTACTTCATGACTATACTTAAATTTCCATTGTTACATAATGTAAAATTAAGTAAGATTCGAAGGAATTAAATGAAATTAAGTGTAGAATTCTATCCACTAACCTCAAATGGCTTGAAAATCACCTATTCTTCTTTCTTTTTACCTTTCCTCTCCTTGGTATTTTCTTCTTCTTGGTTTCCACCTTTAGGATGAATTGAAGGAGGGAGATTTTGTGAGTTTATGCCATGAAATTCAACATATAAATGCTGCCAAACAACTATACTAATAATTCTCTACAAATATATATCAAAAACCCTAATTAATTCTAACAAAAATTCAAGAATTTACCTAATTAGGTCAACTTTTTCTCACTAAAAATTCTCTCTTTACAAGCTTCTTTTTTCTCTAATCTAATTTCTATGATGAAGAGGAGGTTCTCTAGTGTATGTAGATAAAATATAGGCTTAAGATTTGTTGGGAATTGAGAAAAGTGAGAAGAAAATTATAAAAAAGGGAGTATGGATGATAAGTTTGGTTTTGTGAGGAAGAAGAGGGGAGAATGGAAAAAATTTAGGGAGGTTTGTAGGGAATTATAGACTTTCCTACTTAGTCTTTTAGTGCACTAAATGAAGGGCCAAGATTCACTTATTTACTATTTATCTAATGGCTTATTTTTAAGCCACTTGTCACCACCACATGCATTTCTACCATTTCTTATGCATAATAATTGGTTGAAGATGATCATAGCCCATTTCCTAATGACATTTATGCCCTTCAACAAAATAAAAATGACCTTTAACCTCACTAGTTAAATTAACCTCCACTTTTCATCAATTTTTAAAATCTAATGTTTCCCTCATCAGAATTTCCTTATATTTTTTCCTACATGCAAAAACATATGCAGGAATGTGTTTTTATAATTTTAGGTAATTTTGACATTGTTTCAGTATAGTTCTAGCTCCGGCAGAAAATTCACTAGTTTGAAACCCAAAAATTTAAAAGTATTAGAAAAATTATTTTTTACTTACAATAGCTCATTTAAGTTATTTATAATGGGTATATGTAATCAAAATAATTTTTGGAGTTCTATGGAGTATTTTTGAGTTCGGTCAAACTTATGGTCAATTGATTTAATAATATCGGGGAAATTTTTTACTATTTGTTTTAGGAACTCATTTGAGCTCAATTTCTTCTCAAATTATACCACTGAACTCCATTTAATACATATTATCTCATCTAATAGTTAAATACTAGGTTTCCTAGTAGGTCGGCCATCCCGAAATTTTCCTAGCTCATGCACGTTCAACACTTAAGTACTTGTGAATTCTGCTCTACTATGCTAATGTAATCACTCTATGTACCATTCTAGTGTTCTGCTTATGGTCAAGAAAGTACCATTCATACCAGATAAAATTTTAGGGTGTTACATTTTAAAATGTGACACCCTAGTTCGAATATATGTCCTAACAATGGTGTACAATTATCAATGTTGTCGTGTGATTATTTAGGTCAATTACTTATTAATTAATGGTAGTTTACCACATTAACTTGGCATTTAACTTCTAATTCCATTTAGCGATAGACTGTTACTATTCATTCGGTTAAAATTTTGGTAGCATAATGGCTATAAAATTATGCTACCCAAAAACCTATAAATGCCAAAATAATACTCCTAATAAACAACCTCCACCTCTAATACTCCAACAACAATACAACACTTCTAAATATCAACTCACAAGTCATCAACACAATATATGTCATGTAACCATAATTCAATACACATGCTAACATACTCAATCTCAAGTCCACTAATATTTAGTATTCTTTACATATCATAATACACAATCTAAGTTCTAAAATAATTCATACATAATACACATAAGTTTTATATATCCAAAATGCCTTCACATGTACATGCCATTTTGTCCATCTTCATTTGGCCTTCAATTACCTATCTCTGCACGCAGCCAAATAAAACACGTGCTAAGCAATGTTGTTGCCTAATGGTAGATACACTACACAAAATTTCATTTACACAAACTATATTTTACTAAATTACCATTTTTCCCTTATTTATTAATTTCTACCATTTAACTTAGAATTATTTTCTTAATATCTTAAATTACCATTTAGTCTCTAAACTTTTCCTTTATCACATACTGCACTACTTTTACATAAATTTTATCGTTTTTGCTTTCTTTTAGTTTTTATTTCACCTTAAACACAAAATTTACATTTTAATCCTTACATTTCCTTACGTGATAGCAAATTACCGTTTGGTCTTTAAAACTTTTCTTAATTATGATTTTACCTCTTTTTGCCTATTTGACCATTTTAACTCCTTTAACCATATTTTTAATGCAAATTTATGATTTTACCCACATTTTCTCGCGTAATTATAATTTTTACCATTTTTAACCAATTAATCACACTTTTTACTTTAGTTGATATTTTATCACATATTTGATTTCTTTTCTGCATAATTTACTATTTGGTCCTTATTTTCTTACATAATTACATTTTTCCCTAGTAATGCCTAGTGGAAATTCTCAAACTAAATATGTAGGATGAGGACTCCAATGATGTAAATGGGCTAGAGTGACCATTTGACGTTATCATACTACCCCAAAATGAGTGAAGGTGACCACTTGATGTGACCAATGCCTCCAAAATGTGTTGAGGTGACTACTTGACGTAGCCAATGCCTCAATAGTCAATTTAATGTGTATATCTCATGGTGCTACTATGGTATATGTGTCCCTATGGCTAGCCATTATATCTTATAATCCTAGATTACCCACTGCACACTAAGGGCAATATTTTAATTCACATTATGTCATATTTTCACATAATTTCTCATGTCATTCACATTATGTCACATGTTACACTTTCTCATTTCAAATCCATTCATCATCACCATACATTAAATTATAACAAACATGATGAACATCATTCAAACTTGATGAAAACATGCCATTTTCCTTTTGTGCATCATTCGGCCATCACATGTGTATATACATATCGTGTGATTTTTCATTCATTCTCTTATCTTATGTGTTTCTAAGATAATTTCAAGCCTTTATGTGTTGATATACATTCAATTTACATTAATAAATATTAATTACACATATGAGCATCATTATGTCCCTTTACATACTATTATGTCTAAATGAATTATTAAGTTCCAATCAATCAATTTATATTTATTTATCATTATAATATCCATTACATGTTTAATATTCAATAAACTGTCAAAATATCACAAGATGTGTCTTGACATACCATTCGACCATGTTTGGTTTTCTCATTCATAGGTTGTTTTCTTAACTAATTCACATTCATATTATGTTATTTCATATTTTTATCATGATATCTCAATTTATTTCAAAATTCTACCTAAGTTTACATAGTGATATAATGTAAATTAAGGCATATTTCAAGGGAATAAATGAAATTAGGCACAATTTTGCATTCAATAACCTTAAAATGGCTTAAAAGCACTTATTCTTCCTTTTTATCGCCTTTTTCTTCTTAGCTCTTTCCCTCACCTTGAAATTCCTCTATTTAGGTTAAATTTTTCTCACAAAAAATTCACACTTTTTAAGCTTTTTTTTTTTGGCTCTTAACTTGTAGCTATGTTGAAGAGGGTGATCTCTAATGTATCCATATAAAATTTAGGGTTGAGATATGGAGGAATTTGAGAAAAGAAGGAAGAAAAATAGTGAATGGAGGTGAAAAGTATGGTTCAATTTTGGTGGAAGGAGGAGGAAATTGCTGTAATTTAGGGAGTTTTTGGAGAGATTTCTACATCTTTCTAATTTTTTCTTTAGTGCACCAAATGAAGGGCCAAGATTAATTCATTTACTATTTGGTCTAATGGTTTATTTTTAAGCCATTTGTGCCCTTTTCATGCAGTTTTACCATTAATTATGAACAATGAATGGATGAAAATCATCATGGCCTGCCCATTTCCTTATGACATTTATGCCCTCAAAAAAATTAAAAATGATCTTTAACCCTTGTAACTAAATTAACACCTATTATTCATTATTTTTTCAAAATCTCATGTTCTCCTTATCACAATTCTCTAAAATTTTTCCCTAAGTGCAAAAATATATTCAGTAAGGTGTCTTTAAAATTTCAAGTCATTCCAATGTCATTTCATTATAGTTCTAGCTTTAGCAAAAAAATTCATCGATCCGAAACCTAAAAATCCAAAGTTGTCAGAAAAATTATTTTTCACTTCTATAGCTCATTTAGGATATTTCTAATGAGTCTATATAATCAGAATAATTTAATACCATTGGACACTATTTCATACATTTTATCTCATTTAATAGTTAAATACTAACCTTCTCAATAGATCACCTATCTTAGAATTTCCTTGGCTCACGTATGTTCAACACTTAAGTACTTATGAATTCTACTTTATTGTGCTAATGTAATCACACCAAATACCATTTCAATGTTACTATTCATGGTCAAGAGTGTACTATTCATATCAGATAAAATTTTAGGGCATTACACTTATAAGCTCTTTGCAATTGATAAGTACAATATCAGTGGTTTACTTGACCTAGGAGGCTGAAGGATAGGTGGGTTAATTAAGTACTCATTTATGGTGTCAAAGACCTTTTGGTAATTTTCATTCATTTGGTTTTTCTTAAGGAGTTTGAAAATAAGCTCACAAATTGTCGTAGGCCTAGCAATGAAATGGCTAAGGTATTGGAATTTTCCTAGAAACCCCTTATCTCTTTCTCTTTCTTTGAAACTAGCTTCTCTCTAATTACCTTAAATTTATTAGGATCTAATTAAATTCCTTTTTGACTTACTATATGGCCTAAAATTTTACTTGAAGTCACCCTAAACACACACTTCTTGGGGTTTAGGTGAAGGTTATACTGGTCTATTCTCTTAAATAACTTTTCTAAGGCTTTGGGATGCCTTTCTTTAGTATTAGACTTTATCATCATATCATCAACATAGAATTGACTTCCTTGTGAATCATATAATCTAGGGTTTTTGTGCCCATCCTTTGACATGTAGCTCTTATATTTTTCAGACCAAAAGGCATGAATTTGTAACAATAAGTGTCCAAAGTTGTATGATGAACATCATTGTAGATGGGTATGCTGTGTTACTAGGTGAATGATGTACAACTTTATAGATGGGTATGCTGGATATAATCAGATCTTAAATAAAGTTCAAGATAAATTCAAAACAGCCTTCATCATAGATGATACAACTTTGGACATTTATGTAGGGCAAAGGAAATCATCCTATGGATAAGTTTTATTCAACTCATTACAATTTATGCACGTTCTCACTTTCCCATCCTTCTTAGCAACATAGATTACATTGGCTAGCTAAGTGGGATATTTGACTTCATCTATAAACTTAGCCTTTAATTGCCTTTGACTTCCTCTTTGATCTTTTTAGCCTATTATGGCCTCATCCTTTTCATTTTCTATTTAACTTGTTTAGAATTTAAATGGGTGGTAATTGCATGTTTGTCTATTTTCCTATCGACCCTAGCATATTTTTATAGGTCTAGGCAAATACTATTTTATATATTTTTTTAAAATTCTCTCAAATTTAGCTCTCTCTTTAGCAGTTATATCTAATGCAACTAAGATCTCTTTTAGATTTTTTAGGGGTCTAAGATTAAAAGGAGTAGTTTTGGTCGAATTAATGTTAAATATATGCATGCCATGATTATAATTATGCATGGTGCAATTAGATAAGACATAAAAAAATAGGCTAAATTGGTCATGCCATTAATAAAATAAAAAAAAGATTTTAACAAAAAAGTTTGTGAATATAAATGATATCATTAAAGCTATCACTAGAAAATTCATTAATAGCTAGCAAAGCCTCTATTGGTGATGCTAGTGGAGCAGGATCAGCCTTCTTTATCACCTTTTATTTTACAATCAGCTTAAGAGACAAAAATTTTTCCTTAGGGTTGAAAGCTAGCTCTTTTATACCTTAAACTATCTTTTTATCTCAAAAATCCTAGGCAATCTTGATTTTGTCCATGGCCAAGTTGACCACATTAGTGAAAATCTTAAAACTAGGTGTAGACATGGGGTTCTGAGGTAGCTTTTGTTAGATTTACCTAATGAGGAAAAATTCTCTTGTAAAGATAAGGGATCAAAGGGTTTTGAGGTCTCTTTGGATTTTTACAACTTTTTAAAATGATTTTATGCCTTTGGGCCTATTGGACATTCAATAGGGAGTGAAAAGTTAAATTATAGAGGAGTACATTGACATACAACCATGTGTCATTTAGCATATGCATATGTGTCATTTGACGCACGTTCTTATGTTATAAAATCCTCCGTTATTTGCCCCTACACACCCATTTGCTAGGTAAATCACACATGCCTATGTATGGGAGTTTGCCTATAAAATGGAATTTTAAAAAACGTTTTTAAGGTTGCTTAATTTGAAAAAAAAAATTAGTTAAAGTTTTTCTTTTTAAAAGTTTTTAGTTTTCAATGTTTTTAAGGATTACTTTTTTTAACTTCAACTTTATAACTCAATTTAAATCCCTAAATGAGGAAGAGTTCGAAAAGCTCCAAGTTCCATTGTCCATTAAAGTAAGTACACTGAAGGTAATATTATAAAGTCTTTTTCTTCTTGGCTCTATTTCTAGCGGTATAAGTTTATAAATTCATCATTAAGTGTTGTAAACCTAATTTTGAGTGCATTTGAATCTTTTTTGTTATTGTTTTTCCAACTATATTTTGGTTAAGGAACCTTTTTGGGATATTTTGCAATGTGGTAGAAATCTTTGTTTTTACTCTTGTGTTGATTATTTTTTTCCTGTAATCTTGTTTTAAAAGTGTTTTTCAGCATTTTGAGGGTCCTTTCTCCCTCTTTTTAGTCTTTTTTTTTGAGTCTTTTGATCCATTTTTAAGCAAGGAATTGTACAGAGGAGGAAAAGAAGGAGAACGATCACTTTAAAATGACACATGGCCGTGTATCACTGACATACAACCCAAGATGCCTTTTTTCCCTCCTAAGAAATAAGCTTCATTAGTTACACCCATGCCTCATCATACACAAGTTTCAATGACATTCAACAAACATTTAAAGTCTCTTGAGAGCTTTAAGTCCTTTTAATGGGCATAAAGTCTTCTTAAGGGGCACCAAATTTAATAAGTCCTTTCACAAGGCAAGGTAAAGTCTCGTAAGAGCATTCGAGATTCTTAAGTACAATCGCAAATAGGGGGTTTACCTTAGTTTAAGGTACGTTCATAAATAGTGAGGCTTGCCCTAAGTTAAGGCACAATTGTAAACAGGTAGTGGTAAGCACGGTATAGTAAAATCCAAAGATTTACAAATCTCTATCTTATCTTGAAATTTTGTGCATCTTAAAAATTAAATATTGTTATTGTCTTGAAAATTTAAAACAATTTGGCACAATTTTTATAAAAATTTGGTACTATTCTATTCGATTTTTTGGTTCTTTTTGTACCAAACAATAATTTGGTGTTTCTAATAATTCAATATTTTTAAAAATTTACAAAATAAATTCACACAATAATAAATGTAAATACAATTAAAATATCCCAATAAGCATGAATAAAATCTAATTCAAAATACAAAATTTAAAAATTAACATTTGACATTCTTACTCTACATTATGTTAGCGCTGATTTAAGGATCTTAAAAAGTACCTAAAAAATAACACAAAGATTAAATAATTAGACCACTAAAAATTCTAAACATTAAATACAAAATTTAAGAATTTGTGCGAATATGCTAATTACTTGACTCAAAATTTTCAATTAATGACTCTGAAGGCAAAAATATAGCCGATCTCTATCGGTTTTGATGACAAATGAGAACCTTGGCTGTAATCGGAGTTAAAAAAATTTTAAATTTTTCTTAAAAAAACTTTTAAATTTGTCCAAAGTCCTTTTTTTAGTGCTAAAAGCTAAATTCAAGTACTGAACAACCAAAACCTCTTAAGCTACCTTAGCCAAAATTGGATAATTTAACTCATTCATCTTCCACCAATTCAAAGTGTTAAAATAGGAGAATTTTTTTTATTAATATACATACTCAGATAAGTATTATGCTAAAAATAGATAAATACTAAATTGGTAATACTAAAAGTAAATGAAATTAATTGGTGATATGATTATACACTCATATAACTACACGAATTGGTAAATCTCATTATATATAATAATTATATATAACTATATTTATTATTGGTACTATTTGAGTGACACTAGCTAAAAATAAATGAAATTATTGGTAAGGTGATTATATATTCATATATTTACATTATAAATAATAACTATACATAATTATATTTTTAATTTACATACTCATATAGTTATTAGGACAAAAATAGATAAACATTAGTTGAATGACACTAAACATAAATGAAATTAATTGGTAAAGTAATTATGTAATAAATTATTTAGTTTACATATATATATATATATATATATATATATATATATATATATATATATATATATATATATATATATATAGAAAGAAAAATTAAGTAGTAGTTGAGTTACATAAAAGGTAAATTAAATTAAATACAAATTATTTTAGTTACATATTCATATTCATATAGATATAATAATTATTATAATAATAAAATTTACCGCATTATAATTAAAATATTTATTTTAATTTATTAATTAATTATTATCTTAATTTTGTGCATTAAAATATTTAATGCAAATAATTATGAAATTTAATTTATATAGCACATATAGAATAGAAATTATGAATCATATTTATATATAAATTATTAGTATTACATATAATAATTAACAAATATTGGTTCTTTCAGTCTAATTTGGTTTTGGAACAATACGATATAGTTCAATATGATTCTTGGTCTAGTTTTGGATAAATATCTAGATTCGTTCCAAATAAAGTCAGTGATACAATTTAGTTCAGTTCTAATAAAAAAGTTAATGGTATGGTTTAGTTTTAGTTATTTTTTCTTTGATATTTTGGTTCGGTATAGAAAGATCCAAACCCGTGCACACCTCTATAAATAACAAGGTTTGCCACAAGTCTAGGCATAGTTGCAAACAATGAGGTTCACCTCTATTCATAGCACAATTGTAAACAATAAGGTTGGTCTAAAGTCCATGCATAGTCTCAAATAGTGAGGTTCACCTCAGGTTAAGGCATAGATGCAAACAACAAGGTTCACCTCAAGTGCAAGTGTAGTTGCAAATAACAAGGTTTGCCTCATTTATAAACAATAAGGTTTGCCTTAAGTCCAAGCACAATCGCTGTAAGGACCCAAAATAGGCCCTAGTAGAATTCAAGGGAAATTACATGTTATTAAAGTCTAATTGAGTATTATTGAATGAATTATTAAGAGTTAAGATATTGATTAGGGCAAAAATGTTATTAAGTTATCATTAATTATGTGATAAATGTGTAAATTATATGGTATGAATTTTATAAGGGCATAATTAAATTATTATGTTGGTATAATAATATTCAAGGGTATAATTGAAGTAAAAAGTATTAATTTGGGGTAAATTTGTAATTATGGCATCTTTAGGGGCAAATGTGAATAAATGAATAATTGAGGGGTCAATTTAAGAGAAGGAATAAATGGAAAGGTTGATTTAAGAAAAAGATTTAGTGGAGGGGTCACTTTATAACATGCAAAAAGGTGGGTGTTCATTGTGTGACATGCAAACTATTAAGGGACCAAATAGGGAATTTTACCTTGTTATTATATAAGCTAAACATGTGATGAGAGCTTGTGTGTGAGAGATTGAAGTGTCGGCAATTTTGAGAGGAGAAAACCAGAAAAATACTTCCTCTCATTTCCTTTTAATGTCTTTGAATCTTTCAAGCAATTTAAGTGACAATTCATGATGGTTAATTAAGGCAATTAAGTGTACAACTTTAAGGTAAATAATCTCTACTGAATTTCATTTTCTTCTTATTTTTCTTTTCATTTTGGTTGAGGTAAATGTTGAATAAGTGCTGGAAAATTTAATGAATGATGATGTTGGTTGTAAAGGAGAAGAGGAGGATAGAAACAAGTAAAGGAAAAGTAGTTACAAAGAGTAGAGAGTAAGGAGAATTTAAAGAAGATTTGAGTTGCAAGTCCAGGTTTGGGAACTTATTCTTCATCCATGTGTGTGGATATCAATGTTTATGCTTGGAGTAATTAATTTTTATGGTAATTTATTAGTTTATTTAGGGTTAATAAGAGATTTAAATAGGAAAATCGTGTTTTTGAATGTTTAGGAAAAACTAGGTGTGGTTCTTGTGAACCAGCCTGCTTTTCTTGTCCATATCTGGAGTTGTAGACCTTGGATTTAGGTGATTTAAAATTATGGTTAAACTAGATTCAATTATCAACAATACATTAGAAGAAGTCGTGGCTTGATTCTGTTGTTAAGGAACTCATAAAATTCGTACAAGTGAATTGTTTGTGTGTATAGGCAGTTTTGAATAGTTACCAATTTTTTAACCATAACTCCTTGTATTTAAGTCATAATTGAGTGAGGTTTGATTCTATGTAAACTTGATATAATGATAAACAACTTTGTAGAAGATACCTATGGCTAAATATGTTTGTATGCTATCCAAATATTCACTTGAAATTGTAGTGACCTGTTATTCTCAGTTCTGGAACAGATTGTAGAAAATATGATATATCTCCTTGTATAGTGAACAAAATACTATGAGGTTAAATTATGGGAACAATAGACTTCTAAAAATATACTTTTCATGAAGAAAGTAAATCCTAATTCTTTCCTTAAGCTTGTCTAATTTTAGCTTAATTTCAGACCTATACACAATATTGTTAATATGAATAGTAATTAATAAAGTGTAAAAATCAGTTTTGCATCTGTTTTATTTTGCATGAATATAATCATATTGATTATGTTATAATAATATTCGGTTTATGGAAGAGATGAATCGAAAGCATGCAAATCAAAGTTGAAAGAAGAAAAGTTAGTGAATTGGAAATTCTGGGTTAAGTTTCTATGAACCAATTTTGGAATTTTATGGATATCTCGAGTTTTATAGCTCCAATTTGGGAAATTCCAATTTCTAATTAAACTTAAGACATGGATTCATAGTTTTTTAGAAGAAACCTAAATGTGATTCTGTCCCTAAGTATTTTTTATTTTTATTTGAATTTCATAGTGCGATGCTGTCTAGTTGTAGAGAGCAGGTTCCAGTATTTTTGAAATAATGTTTGATAGAGAAGTCTAAATCCTATGAGGAAAAATCCTGGATAAAATAGACTTATAGGAGAACAATTTTTGTGGAGGAAGGTTGGCTTAAATCTGTACAAATTTTCTTCTAAGAATTTTCTAATTAGTAACTAAAAATGATTTTGTTATTGTGAACTGCTGACTAGTGTTAACAAACAGCTTGTAGTATTTTTCTTATAACTCATGATAGAAAACTCAAAATGCTATGGGACAAAATTACAGTTAAAATAGACTTACAGGAGTACAACTCTTATGAATAAATGTTAGTTCAATTCTGTACTTATTTTGTTCTACAAATTTTTCAATATGGTCACACAAACTATTTTAAAAAAAATGCACTCTTGGACAGTCTGTAATGTTTGGGTTATAACTCCTAATTTAATGGTCCTATTTGACTGGTATTTGAAGCATGAGAAACTAGTGTTATAAAATATTATTATTTAAAAGTCCAATTTGGTTAATTCAGCCATTTAGCATGGCAAAATTAAAATGTTAAGCAGAACTGAAAATCTATCTATCTTATTCACTATAACCTAATTCTTTGATGTATAAATGTACTACATGTAATAATAATAATATGATATTTTATAGTAATTTGATCATAAAATGATGACATTGCTGGTTGTATAATTATAGGTAATAATAATGGTATTGTAAATTTATACATGACTATGGTGTTAGATGATATATATATGTATACCACAAAAAGGTACAATAATATTATAAACTAAAGCTATAAGTGTATAAAAGTTTAGGAAATATAGTATGCAACAAGACCATGAACTAGCATATGGATAATTACTTATTTTAATGAATATGATTATGCCTATATGCTTATGTCTACTGAATAATATGTTAAGGTAAATGATTATAGTATTATATAATTATAGTTGCTTGATTTGATACCTGAGTGTGATTTTGTGTGTGTGTGTGTGTGTATATATATATGTATATATAGTCATACATGTATGTATGCATATAGGTTAACTTGTTGTGAACATGATCATACACATCATTGCTTAAAAGAACTCAATAGAGCATGATGTTATGTATCATCATATTACATATGTAAAATAGCTACTTGATTTGAAGGGATTACAAGTACAAAATAGTAATACTTAATTGTGCTCAAGATAACATGTTTATAGAAAATTTATACGTTTATATCTATGACATCATGCTCGTATATATATGTTAGTGTAAGCCCTAGCCCCAATACATTGTAATAAAACACTTTAGTTAATAAATGAGACATTTGCTTTATCTATTGTATTCCTGTACATATCAATTGATAGAACTATCCAAGAATGTTGTTTCAGTTTAAGTTATCATGTGTGAGGCACATGGTTGTAAGACCTTGAAACAAAATAGACTTCATTCTAAATATCGCTAGTCAGTCATTATTATGGGAATAACAAATGAATTAAGACTAGTATGCTCTCTCGGATAAGTTGAGTTTTGTCTTACGGATCATAAGGACAAGAGTGTCAATCAGAGATCATAGATACATGTTAAAGAACATGGTATCTGGATACGATCCGCTCATGAGAACACTACATGGTACAAGTCATAAGTGTTTCTCATATGCAAGTTTTGCATCGGAGTTCTTAAACCTGAAATCTCTATGAAACTCTTTATAAATTACTGTGTACTTTGACATACACCTAACGTACTCATAACAGAGTGACAAGTACGGGTATGATTGGGTATGCATTGATTCATGTTAGAAAGCATGAGAGAAGTGAAGGGATTAGCCCTCTTGATAAGAGAGAAAATATCATCGGCCACTTGATCAGTGAACTGAGAAGTGTATGGCCATACCAAGATGAGATAATGAGTAATCATTATTTATCTGAGAGTTCAGTGTCACTAGAATATCAAGAAAGGAATTAATATATATAAGGATGACTAGTTCCATGCCTTATATTAATTCTGATATTTATGGGTAAGGGACTATGCAAAATTACATTAGGTCACTAAATGCCATATGCATTTTCATTTAATTTGGAATGCTATAATATCTTGCTAGAGAATATATATAGCCTTTGAATTAATTCATTAATTCATTGCCAACATTAAATGGACCTATAGGATCGCACACAAAGCATTAGGCTTAAAATATTTAAATAAAGTATTGGACATTAATTTGGGCTTTTAATTAAAGTCAAATTAATATATATAATGGGCATTATAAATGCTATTGGACCTTGGTCCATGAGAGAAAAAAATTCAGCCCACATGGTTTAATTTCAATTAATTAATTATATTGTATTAATTAAGTCAATTGAGTATTAAATCCTAATGATATTTAAATCAAATTAAAACACCTAATTAAGAGATGACATAGCCAAAATTCCAAGATTAAATACCAAGGGAATTTCGGCACATGTGAATTTCCAAATTAAGTGATTAATTTGATTATAATGTCTTATGTTTTATCTTGGATTAAATCAAAAGAGTTTGAATCAATATATATTACTTATTTTAAGAAAGTGATTAAGGCTAAAATAAATTATCTTAAGGTAGTGGATTTTAGATTAATCACTTACATAATTAGGTGATATATATTGATAGAGGAAAAAATGCGAAACCCTCATTTTTCTAGGTTTTAGCATGAATTGTTTCTCTCTCACTCACATTTCTCTCTTGGCCGAAACACACAAGGGGAAGAACTCTTTCTTGCTTTCTTGTGTTTTTGGGCATTAATAACACCTAAAAGAAGTACAAGATCAAGTCTTGTAGCTTCAAACCATAGCCATTACACAATACTTAATTTGAGAGCTAGCAATCTCGGTTTTAAGCTATTTTTGCAAGTGTGTGTGTGAGAATAGAGAGGAGTGGCGTAAAAGCTGTTCCTTGGCATTGGTGGTGAAGGTATAAGGCTAAGATATCCTCCTTGGTTGCTGGTCATCATCGAAATCAAGTTTTAAAGGCATCTAAAGTTGTAAGTTTTAAAACCCTAAAATTGTATGTTTTGAATCTTGTCATGGAATTGTATGGCATGTATGATCAAATTTTATTATTTTTTGCTGCATGATCTTTATATGCATACCATGTCATATTCCATCAGTGGTATCAGAGTCTAATAATGCTTATTTTAGTGCTTTAGATGCATGAAATAATTAATCAAAAATCGTTATTTTAAATACATGCAATGCTAAAATTTTCTGTTTTGAGTTTTTTTGCATTGTTTTGGTGTAAAAATGATTTTAAATGATTAGATAGGTATTATAATTAATATGAAATGTTAATATACTGTCCTAAGATGTTCAAGGAGCTGTTAATGGTCGGATTTAGTTGACAATACCTGATGGTACATGTTAATATTAAAACTAGGTGCTATTTGGCATGTTAATTGTTAGTTTAACAACTAGTTTTAAATATTAAATGTAAAAACGATTTTGGAATGTTTGTAAGTGATTTTCAAAGATTATATCAGGTCTGGACATATTTTAAATTTGGTTTTAATTCTGGTCCATGACAATTTAATTGATTAATTTTAAAATCACTTAAAACTATGACTAGTTTGTGTTTATTACATGTTTAATCAACATTGTTTGTTTTGTTTTGATTAAAATGGTAAAAATACATTTAGATCAGATTGGTACAGAATATTAAATCAATATTTATTACCTTATTGAAATTATTAAATGACTCATAAAATTGATTTAAGTATTTGTGCATTTTGTGGCATCACATAAGCATTAAACAACTAGTTTTGTTGTTTGTTTGTTTTTATAAGCATGCCGTGTATCATATATATGTTCTTCATGATTTTGTGTTTTAATTCATGTTGGTACATATTATATGTATTTTTAGTGTTCATGGGCTGTATGACATAAAATTAAAAATGGCAAAATTAAAAATTATACTAGAGTTGATTTATAGCACAAATCTAACTAGTTTGTTATTTATTTTGTTTTGTTTTATATATTTGCTCCATTTATTCATTTTACTTTATCTTTTTCTCATTTTATACATATTCGTCACTATAGAAAAAAATTCCATCACTAATAAACCCCTAAATTCGGTCTCCCTAAGTTTAAAACAATTATTAGCTATAAAATTTGTCGTCACTAAATCCTACCACCAAAACATATTCATTTTTTATATTAGCACAAATTACTTCTCGCCATTCCATCGCTAAAAATATTGTAGAACTTTATTATTATTGCCAATTATTATTATTATTATTATTATTATTATTATTATTATTATTATTATTATTATTATTATTATTATTATTATTATTATTATTATTATTATTATTATTATTATTATTATTATTATTATTCTTGTTGTTGTTGTTGTTGTTGTTGTTGTTATTGTTATTATTGTTGTTGTTCTAATGATATCCATAATTTAATTTATATAAATAAAAACTCTCTAATACTATTAATTTAAAAAAATATAATATAATAGAAGTACATTAAATTTTGTAGTACTTTAAAATTACTTAGAAAAAAAATAATTCAAACTAAATAATACTATTAACAAACCTTTATACAATATGCTACCCAAAAATGAAAAATAAATAAAACTTCAAAGTCTTCATCATTCCTCACAAGTAGCAACCAAGCACTTGCCTTCGTGTTCTTATTATATTCATTTGAAAATCTAACTATTCTAGTAGACTTGAATGTATCATAACAAATTAAAGGCAAGAATTTTTGCCGTTTCTACCATTACAAAGAGATAACAAGTTAAAAATTAGAGGCAAGAATTGTTCCAGTAGATAGGTCAACTAATTTATGCAAAGAAGCACCAAGCATCAGTTTGGAGAAGACAACATTAGTTAGCCATTATGTGTTTCAAGTTAAAAATTGAACCTAATTGAACTTTGATAGTTGATTAACAAGATCATTTCCAATCAATGCTTCTCCAACAAATAACACCAAATCTAGATTGTTGAGCTAAATAAGCTTTGAAAGCACTCTCATTAATGGTTCATTATCCAAAAATTCATAATAAGTTTATCAACACCATTAGTATAATAATCGAAAAAAAATTTATGAATCTTTTATGTAAATCCATGTTGAATCTTAGTTAAATCAATCTTGAACCATACTACTTGAGATCCTAAGTAAGTCTTAGTAGAAAAAATACATCAATGAAACATAGGTGCTATTAGGTTATGCTCCCATTACCCCATCGTATCTTTAGTTTATATTTTCAAGAATAATGTAACATCCTTTTGAAGAGAAAATCAATAAACTGTTTTTGTTTCTTCAAAAATCAACTATAAGCACAAAAGTATTAATTAAACATCTTAGTTGAGAATCCCCTAGAGAATACCACTAAGCTAGAATTCATTAGCTTAAAGCATACCTGCATTTGACTAGTAGTATCAACAAAAACCACATCAATAGTATCATGCTGAGATAACCTTGGTGCAACTAAAATAAATAACACCTAAAGTATACGTGCATGCATGCACAACTTCTCAGCAACTCCTGACCGAAAAGTATCACAAGCAGCCATCAAAACACTAACCTTATATTGTAGAAGCCAATATGCTACCTGTAATATGTGAAAATAATTTGATGATTAGAAAGTAGGTCTTGATACCGAAATCTTTACATGCAAAATAGAGTAGTATCAGTTGAACCTTAACCAAATTGGTCGATTTCAATTTAAAATTCAGCTAAAAAAACATAGTAGCATCAGCTAAACCTTAACCAAATTGGTGGATTTCAATTTGAAATTCAGCTAAAATTTAGTATTTTGAGGAACTCTTGAAATTTTGAAAAATCAACGTGGGATGAAATTTACCTATAAAGCCTATTTTTATGTCAACTACAAAGCATATGCATATATATATATATATATATATATATATATATATTTGTCAACTACAATGCCAAGTATATTAAAAATTACTTTGTAAGGATAAAGGACAATTATCTCCTTTATTTATAATGTGAATTCGGCTCTGACTATCTCTACTATCACAAAGTCTATGTCTATGTTAATGGAAATTTAAAGACAATAATAATAATGTCCTTTTTATATTTAGACAAGAAAAAAAATTTTACATATATATATATATATATATATATATATATATATATATATCTACACACACACATACACTAATGGTGAATTTCTATTTATTTAAATTAATATTATTTTATGTTAAAAAATAACTCATATTATATGCATGCACGCACGCATGCACACACACACACATTAATGGTGTATTTCTATTTATTTAACTTAATATTATTTTATGTTGAAAAATTACTCGTATTAGCCTCTTATGTTCATTTTGTCATGAAAGAAAAATCACTAAATCTGCAATATTTGAACTATAAAGTTTCATGGAATATTTCAGTCACAAAGAAGATGTTTCTAAAAAGATGTCAAACTGCAAAAGACAAGTCTAAAATTTTTCATGTAAATCATATCTATGAGTAATCGGAAAGTCTTTTATATGCTTTCGTTCATAAAGCCATAATAGAAGCGAACATACAATTGTTAGAGAAATGCAGGTTTTATTAAAAATATAGCATAAGCCAATGATGATTGTTAGCTAGTAAATATCTAATCACTCAAAAGAAAACAAAATGCATTTCTATCTGGATGATAAGGTTGCTTTAAAAACCATATCGGTAATTGGTTCACAATAACAAAGCTAATGAAAGTTGCAATGTAACCTAACAAATTTCCAATTTATAAGGAAAAAAAGCTAATCAAGAAAATCAAGATAATGACAATCAAGATAATACTAGAAATATATGCAACCCATCATTATAACTATCATGTTTGTGCCAAAATCATACCTGTTGTGGATTTGATTTTTGCTACCCAAAAAATTTCCTATTTGTAACAAAAGAAAAGAAAAGAAAATAACTATCTCAAAGGAGAAGAATATTTAAGTAAAGAATTCTACTTTTTCAAACCTAACTGCACTCAAGCATAAAAAATAGCAAAGCAAGACCAAAAGCAATTTAATCAAGCACAAAAAACCACTACCAATAACAAACCTAGATCACAAAATCTCTCCTCTTTTACTCTCTCTCCACACAAAAAGACACCAAAGGATTGGAGAAAAGCACAATCTATCATACCTTATTATTGCTTTACTGCACTTTAGATACCCAAAGAAAGCAAAACCAAAACTTTCCACTTTGCTATCTTTTCACTTGCCTAATGTTGCCGAAAACCGAATCAAAGAAGAAAAAACATGAAGATGAGCTCATATCAACATATCTATTGCCTATTTGTTGGACCCTACATTTGTGTGGACATAAACGAAAAGTTACTTATAGACACTAGGCCTGAGTCAGCCTTTGTCAGTGTTACCTAATGAGGATAGTATTTTTTTAAAGATAGTCAAAAAGTAGTAGTGCTATTTTCTCCTATACCAGTGTTCATTTTAAGGAAATTATTTTTAATGGGTTTTTGAAGGAAAAAATGTTCTTTTAAAAGCCATATTCTCATTTCTTTCATTGAATGGAGGGAAGTTATCATAATTTGGGCTATTAGCTAACTCAGGAGTGAGTTATGGTTTTGACTCATGGGTCGGGTCCATGACTTAACTTTTTTTACTAAAAATGGTTTTA
Source organism: Excoecaria agallocha (assembly GCA_037975025.1). NCBI lineage: Eukaryota > Viridiplantae > Streptophyta > Magnoliopsida > Malpighiales > Euphorbiaceae > Excoecaria > Excoecaria agallocha. The sequence goes on along the minus strand of CM075812.1, from coordinate 37,656,532 downwards.
AGCCCTATTGAGTTAGCCTGTGACTCACCATTTACATCCGTGACTCGCTAGTCACATTCGTGGCTCGATTTTTTTGACTAAAATTCTAGTTTCTTACTCTACAAAATAGGGGATAATTTTCAGAGAAAAAATCTTCAATTTTTCCTTTCATCTTGATCCAAAATAATTAAGAATTGATGGGATATTTCTCTTGGGATTAAGGAACAATAATTAGGAACTAACAAATAAGAGAGAGAAAAAACTAGTTTTGGAAAAGAAAGAAAATAACTCTAGTTAAAAACTCTCTGGTTTTGAAAAATATCAGATATGAAACAAAAAGAGGAGGAAAAGGCACTCTCACTGACTTTAAAATACAAAAACATTGAAGGTAATGCAAGAGGATAAATTCCAACCTTAAACAAACTTTGATTTTTATTAAGAGTTTATTTGGTTTTGTTCTCTTTTGAGCTTTCAGTGGTCTGTTTTTATTTGTTTCTCTATACATATTTTGTGTATATTGATGCCTTGTGTTCTTTATGTAAATATCTCATCATGGGCATATTTGTGTGTGTTTTGACTAGTTATACATGAGTCTATATTTTATTTATAAGTTTAGATAAGTTTTATGCCTTTAATTGCCATTTTCTCTCTCTAAAGTTCATTTTCTCTCACTATATAAATCCATGCAAATAGTGTTCTTTGATGTTTTTTAGCTTTATTTTAAGTTTATATGTTTTTTTTTATGAAATTTAGGGGTGTTTTTCATGAGTTTTATGCTTTAGATTTGAGTTGTAGACCTTTGAGTTTAGCATGGAATCGTTCCAATATTGCTGGATCATCTCGAGCTGACTCACGAACCAAATCCATAAAGGAGTCACGGACTTGGTCTATGAATCACTCACTAAGATGAGTATGTGACTCACTCAACGATGGTCCGTGAATCATTGGGAAGGGATGTGACTCGTCCCAGTAAAGGTTGTGACTAGGCCCTTTTAAGACCATGACTTACCTATCACATTGAGTGAGTCCATGACTCATTCCTCTTTATTGTTCCTTTAGTTTATTTCCTTTATTTTCTTTATTTGCCAGGTGTCTCATCCCTTTTTATCCTCTTACATATATTCATATGTGCATTTTAAGTACATTTAGCCTGTGAGTTTGCTTTCCCTTTGTGACATAGTCTTTATCCATTATTTTCACTCCTGTCTAATCAATCACTATCTTACTATTTGTGAATGCATAAACATATGGGATTTATTTGGAGGAACCTAAAAAAAATGAAGGGGATCTATCTGGACCTGGAGAATTTATTTAATTAATATAGTTTCTTTATTTAAGATTATTTATTTATTATGCTTTAATCAATTTTTTTTGTATATTTGGCTTGTATTATTTATTCGGGTTGTAATAGTTAGTAAAAAGGGTATTTTAGGACAAAAACCAAGTAAATCACGCTAAATGTTTTTTAATTTAACTAACGGGGATTTTATCAATAAAATGGACCAATATCTATTTTGATCCAAAGTCCTTATGAAAATAATTTTTGTAATTGTGCATGTGGGAATTAAAATTCCCACATTTAATGACTATCTCAATTTATGTCTGTTTGTACATATATTAGTTTGGTTTCTTACAAAACATTTTACTTGAGTGATAAATTAAAATAAATTAAATAATCCTTCACGCCGAGACCAATGTCCTTAAATCACCTCGATTTATGTGTGTTTTTATCGCTTTCTACATTTTTGTTTGTTTATTTTATTTCTTTTATCTAGTAATGTGTGAGAAAAAGATTGAGATAATCAACCATAAATAATCAATTATATTGCTATTAACCAAGTATGCGAGTAGGGGAGAGATCTGAACTATCTTTGGCTTTCGGTTTCATAAGGTATCAAAATCAAATTCCTAATGTCCTATTGGGTGTCAACTCCATAATGCATGTCATGAGTTAAACAAACCTTGATCCAATCTTGAGCCCTAAAAATGAGTTTCAAGAACCAACTGAGTCCTAATGGGGTTCGGTGTGCATCATAGTGACGACTTCACTAGGGATCGTTTGAGATTTCAGTTTGAAAGCAACTTGGTTGGTATAATATAAGTGGTTGTTTATGGCTTGATTCCTTTAGTTTTCTTTTAAACTAAGTTGTATTAAAACATGTTACGACTTTAGATTTAAGTTAGGCATCCCTGTTTAAACCTGGTGTAATATCGAAGCATGATCCTATGTTCACTCAATATAGGAAAACATTAGAGAGGACTACCAGCCCAAGTCTCGTACCTTTTTGAGGTATATTAAATGGTGACCCAACTGATCATTATGGTCATGATGAGCTATACCCATTGGCAGGGACTATGCTTGGGTGGCCCTAAAGTTGTACTACCAGACCAAAGCCCCATGATAAATACTTCCCCTAGGCAACATATACCATAAGAATTTGCTTGATATTTAGATACCTATATATTCGGTCCGATTTTAATAAATTAAGATAGGTCATAATTAAAGGCTGTCATGCCCCAATAAGCCTATCTTTGTTTGTCTGAATGCCACAAGTATATAGAGATTAACAATGCATTTGCTTGCACTTTAAATTAAGAGAGTTATGCTACTGATTTTTTCTACTGTGCATCACCTGCATTCATTGGGTTCCCTGTTAACCCATGAATCAATCCCACCTAAGAAAGAGACTGCACGACCACTTGTGTGGGAGAAATAAGGTTGGAAAGGTTTTTCTTAATTTACACGTGTGTTCTGAAAATAATATGCCATATGCTCATGCATTCCAAGCATAATCATGCATCACGATAACTAGTTTTTTAGCCATTATAGAGTCATCAACATGGTTTGAGAATTAAACTTGCTATAGGAAGATGAGTGTTACCTAGATGAGTTTTGAGCCTTAATTTCTTTTGGAATTCACTTAGGGGGATGTCATGATAGCTCTGCTCGATATATATTGGTAGTGGGAAGTCTTTTTGGAAGTATTAAAAGATTGGAACCTCGATTGAGGGTCAGTAGTTACAGTCATCATAGAGTTAGCAGGTTGATTAAGGGTTCGGACAGGCATCTAGTTAGAAGCTCTTTGTTAGGTCAGCTTGAGTCAGTGTTAGAGCTAGATTTGGGTTTAGCTAAAATCTTTGAGCTAGCATCTGAAAGAGCAGATATGACGGATCCAACACGGACTAAAGCTATTGACAATCAGGAACTAGATAGAAGGCTTAATGAGTTCGAAAGGAGGATAAGATCCATGATGATTGATGTGGTGAACTCTTTGACATAGCCCACCAGCCAACAACCTTTGATAGTTGCTGATGCCTATGAAAAGCTTGTGACTATTGGAAGTACTCCTATCACTACCCAAGTGGGGCCTTCGTTAGTAGCTGAGTTAAGAGGAATTAGGTCAAGAGTTTAGCTTATAAAGCAGCAAAATGATAAAGGAATTGCACCTAAAGAGGACTTTATTCCTGAAGAAGAAAAAGAGCTACTTGTAATACAAGCTCAGAAAGGAAAGAAATCTAGGATGGAAGACCCAGTCCTTAAAAAGATAGGGGAGAAAATAGAAGCGATGGCTTGGGTATTGTCAGTAGGAAAAGGGGTTAGTTTGGAGGATAGAGATTTGGAAAGTGAAGATGTACTCCCTCAACAGTTTAAAATGCCTAACCTATCTAAGTTTGATGGCACATCCGACCCATCTTCCCACGTTAAGTAGTATACCTTGGTCATGAAGGGCAATACTCTCACTAAGAGGCAAAGGTTGAGTATTTCAGCCTTAGTCTTACTGGCCTTGCCATTGATTGGTATTATGGCCTAGATAGGCATGCCAAGGAGGTTTGGGACATGTTGATAGAAGAATTTCTAAGGCAATACAACTGTAGTACAAGGATAAAAGTTACTTTAAAGGATCTTAAGTTGCTGCAGCAAATATCGAACGAATCCTTTCATGAGTATCTTCTAAGGTAGAGGAACTACGTATGGAAATGAAAATAAAGGCTGATACTTTTGACCAAATTAGACTTTTCATTTAGAGTACTAGTCCTCATCGAAAGGAAGGCTTAAAGATTAAAGGGCTAAAGGATTGGGAATCTTTGAAAGAATCGCCATTAAAGCTAAGGGCGAATACTTGGCTAAGAATGTAAGTTCTACATGTAGCATTGGTTTTAGTTTCAAGCATTGAAGTTATAAAACTACAACAGGTAAAGCTAGTTGTACGGGTGCAACTGGAAAGACAACTGAAGTATCTGCTAGTAAAAGTACTGAAAGATAATATTCAAACCTAGGTAAATCTTTGTCTTGGGTACTTTATAGATTGGTGAAGGAGGGAAGTTGCAACCTCTGCTAGCTAAAATTGCCAAAAGCCAAGGTTAGCCTAATCATAGGGTTAATCAGTACTGTGCATACCATTAGCACACTGGTTATTTGACATATTATTGCAGAACCCTAAGGGATAGTGTTGTGCTAAATCTATAAGTGCATGGTTTACCAATTAGTACTTAAGATATCGTTCCCATGAGGACCAGATTGGTTATTACATGTTGTGACTTAATCTCAATCTTGTTTATAATGTTCAATAATTGGGTTGCAAAATTAAACTACTAAGGTTGTACTAAGACTAAAATATTATTTAAACCTACTTTAGTTATGGTCAAAGAAGACAATTAAGATTAATGATTTGAGTTAACATATGTGAACTTGATATTATTCTCTTGATTAAAATGCAACCTTTATAACACAAGCCAAGTTGGATTGAAGTTCTAATTCACACTTTCAATAAGAAATAGAATGCCTAAAACATACAATTATGATTCTAACCCTTAACTCTCATTAATGAATTAGTTAATCATAAATACATATTTTAAGATTAATAACCAACCTATAGTAATCATAATAACATTCTGATCTCTTAAGTAATGTTATGAGAATGAACTTCTCTTAGCTTTAAGAAAGAATATATATCTCGAACTATATTCTTACTTACAATGATCATACATAAGGTACTAATAGAAAATTCTATAATAAAAAGTCTGCTTGAATTAGTGAGAATGGAACAAATATAAACATCATTGTTCAAGTTCCTAAGATATCATTTAAGCATTTACAAAGAAGAAGTAATTGATGAAAGGTAATAAAAATAAATCTCTCAATGCTTTTGATCACTAAAAAGATTCTTCTTCTTCACTTGTCTTCTTTTCACAAGATTAATTGTTGTAACTTTGTACAACAGAATAATATAAACTATTCTCTAAAAACTTGTATCTCCCATTACTTCTAACCACCCTTGGTTTATATAATCCTCTAAGAAATGTGTCTCTTTAAATGCCCCTCTAGTGCTACACAACCTTTGGTGAAAGTCATGCCTCTTGAAGTGTCTTTCTAAAATAAACTACCTAAATGCTCTTAGTGTCATGCCTGATAAGGCTATTGCAGTCACGAAAGGATACACTCCTTTAATGTTTACTTTTTCTTCTACTTTAACTTCTCTTTATGTTTCTTTGTTAGGTCACGTTTGCGACAACTACCGCGCCCGTGATAAGGACTTTGCTTTCTTGCTTAATTGCTACTTTCTTCTCTATCATTCTCTACTTTACTCTTAAACAAGCATAAAACACAAAAAAACATAAAAGATACCACATTTCACACAAAATAACTAAAACTAAACATTTACTCAACAAACATACACATAAAAACACTAAATTAACATGCACTAAACTACTCAAATCAGATAAGATCCAGGATCTCATTGATAGCAAACATATCATTAATCTAGATAAAAGGGAAAAGAAGAAGGGAGGTTACCATACGGTTTTGCCACTTATATCAATGATTGTCTCAGGACTCCCAGAATGGCATATGCTATGTGATTTATATGGTGATGAGTATCTGGCCATTACTCACCCTGGATGGATAGGTGTGGAAAAAAAAGCACGATTTGGGAGTATGTGTGATCGATTACTGGGAGTCACCTAGTGAAGATAAAGATTGTGTCGGCCCCCTTGATTTGTAGGACTATAAGAATAAGTAAGAAGTGTGGGAACTAAAGTTGATCACTCAAAGTGGCAGATTGGTACCTCAAGTGGAAAGACTAGTAGATTCTCAATCGCTGCCTACAGGAAAGAATCAGAAAGATGATCAAATTCTTAAGTAGTTAAAGAAAACTCCTACTTAAATTTTAGTATGAGATTGGCTTAGGCAGTCACCTTTTCATAGGCGGAAAGTAGTGGTGGCTTTGTTCGAGTCCATCATTGCTATGACTATTTCACCTTTAAAGTTGCTGGAGAGAGCATTGTATATACCAATGGAGATCTACCTATTAAAGGTCGGGAACATAATCATCCCTTGTATATAAAGGCCCAGGTTAATGGAAACCATATAACATGCGTAATGTTAGATGACAATTCTTCAATTAATGTATGCCCATCGGTGGCTCTTTCAGCTTTTGGGTTGAATGAGTTCATGCTGAACAAGTCTAATTTGGTAGTGACAACTTACGATAATTCCCGCAAACAAGCGGCATGTACTTTTAAGGCTAATGTAAAGATTGGAATAATTAGCACTAAGATAAAATTTATGGCATTGCCAATGCCTACCAATTTTTCTATGTTGTTGGGAAGGCCTTGGTTTCATAAACTAAGAGGGGTGCCATCCACTCTTCATTAGATGATCAAAATTCCTTATAAAGGTGAAGTGATCACTATAAGAGTTGCTAGAGAAAATTAGGTGTCTATTTTGGGAATAGATAATTAGCCTTTTAGTGGATTTCATGTAGCTACTATTGATGCTGAAGATGGAAGTGAACAAGATGTTACCCCTCAAGTGGTGAATATGATTAAGAAATTGAAATTTATGTCAGGAGCTTGTTTGGGTAAAGACTCCTAGGGTCCTTTTGAAGCTATCACTACTACAAGATAGACTAACTAGAGGGGATTGGATTATAAAAAGTTTGATGATAAGAATAACCCAATTAAACTCAAAGGTGTACCACACATCCTTGACAGTTTTGTTCCCGTATCTGCTCCACTCTAGTATGTTTTTTATCAGACTAGTGGGACCATCAAGCCTACTAAGGGGTTCTGGGATGATGAGATCATGATTAAGCTATCTAAGTGGGATGACATCCCTGAAGAAATTGTGACTCCAAAATTGCTAACTTTTAGACTTAAAGGGAAGGGAAACATTGAATTTAAAGTTCTTGTACCTGAGTTGAAGGAGGATATTAAAGAGAATGTTACAGAAGCTAATTAGGAGACTCCACGGGATGCAAGATATGGAGTGAGCTCATCTGAGGCATCAAACTCACCTGCTATAAATGAGGATAATTTTGTAGATACAATTTTTGTACCTAAACTTTTTAATGATGATGTATGAGCTCCTTTTATATTAATAATATGAATAACTTTGCTTACTTGTGTGATGTTTTGCATGATTTAATTTCACATGATCACGATCATAAAGCATCTATTTTTGACATTAATTCAATAAGTACTACTCTGTTCAATCTAGTCATTCTTGAGAACCCAAGAGAAATCTTGATAGTATTTGATGTTTCCTCTAAAGAGAGGAAAAAATTGATAGAATGTTAAAAAAGTATGAGAGAATATTTACTTAGACTGACAAAGACATAACAGGAATTGATCATACAATAATTAAATATGCCATTTTACTTATCCTAGGTATAAGCCTGTAAAGCAGAAGCTCAGAAGACTTAGGTCAAAATGGGCAAAAAAAGTTAAAGAAGACATACAAAAGTAGATAAAAGCCAAGTTCCTAGTAGATATCTAGTATCCTACTTAGCTAGCAAATGTGGTTCTAGTGGCTAAGAAAGGTGAAAGGGTTTAAGTTTGTGTGGATTATCGAGATTTGAATAAGGCTTATCCTAAAGATGATTTTTCGCTTCCTCATATAGATGTTCTGGTAGATAATATTGCTATTTGTATGATGTATAGTTTTGAATATGGGTATGCTGGATACAATCAGACCCTGAACAAAGTGGTGGATATGATCAAAATTGCTTTCATTACTAAATGGGGTATATATGTTCACCGGGTCATGCTTTTTACATTAAAGAATGTCAGAGCTACTTATTAGAGGATGGCTATGAGGATTCTAGATGATTTGATCCAAAAAGAGGTGGAAGTGTATGTTGATGACATGATGGTCAAATCGATAACTCAAGAGGTTCATTTTGAGGCCTTAGAAAAGTTTTTTGGAAGAATTGATAAATACAATCTTCGATTGAACCTAAAGAAGTATGTGTTTGGGGTGACTATAGGGAAGCTCCCGGGCTATATTGTGAGAGGGAATAGAATTAGATCTTGACAAAGTAAAGGTCATTAAGGAAATGCTTATGCCATAAAAGGAAAATGAAGTCCTAGGGTTCCTAGGCAGGTTGCAATACATCAATTGCTTTATTGCCAAATTAACTTTCATTTGTGAGCCCATCTTCAGGCTGCTTCAGAAAGATCATTCAGTAGTATTGAATGAGGATTGTCAAGTTACTTTCGACACTATTAAAGAGTACCTTTTACATCTATCGGTGCTGAGATTGCCACTAGTTAGAAAGCTTCTGATTTTACATCTTGCTATAAAAAATAGTTCAGTAGGAGGTATAATGGCATATGAGGGTGATTTTGAAATTGAATATGCCATGTATTATCTTAGCAAGAAATTTTTGCCATGCAAAACTAAGTATGTAAAGGTAGAAAAAATCTCTTTGTTAGTCATTTGGGCCTCCAAGGAGTTAAGGCATTATTTTCATTCATATAGGGTATAAGTAGTGGCCAAGCAAAATCCTCTTAAGTACTTGCAACATGCACCATCAATCACTGTTGGGAAAGATGGATGATTCTTCTACAAGAGTTTGATATTTAGTATATTACTCGAAAAACCATTAAAGGAAAAGCTATGGGAAAATTCTTGGCGGACTAACCTTTAGAGGGTGAAGAAATATGCTATGAATTCCCTGATGAGGATGTTAGTGCCATAGCAGTTCAAGGGTGGCAGATGTTCTTTGATATAGATGTAAACAATAATAGTGTGGGAGTAAGAGTGATCCTGATAACTTCTAAGGGAGAAAAGCTGCCTTTAGTGAAAAAGCTCAGATATAAGGCTACTAATAATGAAGCTGAATGTCTTCAGGTTGGAAGTCGTATTAGATTTGGGGGCAAAGAACAACGAGGTTTGTGGTGACTCAGCCCTAGTGGTTTACCAAGTGAAAGGTTAATGAGTAGTAAAAAAAGTATGGTTGTTGCCTTATCCAAGATATCTGAAAGCATTGGGTGATTAGCTTAAGTTTTTTGCTTTCAAACATGTTCATCGAGATGAAAACTAGTTAGCTGATGCTTTGGCAACACTAGTGTTAATGTGGGATAATTCAAAAGGAGTAAGTATGAAGCCTATACTCATCTTTAGCTCTGACAAATTGTGTTTCAAGGTGGAACGAGTGATGGATATAAAGGTGAATGATGGAAAGACTTGGTATTTTGATATTCCGAACTACTTTGAAAAATCAGGCAGACAATTTGCAATTGAGATGCATAGATGAAAAGAAGCCAAGAAGGTCATGGAAGAATTTTATATTAGGGTTTGTGGTGCTCACATGAATGGTTTAGCCTTGGCTAAAAAGAAAATGCGCCAGGTTTTTTTTGGCTAATCATGGATGCTGATTGCTCAAAATATGTGAAAGAATGTCAGTTATACTAGCAATATGCTGATCTAAGGCATGTAATTGTGTCAGAATTATGCAACCTTAATTCACCATGGCCGTTTGCTACTTGGGGTATAGATATCATAGGAATGATCCATCCATCGGCATCAAATAGGTATAGGTTCAATGCGGTGGCTATTAACTACTTCTCAAAGTGGATAGAGGTATCGTGGTGGCTACTGATTACTTCTCAAAGTGGATAGAGGTAGATTCTTTAAAGAATTTAGGTGCTAGGGAAATGGTAAAGTTTATTGAAAATAATTTGATATGTAGGTATGGGTTCCCACATAATATCGTGTCTGACAATAGATCCCATTTTTGAAAGGAGACTGAACAGATGCTAAAAAAGCATAGGGTTCAGTACTATAAGTCTTCACCATATCACCCTCAAGTAAATAGAGCATTTAAAGCTGCAAATAAAAATGTCAAGAGGATTCTAGCTAAGATGGTTAGAACTTATAACGATTGAGGTGAGAAGCTACCTTTTCATTATAGGGATACAGGACTACAACCAGGACTTCAACAGGAGCTACTCTATTTTCTTTGGTATATGGGATAGAAACTGTATTGCCAGTAGAAATCAAGCATCAGTCACTATGAATAGTTCTAGTGGCCGAGCTCCTAGAGATGGAATGGGCTAGACAAAGATTGCTACAACTTAATTTGTTAGATGGAGAAATAATGTGGGCCTATTATCATAACTAGATCTATCAAAAGAGGTTGGAAAGATCTTTTGGAAAGAAGATCTAAAAACATCCCTTAAAGGAAGGAGACCCAGTCTTTAAGTGGATTAGGCCAAGCCTCCCTAACATTAGAGGCAAATTTAGACCAACATAGGAAGGCCCATTTGTGTTGAAGAAGCTACAGTCCAAAGGAGCTGCCAATCTGAGTGATAGTGATGGGAATGAATTTAAAGAACCGGTCAACATTGATAGGTTAAAAATGTTCCATGGCTAGACTTATAAAAATGATAAAAATAAAATAGAAAAAGAAGAGAATATAGCCATGCGGGTCAAAAATTGGTAAATGGTAGCCTTGCTAAAATTGGGCACCTTACCAAGATAAAAACCAAAAAAAGGCATCTTAGGAAAAAATTAGAGGCAGAGTGAAAATGTTCTATCAAAAAAACCCATGAGGGCTGATTGATAACCCTCTATTACTCCCACTTGAGTTTATATCTAAAGACCACCCTCTATTACTCCCACTTGAGTTTTGACTTAGCCATTGCGCTTTGTTATCAACTGAAGAATTAGATATCAATCTTTTATATGTAGTAAAGGTGGTAAATTTATAGTCATCTGGATTTTAAATGTTATCTTTTGCATACAGTTGCATCCAAAAATGAAAGCAACAGACAGAGTACCTCTTTAAAATGACAGCGGACATCTCATGATGTCTTGTCGCTCCTCAGATTCACAAGAACAACGAGAAACTTCACAAAAAATGGCTTTATATAGGCCATATAATGGGACACAACTAGAATGACCGTCCTGGGTTATGTAATCGAGTATCAGCCATGTGCATATAAAGCTGATATCACTATCATCTATTGTTGCTAGCCAGGCAAAACCTTCTTGTGGTGAGCTAAAGTTGTAAAGTCATCTTCTTTGAAGATAATGTGTCAAAGAGTACATGCTAATTACTCTAAGGAGAGGTTCCACAAGTAACCTCAATTTCTCCTCTAACTATGCTTGATAAAAAATAATAAAAGGAAAAAATGAAAAGAAAATGAAAATGAAAATGAAAACTAAAAAAAAATGAATGAAAAAAATGAAATGAAAAAGCTGTTAGAATTGAATTAGGTTCATCCTAGGAAAAAATAAGGCCACAATAATGTGTTTTTCGCTAAGAAAAGCTAGTGTGAAAACCCACAAAAGGCACACTACCTTTAAAACAAAGATTGTACCTAGAGTAATAAGGGGCTCCAAGAAAAGGCTACAACAGGGTTAAAATAGATAGTGTCTTAGCCAAGAATAGTTTTTGCTAAGACAATTGGGAAAAGAGTCAGGCCATCGCGTATGCCATCGATGACACTGAGCAGTCAATAATCGTTGACTGGCCCCCTGAGTTTATTATTAAATACAGAGCAAGGCAAATTAATAGAATAAGACTAACCTAGAAAGTAGGTATGTTAGAAAAATCATTCGGGGCATCAAGCAGTGGTTCCAAAGGGATAGGTCATTGGCGAGGCACCGGTTTTAAAAAAGTAGAGGGCGGGATTCCTAGGGTCTGATTGGCATTTCTCGGATAATTTGATACACAGTTTGGGACACAAAGTAAGGTTTGAGGATGAAAATATACGCCTATAATTTTAGCAAGCTCCTCAGCCAGAGGACATAACTCCTATGGGTGAACCTAAAGATGTGAAATCAAGGATCCCAATACTGAGCAACTACCAACAAAAGGTTGTTGTCAACTCGAACTCTTCGTAAAAATTTTAAGCTAGAATATGGGGCCAGAATTGAATTTTCCTAGGTCTTGGGGGCATTGAGTAGTCTGTTTACCTTGGTATAAATGTTTCCATCATTTAAAATGGATAGTCTATAAAGAAAAAAAGAAAAAAGCATAAGAGATAGTTAATGAGAGTCATTATATATTGACAATGTTTATTGCTAATATAAAATAATGAGACAATTTCATAATAGTCTAATATAATATAATGCAATAAAGCAATGCTAATAGGTAGTCTGAAAAAGGAAGAAAACAGAGAGAAAAAGTTGGAACTAGAGACTACATGAAGATTGCTAAAGGTCAAATGAAGAGACTTAGAGGTATTTATAGGCTAAGAGTGACTCACTCTCTTGGGCCTTGACTCGCTTCCTTGGACCTTTAGTCACTCTCAAATTACGTGGATAATGCATTCCTTTTGAATGGGGTATGCATTTTCATAATTAACTTTGCTCCATTCCTTTGATTTTACAAGGACAAATTTGTGACCATTGTAAGAGCTTCGCAACTTCATTCAGGGAGTGAATAATATATTAAATGCCTTACATATATAAAAATCAGTTAATTAAAAATTGTAAATTATTTAGTTAGATAAAAATAAATAATAATAATAATAATAATAATAATAATAATATGAATATAATATAATAAAATAAAATAAAATAATGCTAGTAATAAAAATGATAATGATAATAATAGGTAATTTAGAAAGAAAATAATAGGAAAAAGAAGTGAAAAGAGAAAAATTAATTTAGATTTAAATTAATTAACCTTAAATTAGAAATAATTTTAATTAATTAGATATTAATGGCCATTAATCTCATCTTCTATGTTTTCATGGCTGTTAAGGGTTTTTTGGCCATCCCTCGTGACTCACGAACTCTGTTCATGAGTCATTTTTGACTCACGGCCCTTGGGATTGTGACTTGTCTCTCTTTTAGTTGAGCTATGTCATTTTATCTGTGAATCATGCCCATGCTCTGTGACTCAGCAGGTGACTCATGGCCTTGGTCCATGACTCACTAAAAATTGCCTTTTTAAAGGCCTTTTTCTGCTTCTTCCTCGACTTTCTTTCTTTTTTACTAGAACTCGATTTTTTCCTTTCAAAAAATCTTCTTTTTTCTTATTTCTCATTACTTCGAGCCTTAATTTGCATGCCATTAGAACAGCATTTGGATTGCACTCACGAGGGTACCTGTGTCTTAAGCTTCATTTTCTATTTTTTGTTCTGCCATTAAACCTCCAAGGTAGGCATTTCTTTCAACTTTCTTTAAATTTTCTTCACTTATTTGATGTTCATGATGTTATAAATTCATTTTATTAGTTATTTATGTTATTAAAATTAGATTTATTATGCATTTAATTTCTTTTGTTTTTGTATTTTGTTTGTTTGCCTACACTGTTAGTAGTTTTATTTTAGTGTTTTTACTTTAACCATATTATTTCTTTGAACCACTCATAGAAGCAAAGCATAATGAACTACTGTGTGAAAAAAAAGAAAAAAAAATTGGAGCCCTATAGGAGTAGTAGAGGGAGAATGAAAAATCAAAAGGAAAAGGAAAAAAAAAGAAAAAAATAGAGAAAGGAAAATAGTAGCAGAAGAGAATAGAAGAGAAGGAAGAGAATAATTTAATAATAAAAATCTACATAATTAGTGTAATTATTATTAATTTGAATTTGCTTTCATCCTATTAGTAAGGCATATAATTTATGAAATAGTGAATTAATATTTTGCCTAGACTGTTTAAGGGTGAATGCCTTAGATACAAAGATGCTTAACTTCTTAGATAGCTATTGCAGTGGTGTAATTTTAATCATCTTTAGTAATCTTAATAAGTTGGTCTCACCCATCAATTTTAATTTGTGTTATATTTTGTGAAATTATGAAATAATATTAATAAGAATTTGCTAATTTAAGTTGATTTTATGTAACTAATTTTAATTTGAAATTAGTTGTTTAACATAATATTTAATTAATTTAGGATTACCTTCATTTTACTTGGCCACTAAATTTGGTATTTTCTATATTTAATTAATGCTTAGACTTATTTAATTTTCAATGTAACCTTAGTCATTTAGTTTTAATTAGTTCCTTTAGATGGTTAATGTGTTTATGAAATTTTAAGTATCCAACCTTAACTTCTATGAATATTTGATGCTGAGCAACCTTAATAATTTAGTCTTGATTTCAATTTTTTTATTATTTGAGTAAGAAAATTATGGGATAATATTGATAGCATATCTGTTTTTATGTGTGCAATCTACGATGTTGTCCTATCTGTTAGTTCACCATGCATAAACAATGTAAATATTCATGTGATAATTGAAATTTGTTTGGCAATGTGTGACACACTTGTGTTTAATTAAAATGCTCGTACATCATTTTCTATATAGGAGGGTCTCTGGTATTACTTGTTAAGCTGCCCAATTATTGTCAATAATCAGTCATTTTCTTAGTAAATAGCATATATATGCAATTATGTACATATTTAAAATAAATAAATAAATTTCAGTTATACATGTCTATGCTAATGGCATATGAATAATTTTAATATAACTCAATTAGTTTTGTAATGTACTAAATATTAGCAATAAAATGCATTCGTTTTCTCTTTTCACCTCATGGTATATGACATGCATATTATTTGGATTAATTAAATCTAATTTGAGTGGTTAGGTAATTATTTCATTTAGTGTTATTCATTTAAAATTCACCTCTATAATTTAAGTTCATCTACTGTTGACATAGATAACATAATGATTAATTATTATATGACTATTGGTTTCATTACTTTAAACAGATTATTATTTTATGATATTTTAATTATATCTAGCTTTAAACGTATAATCGTAATTGAATACTTATTTGGTAATATATCAAATATGCTAATTTATTTCATAATCATATAGATACCTCATTATAGAGAGCCTTACCCACCTAAGCCATGCCCAGACATTCAAGCACCTATATGGATGATGCCAATGTAGGCTACTAGGTACAGAGCCCTACATGATATACATTTTCAAACCAGTCTATGCATGAGTTAGCATTTTCTATAAACCATGGGCATCTGGGAGGATGCACAGTACTATCTTACACAAGTGGCGTGGCTGGACTTCTATGCTCCTACATATGCTACCTATCCTATGGTAGTCTACCAATTTTTGGCTACCTTTAACTATCGAGGTTATTAGCGCCCCGACAATAAAGGGGGGGGGGGTGGTCTCATTAAAGGTTTTTGAATACACCTTCAGTATGTATCAAGCACAAGTATTTGAGGCTTTTAACTTACCTATGGGTGAGGATGTGTTGGTCCCCTATAGGACAACTGGAGATGACTAGTGGGCTATTGTTGCCAGATTAGGCATCCCCTATAATCCCTCAATAGTGAAGGCTACTATGTTTATTTCATAGGTACCGAGATACTTATAGAGGGTTCTATCATGTTTTTACACGGGTCGATCAGGGAGCCTAGGGTCCCTAAATTTTATAGATATCTAAAGCCTTTAGTGTATGGTTGAAGGCCACCGTATTAACATCACTTATGAGATTTTATAGAATATCTCTAGAATAGCCCGAGCCCCAGGTACTGTAGTTGTCATTGGAGGTATAATTACTTAGCTATTGTTGTCATTTGGATTTCTTAAGTCTGACATAAAAGCACAAATAGAAGGGGATGTATTTGTGAGTTTTGACATCGCAGTTGACATGCGGACGATTGAGCACCTTCGACTTGAAGGTTATAGACTATTATTAGTAAAGGAGGCCGATTGAAGATTTAGGATTTGTAGGCCTTAGGGTGCTACACATGGTGGCAATGATTAGCTAGAAGATCTCATACAAGATGTCCGTCCTCCCCTCAAGTACATGGGTATCTTAAAGGTCTCCCGTAGAAGGCCCATTCGTCCATTAGTTAGGCTCATTCACCTACAGGACCGACTAATTTAGGCAACTAAACCTATGGTGTAAGGTTTAGTCCTAGTCCTTTCATATGGCCACAGTTGACATCATCAGAGAGTTCTAGCAGCTTCCATATGCCAGCACCACCTAGGACTCGCAGGTTTGATACATATGGGGATCCAGGGGCATCCATTTCTCGTGGTCTGATACCACCAGCTATAGCTTCCTTTAGTACTCCCACGAGCTTGGAGAGCAGATTGGCTAGTTTAGAGACCATTGTTGAAGGCATGAGGTAGGACTTACAAACTCTAAGTGGGATGGTCGCCCTATCCAGTCAGTCTGATGGTGGACATGCTCGTAATATAGATGCATTTATATCTACCTCAACAGGCATTGTATGAGAGGTCGTAAAGGAGGTTTATGATCTTAGGGAGGCTATGCATTGGACTAGAGATCTTTATACGACTCGTCTAGTTCAGATAGAGGCAGGAATGCATTGATAAGAGTTAGCCATTAGGCAGGCTCGAGACATCCTGCATCATTTAGCTGAGCTTATGAGACAGGCCCTAACATCCTTAGCTCGGGCCACAAGAGTTGAGTTCACTATACACCAGCCATTGACACCACCTTTAAGTCCATCTCAGGTGGGAACTTCTCAACCTACATAGTTACCACCTGGTTCATCAGCCAGATTACCAGACTTTACTAAACTAAGATGTCGTCGGTGACTTTTAGGGAGTCATTTATCATTTTTTATTTCGTTACTCTATTGGCTTTTAGTTGTATTTATATTAACTTTCGTACTTTTACTTTAACTTTGTTTGAATGATGTATGGACATTTTTTTACTTTCTTTAGTTTATTTGCATATATGCATGTAATCTCTTTATGAATATTGATATGACATTTGAATAATTTATTTAGATTAGTTATATCTTTGGCCTGTATTATTTATTCAGGTTGTAACCGTTAGTAAAAAGGGTATTTTAGCATGAAAACAAGAAAATCACATTAACTGTTTTTTAATTTAATTAATGGAGATTTTATCATTAAAATGGACCAATGTCCTATTTTAATCTAAAGTCATTGCAGAAATAATTTATGTAATTATGCATACGGGAATCAAAATTCCCAAATTCAATGAATATCCTGATTTATGTCTGTTTGTACATTTATTATTTTGGTTTCTTACAAAATATTTTACTTACGCAATAAATTAGAATAAATTAAATAATCCTTCATGCTAGGACCAATGTCCTTGAATCATCGCGATTTATGTTAATTTTTATCTCTTTTTACATGTTTGTGTGTTTATTTTATTTCTTTATCTCGTAATGCATAAGAGGAAGATTGAGATAATCGACCATAAATAATCAATTATATTGCTATCAACCAAGTATACGAGTAGGGGTGAGATCCGAAATATCTCTGTTTTTTAGTTTCACAAGGTAACAAAATCACTTTCCCAATGTCTTATTGGGTGGTGACTCCATAATGCATGCCTTGTGATGCTTAGCAGATGTCTTGTAGATTGATCATTAGTGAATAGACAGGGATATTCTAATATGCTATCTTATGCCTTTTTGAGGCTTGAGGGCATCACATGTCAGGTTGGATCCTTGTATGTTACGAAGCAATTGGCTTTCACAAGTTAAACAAATCTTGATTCAGTCTTAGGCCCTAAAGGTGAGTTCGAGAACCAATTAGGTCCTAATAGGGTTCGACGCATATCATATTAACTTTCATACACGAGAAGTCACCGGCGATGCTATCGTTGATTAGGCCACTGAATATTATCGAAAAATCAAGATAGCAGTGGATTACAAAATGTCAATTATTAGGAATTAGGTTTTTCTATCTGTAAGATCTTCACGATTTGGGGATTTCTAACTAAGAGAGGGAAATAAAATTTTTAATAGAGAGACAAAAAAGTATTTAAATATGAAAACATATTAGAATATGCATTTTTTTCAAATAGCGACTACATTTGTGAAAACTTTATTTCTGTCGCTAAATTTAATGCACCAATTGGAAAACCTTTAGTGACAAAGAAAATTAGTCGCTAAAAGAGGCACTAAATATTGCCTCTAAATTTTTTGACTAAACTTACAATCGTTATATCGTCACTAACATTTCACTTCATTTAGCGACTTAAAATTAGTTGTGAAAATATTTTCACAAACAAACAAATTGAACAGTGTTTAGTGACAAAATATTTCATCACTAATTTTGTTGCAAAAGAAGGTGCCATTATTTCGTGCCAACAATTAGAGACTATTTCTATCATTCTATCACTAAACTTATTACCAAATTGAAAAATGAGTTTTCACAACTAATATGGACAATAGTAGCTAATCCGTCACTAATTAGCGATGAAAAATATGTCATCGCTAATTTAGGTTTTTTTTATAGTGTAATTTATTTGCCATATTTATGCATGTAAGGAGGAGGACAAAATAATTAATCAACAAACAACTTGTGTCAAATTTATCAAAGGTATAAATAAAAGTGAAGTTCCAAATTCTCTCTTATTTTGACCTCATAAGGTGGCAACACCATTTTCAAATATTCTATTGAGTGGCAACTCCATAGACCTACCTTGTGATGCCCAACAGATACCTCCAAATGGGTGATTGCCAACAATGGAATAAAGGTGCCTTGAAATATTATCTCATGCCTTTTGATGGCCTGAGACTCAATGGATTAGGTCAAATCCCTTGACCATTGTGAAGTGACCGATCATTTTAGGTAAAAGAACCTTAACCTATTATGCCCTAAAAGTGGGACTAGGTAACTATGTTGAAGGTGAGTTAACCGATCTTTGGAGTTCACTTAGGGGAACAGATGTAAACTTTGATTTCCCTTGGAGGGTGAGATAACTTATTCCTAAAGATCACTTAGGGGAATGGATGTAACCCTTATCTTTATTGCCTAGTGAAATAAAAGGTTAAAGGTTTCTTATGGAATTCTTTTCTTTTGATTCCTAAGATAGAAAGATTAGAAAGAAGGATGAGATTGATGCATGTCACACCAGGCTTGACTTTTCCTTTAAATAGAATGGGTTTAGACTCACCATTATACCTTAAAATCTTTAGATTAGGAGTGGATACTTCTTCAATCTTGGGAATCCTTATAACTTTCTTCCTTCGATTCACTTTACAATTAGGAACATAACCTTTCCCAGCCTTCTAGCCATGCACATTAATAAACTTAAGATTGCCTTTAGAGTGTTTTCCCAATCACACTGTTGGGAGATAATGCATTGTTTTCAACATGTTAAGCACTTTGAGATTGTGCTCCTTTTTATTAAACATCCCCTTAATGTGAAAGCCATGGAAAGGCTGAGTACCTATCTCTAAAGCATAAATAATATTTTCCCGTGTAGTTTGAGTGGTGACCACTTCTCTATTATATGGGTTCTTAATCATTTGATGAAGTGTAGAAGGGACCCCACCAAGATTGTAAAACCATGGCCTTCCCAAGAGAATGGTGAAATTAGTCGGGATATCTAAGATTGTGAACTCAATCTCATTGATTATGGGCCTACTATTTACCTTAGCCTTGAAGGTACTGTATGCCTCCCTTCTAGTGTTATCATAATCCATGATGGTTAGCTTAGATTTAGTGATCATTGATTCATTAATTTCATAGGCTGTCATGGCTTTAAAAGGGTAGACATTGATGGAAGAGTTGTTACCCACCATAATATAAGTTATATGCTTCCTATTTATCTCAAGCTTAATAAACAAAGGATGATTATATTGGTGCCTTTCGAGTGGCAAGTTACCTTTAGAAAAGGTAACAATCTCTTTATCCTCCCCTTAAATAATCCCATCAATTGGGATGGAGCAATAATGGCTAAGCTTGCTACCACTTTTTTATCTATGAGCTGCAGACTTCATCAAAAGATCCTAAAAAGAGATGTGGGTGAGTGTCTTCTTTACCTACTTGAGGAGACTATTATCCTCTTTTTTTACCCTTCTCAACTTTAGGCATAATATTTGATTGATCATTATCATTAGTTGTATGAATGACTCTTCCACTTTAAGCTGCAACATCTACTCCCTTGTTCCTCTTCTAGAGCTCACCATGAAAACTGGAGGTGGTATAGTTACATAAGCACTTTAACCTATATTCCTCTTTGCTAGATCATTTACTTGCTTGGTGTCAATAGGATCTTAGATCTTATCCATCAAGGTTCAGTAGTAGTCTATCTCATGCCCAATATGTTTATGGTACTTATAATACAAGTTAAATATATGAGTTGGCAAGTGCTGGGTCCTAGTGGGTTATAGCAGTAATGGCTGGAGATTACCTTCCTTTTAGAACCTTCTTGAGCACTAAGTCAAAATTTTTTTCAAATTAAAGTAGTGCCTAATGTGGTTGGGATTTTTGTACTATTTCTATCTCCATTATATTGCATTGACTTTTGTTTAAGTTAGAGCTATAATTAAAACCTCTTATGTTATTGCCACTACTATTGCTATTGTAGTTTTTCTTTGCCTTAACATATTTCTCTTCTAAGTTAATATATATATCCTTGAGAGATTCCCAAT
Source organism: Excoecaria agallocha (assembly GCA_037975025.1). NCBI lineage: Eukaryota > Viridiplantae > Streptophyta > Magnoliopsida > Malpighiales > Euphorbiaceae > Excoecaria > Excoecaria agallocha. Next base: position 37,635,948 of record CM075812.1, on the reverse strand, counting down.
CTTTAATGCCTTTTACCTTTAAGTTATCATTTAGATAAGGACTAATATTTCAAATGAACATGGAGATCCAATTTGCACTATTAACACTTTTCATCCACCATTTTAGGTGTAGACATTTGGACTTAAGGCATCTCTAATTAGGTTTACCTAATGAGGATGATGTGTCTCATAATATAGCCAAGAAACAAAAGTTTAAATCTTTCTTTTGAGTTTTTTAATGGTTTCAAAATGATTTTTCTTGGGCTCTGCTATTTTATCTCTTTAATTAAGAAAATGAGTCGAGGAGTCTTGAGTGGTACTGGGTATTTTAGTCTTATCTCAACCTTTACACTTTCAAATGGGGTAAACCTTAAGCCATGAGCATCCTAAGACTTATAAGTACAACTTTTATGAAGAAACCCAAACATATTTCAATCTTTAAGATCCCCAAAATTGAGCCTAAACCTTAATAACCTGAATTTTCCCCTTTACTTTGACTAGTCTATTATTATTTGGGCATAACTCTTTCCTTAGAACTCATTTTTTATTTAATTTAATTTTGGATGAAAATACACTCAATTTTGGACAATTTTTATGTAGAGTTCTTGACCTATATCTATAGCCATCATTCTTGAAAAATTTTCAAAGTTAAAAAATTGATTCTATCAGTAAAAATCATTTAAGATTAGCTATCGGTATTTTGGCCATAAATCCCAATATATAAGGATAAATTAGGTAACTTTTTATTCTTTAGAAAGATAAGACATAGAGAAATAAATTTCAAAGAAAAATTATCAAAAAATGACATTTTTAGCCCAAAAATCGAGAAACATTTTAGGTTAGGTTGGTGGTTTGCTAGGAAAGTCTGAGAAAGGGGGGAATAGGTGAGTTAGGAGTGAGTACCACCCTTGACTCACCTAGTTGTGGGTGGCACTCACCCATAATTCACCCCTGGCATTGAGTCACGACCTTTTTGACTCATTTCTTAATTAGGGCAAAACTCATTCATGACTCACCGAATCACAGACGTAATTCATTCAAATTACGCCCAAAATTAAGCATTTTGGCCAATATGAGTTTAAAAACCACCGGTACTTGTGGCTTATTAAGTTACGGGTGGCAGAGGAGTTATTTCATTCATACACATTTATTTTCTCTGAAAATAATGGCAATTAATTGGGGAAAAAATCTTTGATTTTTATCCAAAGCATTGCCTTGATTTTGAGAGGATAAATATAAGAACCTTAAGCCAATGAGGGGGGATCTCATTTTTTTTTCTAAAAAAAAGAATAACCAAAATTTTATTTCTTTAGCTAACAATAAGAGAGAGCAAGAGCACTAGAGATGTCTTGGTGTTTTGAAACAACAAACTGAGGGTATTATTCAAAGCTTTGTCCGATTTAAACTCATGTTTGACTACTAAATAAATTAAAAAAATTAATTGCCTATTTTTTTCATGCTTTGTTCTTGTTCAAGTTCCTATAACTTACTTTTTTCTTAGCTTGTAAATTCATAGGTGGTGTGTTATATATATAAATATTCATTTTATATTTGCTTCATCATGTTTTAAGGGTTTAAATTAAATTAAAATGGAAAATAAAGTAATTGGCCATCTACTATTTATCATCTTCCCCAAGTAACCTCAATTTTTTTTTCATTTCATGGTTTTATCTCATAAATCTTAATATTTGTTGATTTCATGCTTTGTTTTGATCATCCAAATGGATATAAAAGGAGTTTAAGTAAGTATGTGGTATCAAATTTAAGTTTTGATTATTTTTTTCCTCTTTTGCCTTTGCAAGTAGGTTTGTTAAGTTTTAAATGTGGTTTTTTAAGGATTTGTTGATGTTCACATGGATAAATCAATGAAATTTATGTGAAAATTAGTTTAAAAAGTGTTTAAAATGAATATATGAAGATTGTAGTTTTGTTGGTTCAAAACTTGTATTTTTTTGGGTGAAGAAGCCATGTTGTGCTCATAAAAGGTTGATCACGGTTGCAACTTGGCCAAGTGTCAGTCGACACTTGGCTGAGTTATGATTGAAGACATCCCCCTTTCACCCATGCCCTTGTTGGTGCTAGTTGTGGGCGGCAGTTACCATTTTCATGGAAATTGCATGCAATTCTTGGCCACCATTGGTCATTTCACGTAATTCTTCTTTATTTTTTTCCTTTTTGTTTTATTATTATTATTATTATTATTATTATTGTTATTATTATTGTTGTTGTTGTTGTTGTTATTGTTGTTGTTGCTTTTTTCCATTTTTATGATTTTTATTAATATTAGTATTATTATTATTAGTATTATCATGATTTTTTTCCAGTACTTTTAAAGACACTAAATTTTTCTTGTCACTAAAAGAACTACTTCTAGTTAGCGACACCATTTTCTCTTAGGGTGTCTCATTGCTGCATTTTTTATTTAGCGACACTTAGAAACTCCTATCGCTAAAGTGTTTCCCTTTCTTTTTTTAGCTGTGCTCGAAAATTCTCATCGTCTTTTTGTGATGTTGTTATTATCATTATTATTATTATTGTTGTTGTTGTTATCATTATTATTATTTTTATCATAACCATCATCGTCATCATCATCATCATTATTATTATTATTATATTCATTTCCATTATTTTATAATTGTTGTTAGTATTATTATTCTATTTCCTATTTATTTATTTATTATTATTATTATTATTAATTTTATAATTGCTTTTTTTTACTATTTTATTATTATAGTTGTTATTAATATCATTATTATATTTACTCTTATTATTATTGTTATTAGAATTACAATTTAATTTTATTATATTTATTATACATATATTTATTATTTTATACCTCTCTCTCTCTCCCTATATATACATACACACATTTTTGCATTCCTTTCATTTATATATATATATATATATATATATATATATATATATATATATATATATATATATATATATATATTCACACACACAAAAGTTTGAGTGGGTTTTTTCTATAACAAAGGGAACCAATATCCTGTTCTTATTCAAAATAGTATGTAAAAAAGTAAAGATTTTTCTATCTTAAGTTAATTAACTTGAATTTTTCAAAAGTCATAGTGTTCAAAATCCCTACCTTTTATCTAAAAATACAGCTAAAATTCTTCTTTTTATAAATACACATACGAGGACCAACGTCTCCATCTAAATGTATATTGTAAATAAACTCCCCATTTTATCTATGACTCTTTATTTTTTGCCTTTAAAAAATATAATTATGCTAAGTTTGTTGCTTTTTTTGATTAATTTGCTTTTTTGCTTTCAAATGTGAATACATACACCTTTTTGTTCTTTGCCATGATAATGTATAGGAAGAAAGATAAAATTTTTAACCTTGGAAACTTATTTTTAAATACATTTAACCAATGTATACATAAGAGGAGGTCCTAAACCATTTCTGGTTTTGGCCTCATAAGGTTAGAACTTATTTCCTAATGTTATATTGGGTGGTGACTTTATGATACTTACCTTATGGTGCCCAATTAATGCCCTCGTAGGTTGATAACTAATAATGGAATAAAGACACCTCAAGATGCTGTTTTAGGCATTTTGGAGGCTTAAGACTTGGCGAACTGGGTAAAATCCTTATCCATTATGAAACGACTAGACTTTACGAGTTAAATAAACCTTTATTCGACCTCGAGCCCTAAAAGCGGTCTTTCGAAAACCTATCAAATGCCTAAAGGGGGTTTAACACATGTCACATTAGGTATTAATGAAAGGTTTCATTCTCTCTTTGCTTTAATAGCTTGAGACCTTTCAAGGTGACTTCCATGATAATACTGCAGTGGTATTGTAATAGCCCAACATTTATTGGCCTTAAGTTGACATTCATGATTAGAGTTAAAGTGTGAGATTAATTTAAGTTAACTTTAGATTAATAAAGTTAATAGGAAATTAGTTAGATATGAGTGGAAAGTGAGGTGTTAAGCATGAGTAATGCCAACACCTACTCTTACATACATTTAAATATGGGAGAAATAAAGAAAGAGAAAAATTATGCATAAATCTTTCCTCCTTTATTAGTTACATTTTCTTCATGGTGGTAAGCAAAATTTAACCAAATTGAAAAGGGAATTAAGAGCATAAAAGTTACAAGGGTATATGAATTCGTAAAAAAGAAATGAAAGAGATAAACAAGTAAGTGAATCTTTTTTCCTTTTCTTTTGAATTTGGGATCTCTTCATCTTTTCCTTCTATTTTAATAAATTGGGTTTTTTATTTGAGATAAATTGATGCAAGTGGGGTCAGTTGAGTAAAGAAATGATGAAAATACTTAAATTTATTTTCTTGTGTTTTTAGTGTATAACCATAAGTATAAAGTTGATTAATTCTAAAAAAATTGGTGGATTATATGTAAGAGGAATTCCTTAGCTTTGATATGTTGTCTCGATTCTATAGGAGTGTGATGTGTGTCGAAGCACTGCTTGTATCCCGATTGGGTTCTCAGAGGCCTACTTTTAGGGTTTGAGATTGCATGAGACTCACTATTAATCATAAACTTGCCACTTCACAATAGAGAGAGTTTTAAACCCAATTTATTGTTGATGATCAACTCATGAAGGATTCTAAAGTGGACTCAAAGAGGCAGTAGTCATGGAGTCGAAGCTCAATAGAACATTGGGAAATGATTCTCAACCTTTTGATGCCCAAATAGAGAATGGTGTTCAGTATATCACTCTTAGTTCACATCTTGGTTAGGTGTTTTATAATCAAATTTTCATCGTTAATCCACTACCTTCCTTTTCGCACGATGCATTGCGATAAATTTAAATAAACAATTCAAGCATTCAAATAAAGTGATAAATATAATAGAAATACAATTTAAATTATCACATAAGAAAATTATCCTCAAAGAAAAGAATAATATATAAAATGAAATGACACACATAAAATGAGATTAATTAAATTTTTGGGAACATTGGTTCCTTCATACATGATTTTTACAAAAAGGATGGAGACCCTTTGCTTAATTTTAATGAAAACATGGGATGAGTGATCCCAATTTTGGAGAAGATAAGGCTTCCTTATGTGGTCTGATTTTATGTTAAAATTGGACATTGGTTCACTTTTATTAAGAAAAATCCAATTAATTAAGCATAAAACCTTTTAAGCGACTTTATTTAAGCTAACGTGCCAAAAAATCCTTTTTACTACATTATTACATCCCCAAAAGAAATACATCCAAGAGTATTAAAAATACAAAAATTAAATAAAATAAAGCAAAATTAAATAAAATGACAAAAATACAAAATAAGAGAGAAAGAGAGTGAAAGCACTGAATGGGGCATGACTACCAATTTATAATCGCCCTCAAGAACTCCAAAAGAATTCATAAAATAATTTACTCACACAAAATACAATAAAACAAATTAATTAGTACATATTAACAAAAACTAAATATTAAAATAAATTAAAGTTAATAATTGAACAAAATTATCATAAAAATTAACACAAACATAGAACAAAAAATATGCTCATAAAAATACAAAAATGAGCTAAAATAAATATTAAGAAAATGGCTCAAATCAAGATAAAAAAAGAAACATTAAAATGTATTAAAAATAAGAAGAAATCAAGCCATAGACACCCTTAGGAACTAACGAATACCTTAGGCAGGAGAAGGGATAGGACGAGGAGAAAGCATTGCAATGTCCCATTTGTCGCATTGACAGACAGCTATCTGTGATGCTTTCTTCCTATTTGTCACTCAAAAAAAAAATAGAAAGCAATTTCCAAGCTAAACAAATCAATAAAAACTAATTATATACCCTAGATGTAATTTTATGACTTTAACACATGCCAAAAACAATTATGACAAACTACGATATACATTTAACTAAATAATAACAATAAATATCAAGAAAAATATAACTTTAACAAAAGAGGAATCATGTATATTTATGGAGGAAAATAAACCCTAACATGTTATTCTAACACATTATACAATCTTGAATCATTATAACATCTCAAAATCGTATAGATTCAAATAAACAAACATAAAGCATACATCATATCATCATAAAACAGTAAGAATTATCATGATTATCATGATGAACTAGAGAGAGAGAGCTCAACCTAGAATATTACCCTTAGAATTTTCTAATTTTGTAATCTTAGAAATGCCAATCTCCACTCCGATCCTTGAATTTCGTGCTAAAAAACAAAAAGATGTTTCATGTTTGCTTTTGTGGTGTCAACGATCTAAATGGAATCTTTATTTTCAAGAGAAGAAAATTAATTTTTATCTCTCAAAAAATTATTCTCCTTTCCAAAAATTGTTTTTCCTTTCTCTCTTTAAAACTATAATTTTTGGCTTTTTATATTTGGAGAAGAGTTAGAGACTCACTTTAACTCTAATTCTCGAATATGGAAGGATTAAAATCCCCCTAAAATCTAGAATAAAACCAAATCATCCTTATTTCTCCTTTCAAAATTGGAAAATATTGGAAATCTAGAAATAACCCCATAGACGAGCATATGTCATTGACACATGGCCATCCCTTATATGATTCCTTTGGATTTACAAAAATGCCCTTGATTTGACTAGAGGGATATGGTCATGGAAAATTGTCCCTCTTATGACAGACCTTCGTTTGTCATTGCCTTAGGCCAAAAACAAGGTTTTTGAAAGTCTTTTCTAAACTCCTTTCAAAATCACTTAGAAAACCACAAAGTCTTTTATGAAAAAAAAGTGAAAATCGAGGTTAGATCTTTGAGATTCATGCTCTCCATTGTAAATTTATTATTTCTTCATCATTAGGTAACCCTAATCTAGACTGCCTCGAGTCATGGTGTCTACAGTTGCCCCTAATTTTGGGGAACTGGCACACTAGTGCCAAAGTGAGCCAAAATTTAAAGTGAAGGAAAAAGACGTATTCCTGAGGCAATGAATCTCTAATAGTTTATTTTAAAACACATACCATTTGAGGTAGTGAGTCTCTTGGTTGGGTAATTACTATTAGTTTATCAATGTGTTAACCCTTGGTTGGGTAGTTACCATCAGTTTGTCGATATGTGAACCCATAGTTGGGTAGTTACCATCAATTTATCAATGTGTTCACCCTTGGATGGGTAGTTATCATCAGTTTGTCAATATGTTAACCCTTGGTTGACTGTTTGATTAGTGTTGGCTTTTTGGAATGCAAAATTAAGATGAGTTGATTGTATCTAATTAATATCGACATGCAGAACCATATAAGTCTATTGTATTTGATTAATGCTAGTTTATTGGCATGTATAATAAAAGTAGACTATAAGATGGTTAGTTAATGCCATCTACAGAATGCCTAACCTTGTAGCTATAATGGTTGATGTCATTTGTAGGCATGTGTGACCCCTTGAATCAATATGCTTATTGAAGAATTTTTGGCAAATATGTATTTGTAAAGAGTTACTAGTAGCATATGTTCATAGGCTTGCTTTATATATGTAGGTCAACCTAGGAAACACTACAGCATAATTCCTTTCCTGATCATTGGAAGTCAAAACAACCTTCTGGGCTAGTAGGTCTATCTTGAAAACAATACAACATAATTCTTTCCCTCATCATTGAAAGTTAGAATAACCTTTTACTATCCCTCTTTTAGTGTGCTTTAATTTTATACTATGATCTTGGCTTTAGCCATGTGGATTAACTATTAGTGAAGTGTTCCATTAGTTCAATAATTTCCTTGTCCAAGGGGAATGGAGAGTTTTTTTTATCATTTCCCTTAAATCCTTTCAAAATCATAAAATATCCAGACTTCTCTTTGTTGTGCATCTCTTTTGATTTCAACCTATTCAAGTGACGTCATGTGGCTTCATAAGTGTCTTGGAGCCATAACCAAGGACCAAGAATAGATTCTTGTCCATTCTTCATTCACAAATACTTTATCCTTCTGATCCTGTTTGGTGTGGATATCATCCCCTTCACAAATACTTTATCTTTCTAGTCTAGTTTAATAGGGGTATCATCCTTTTCTATCTTATAATCAGAAAATATACCTCTTTTAAATTCTATGAAAAATGAAATATGTACCTTTTGAGAGGCTTTTGAGTACCTGTGAGAAAAAGGTACGATATTAGTGCCTTATTTTATTGAACTTGATCTTGTTGTTTTACACTTACCATTTTGGTTATGGTTGATTTATTTATCATTTTTCTTTCATTTGGCTTGCTATTTTATCTTTTTTTTTTATTTCCATATTATTTCTTTGGTCATGTATTTTGTTGTCAATTTTACAAGGTATTTCTATTTCAGATATATCAATCATTTGCACAACATAAATGAAACAAAAAAGGAATGTATGAATACATGTCATAGTTTTTATATATATCAAATTATTCTAAAAGTTTTAAAAACTCCCTGAATACAAAATAAAACTACTTTAATGTTCCTGGTCCTTTATGGTAGGATGGTCCAAATGAAAGATGAAAAGCTGATAGCTTGGGGGGTTTGTATTGTGCCGCTGCTCGTGGTGGTGCCGACGGCTATGACTTTTCCTATTGTTTGAATTTGAACTCAAATCTAGGTAACATAATAGAAAATTGCTATAAAATTTATGTTATGACCTTAACCAAGCACTCTGAGCTTTGGCCCATCCTTAAGACTGCCTGGGAATGCTAGTGTAGATACCTCATCAAGTTATCCCTTAGATCACTGATCATGCTACACTGGTAGTGTTGGAGGTGCCTGAGGTGGCTAAGGTGGTCGAGCTTGATCCTCTCCCTCTGTTGGCAGCTCTGGCACAATGGGATCCAAGCCATATCTCTGCTTAGTCTTAGGAATGGTTAATAACCTATATTAGCCCTCTGCCCCTATACTAGTTCAAAAATCCTCATCATAAGAGCGGTTTGTATATCTATAAAGATATCCTCCTAAAGTGGCCTACCAAATATCCTCTCATCTGCCTTTAGGTTTAGTAATGGTCAGGTCACCACTCCTTCAATACATATCTATTATGTCAGTTAGGTAGCAACTTTGAGTAGGGTGGTGATGATCTTGTGTGCAATATCTATCCTTTTGCCTCTATGTATGACCCATACATAGATTATATTGGTTGCATTGATCGACCTGGGACGGCCAGTGCAGATGAGGTATGAAGTAGACAGAACTTGTTACATTTAACTAAGAGCCTATGTTTCCATCATCATACTCTTAGCTATGTTCGACTGGTATATAGCCCTAGGAAGCATAATAGCTACCCAATGCTCTCTATCTACTCCTCTCCCTAAGGTCAGGATGTCTAGTCCCATTGGAAGCCTCATAGCCTTTATAAAGCATCGATAGGTGATGTTATACTAGATATCCCTCACCCTGAACTAAACCACCCCTCCTCTATATCAAACCTCTAGAAGCGTCTATACTGAAGAGTGGCTAAGAAAACCAAAAATACAGTCCACCCCACAATGACCAATAGTCCATCGACCTCCTCGATCATCCTTATAGTCTACAAGAACCATTGGGACATGAATTGATTAGATCAAAACTATTCTCAAGATAAGGCTCATTATCTCTCTATCTATTAAGGGGTCATCCATCTTTGGGTGGGTGGAGCCAGTGCAGCTTATGTGTCTTTACATGGCATCCTAAAAAAGTTAAGTGTTAGTCTTTCAAAATTAACTTACGTTGCAAGTAAGCTAAAATTAAATTCATGAAAATATTTGGCAAATTTTTGGTAGCATATAAATCGAAATAGGCCACCTACACGAAAATGAGCATCAAGTGTCACAATAATAATTTACAGCATCCTAAGCCCATTGGTGGGCGATTTAGAAAACATACATCTTAATCAAGGCAATGTAAAAATCTATAAAATTTTAACAAAATTTTGGCAACATTTCGACTCGAAATATGCCTTCCCCCTACACAAAAATGTTCAAAGGCAACAACACAGGCCATCAATGCCAACGAGCAGTCAAATTCAAATAGTGATTCCATGCTACATTTAAATGACAAGGCAAAAGATTTATTTTACAGTTAATTGCAATGTTTTAATGAAGGCCTATTTATAAGAAGTTCATTTACAATTGTTACATAGTTGATTTTAACTACAATATGTCTATGAGGCCTATTTGCAAAACAAAAACTAATCAACAATTAGACTACATTGGTGCATTATTCAAACTAAACTAAATATTAAATTTCATAATTTACATGCTCATCTGTATATGCATGTGTTGCTAATTAAAAAAACTAAAGTGTTAAGAAATAACAAAATTCTAGGTTCAAGCCTAATCAAACTCTTATAGGCATTAAGCAAAACCATAAGGCATTTCATGAAATAATAAATCATATGAATTAAAAGAAAAAAGGTAATTAGATATTTTAAAGTAAACCTAACAACATCATTACAAGAAATTCACAATGCAAAAATGGAAAAAAGGAGAGAATAAGTGAAGAAATACTTACTTGAAATGTAGAAAATTGGTGAAAAAAAAACACAACGTAAAACTGAATAAATGATACATCAAGGTGCACATTAACTCAAAGGGAATTTCCACATAATTGGCTTATAAAATGGGCAAAAAATGATGGAGAAAAGAGAAGAAAACCAAACAAGAACACAAAAAAAATTGCTAATGGCGATTAAAGAGTGGGGAAAGAGGAAGAAAAAGAAAAAAAAGACCCCTTTCAAATTTTCAAGCGATAGATGGCCAGGGCATGTAAGGTCCCAACTTGGACCCTAGCAAAAAAATACATGATTAAGTGATATCATAATTGATTAATGTTTCTTATATAAGTGAAATTTAAATTAGGGTCATAAAAGGGTACATTAGTAAATTTATGCTATACTATTTATATATGAATTATAAAACATGTTATTATTAAGGGTTTAGTTAAAAGGGAAAAGATAACTTTGGGGTTAATTTTGAATGAAAGAAAATATGTGGAAGATGTAAATGAGAGGGAATTAAGTGGATTTTTCTTCCCACTTAGTGTTTTGGATATTTTGCATGTAGGATATAGAAAAACACATATTGGTTTTTAAAAAAGGTGAGGTTGGCATCTTCAAGGGAAACCCACAAAATTTCTTTCTTCCTTGCTCTCTCTTACATTATACATTCTTCTCTCTCATTACCTCTCTCAAAAATTCTGCTTTTAGGTGGTTGATTTAGGATTTTAAAGTTGGGTTTGTTTAAGTTAATATATTCTCTTCATCTCCATCATCTTTTTTTAGATTGGAAAGGGTTTACTTGAGAAGAATTTCTAGATATTTATGAATGCACGTTCTATGTAGAAGAAGAAGAAAGGAATAAGATGAACAAAGGAAAAGAAGTGTTGAAGGAGTGAAAGTGGCACATTGTGGAATTTGGCTAAAGTATAGGAATCTATGACCAATTTTTGTTTTACATGTATGATTGTTTATGTGAAATCATGCCAAGTGTGTTTTATTGTTGGTTAGACTGTTGGAAAGAATGATTTTATTCATGGAATTAAAGGTTGATTGAAAGAAAAGAAATTTATGGTAGAAATCTGTGTTAGTTCACAAGGAACTAGTTTCTATTTTTAGAGCATATTTCAAGTTATACAACTATAAATTGGGTACTACTAATTGATATTTACACCTAAGATATGGAACTAGAATTTTTAGGAGAAATTTGAGTTTGATTCTGCCTCTAAATAATTTCAATTTTAACTTGAAATTAGATGCGAGTTGCTGCCCTGTTACAGTGAGCAGGTTATAGTATTTTTGACATAATTCATGGTAGAGAGGTCCAAATGCTATGAGAAAAAATTATGGATAAACTAGACATATAGTTACACAATTTTTGTGAGGAATGTTAGTCTAATTCTACACCCATTGTCTTCTATGAATTTTTAAAGAAGTAATAAAACTAGTTTTGGAAATGTCAACTACTATCTAGTTTCTGTGAGCAGGTTATAGTATTTTGGACATAACTCATGGTAGAGAGGTCCAAATTCTATCAAAAAATATTATGACTTATAGGATCACAACTTTCATGATAAATGTTAGTCTAATTCTATACCCATTTTACTTTACAAATTTTTAAATTAGTAACACAAATTGATTGTTTTTTAAAAAATTGTAATCTTGGGTAGCCTGTAATGATTGGATCATAACTCTTATTATATATGTCCAAATTGAATGGTAATTAAAGCATGGGAAACTAGATACATATATCATTATTTTTTTAGATGACCAATTGCGCTATTTTAGCTTTTTGGTATGACAAATTAGAGATGCAAAATAAAGATTGAATCTGCTTGGACTGTTTGAATATAATTAAAATTCTTTGTCCATTTTATGACTACTCTATTTTTCTCTAAGCCTAATTCGTTGATGCTAAAAATGTTACTATAAGTATTTATATGATTTTAGAGCAAGTTGATCATAAAACTAAGGATCTTACATGTTCTATAATTATATGGAAGAATAATAGTACTATGATTTATACATGACTATGAGTTGAGATGTTAGGAAGGAAAGTCAAAGGCATTGAGATTATTTAACAATGAATAGTTAGCACATAACATAGTATAAATACATAGATATATGATAACACTAAATGGTAAAGTTATATATGAACATGAAGAAATATGTTATATGGAAAACTTGTGAACAAATATGTTGTTTATTGTTCATTTGAAATCACATGAATATGCGTACATGTTTATGCCTAAATGTTCTCAAATGAAAGTGTATGGCTACAGTATTATATAGTTATAATTACTTGTTATGATATCTTAGATTGAATATATGTGTGTACATGCTAGAAATTGTGTATCTTAATATATGATTGTTTATGTGCAACATTATACCATAAAATCATAAACACGATAATTGCTATATGTATGAATACAATTAATGCCTACAAATAGAGTTTAATTGTGGATAGATAGATATACCTATAGGGATATATTGTAGCTATTATAGTTTGACTCCATTTGGGGTTGTAGTCATCCCTATTTAGGACTATAGTTTAACCCTATTTGGTGTTAGAGAGTATGCCCTAGAGCCCATGTAATAGGGATGTTTTTCATATGTATGAATTTATATTCTCAATAAAAGGCATCATTCATTTATTAATGCTATGTTAAATACATGAGTTTGTAAATCTTAAATTAATAAATGAAGTCCTAGATATTATAAACATAGTGTCAAGGCAATCATGAAAGTGTTCATGATGTGAGATGTCTATTGCATGCAAATGTCTTAATATCTAAATATGCCTAGTCATAGAATTAATAAGATAGGGCATTGTTAATTTGGACAAACTAGCATATGTTATGCTTCTTGAATGGTTCAAGCAGTGCTTCTCATAACTATGATTATAGAATATAATCAAAGCTAACATGTGGATGCTTGTTAGAAGAACAAGTTTATTGGAGACCTGCAAAGAGAATCCTCACATGGATATTAAATCTATGTCAGTGAGGAATCTCTTCATAGCAGTTGTGCCAGTATCCTTAGACTTGAGATCACCAAAGTTATCTTAAGTAGCAAGTGGTATATTTTGACTCCATAACTGGTTACTTTTAACTAGGAGTGAACATAGTTAGGAGATTGAGTATATGATGACCTAATTGAAGATAATTGAGTGATTGACAAAGGATTCACCATCCCAGATTTAATAAGGAAAGTTATTTCACATAATTCTATAATTGTCTTGTTCAAAGAATCTCTGGCCAGAGTAATATGCCAAGATGGATAGAGATCCATGGAGGGCATTTTAGGAACAATGGTTAAATTAATAGAACATACATAATTAGATTTATATGAGTTGACAGAAATCCATACTCAGAATCTAATTGAGATAAGAGTAATGAAAGGAGTAATTGCACGGTAACTGTTTCTATGGAAGGGTATAGTCAAACCACTTGACTTTCCTGATATTTGGGTATTCATGATGCCTAGCTAGAGGCCAATCATGACTTGTATAATGATGTATCAAGAATATCAATAGGGATTGATAAAATGATTTAAAGGAGTTTAAATCATGTGAGTTTTGAATAGAACTCACAATTACACATTATAATGCCAACATGGATAGGAATCCAATAGGTCACACACATATAGAGGAAAAGGATAAAATGGTAAAATGACAAGGATAATAATATTTTATATTATTATGGGGATAGAGAAGTGAATAAGATAATAATTAATTAAAGAGTTTAATTAATTATGATCAAGTAAAATTGTTCGCGAAACTTTTGAAAAATGTTCTATAAAATTGGACCTAATTGAAATAACTTATTTCATAATTGATTATTATTGAACTATAAGTTTTATAGGGTTGATATAATAATTAATAGGTCCATTAGAGGAATTATAAAGGGCCAGAGAAATGAAGTTGGCACAAAAGCCCTCCAGAAGAAGGGCCACACACCAACTCCAAACAGAAGGTCTTAGAGGCCTATTTCTTGCACCAAATTAAATTAAATATTTTACATAAGTGTTGTGGAGCCTACATATTTAATTTAGCTGGAATTCATATTTAATATCTTACAATATTTTTCATAAACCAAATACAATTATTATAATAGCATAAAATAACATATGAAGTTACAATTATTTATCATGCCATACTAAGCATTTTGAGGAGCTTTCAACCTTAACCATTGATGCCATCATTGCTACAATTGAAAGCATTAGATAATCTTATCTTATCCCAGAAACTTGTTAATTAACGATCATTTTTAATACTCTTTTATTTCTTAAAACAATTCATGCACCTTATAATTCTTCTATTCCAGAAGACTAGTATTATCATTATATTGTTATAACCTTCAACTCAATACCATTAACAAATTTGGTTACCTAACATGGGCATTTATTGCTTATTCATATCCAAAAGAAAGTGCTCATGTTATATAAAGTTGCAATAGATATTGCCAGGCATGCTTTCATTACATATATTACAAACTTATCTTTTTGTCTGGGTTTTCTACACATATCTTCTTTAATGCCATGTTATCATTACACTTTAAACATCATACAGATTCATATCATATCATGCTTTGCACTTTGATTTATGTTAGAATTATACATAAACACATACATACATAAATGTTTATATACATACTCACGAATTTGCATGCCATTCTAAGGAATAGGTATTACACCTCATTATTAACTGACAAGGTCTTCATACCACATGCAAACATTTTCTAATTTTCCCCTACATGAATATTATTATGCATGTCATAGTTCATGTAATGTTTAATTCAATATTGCAAGCTTATGGCCCAATTATTCTCCATGGAATCGAATCACACTGGTACTCACATGGTGACCTTTCTCATAGTTTATATAAGGCATCATAATCAAGTACTACATAACATGGCATTTCATTTCATAGAAGTAGTTTATAGCTAACTGAAATTTAGAATAAAGCAATAGAATAAATCACTATCATGATTCCAATACATATAAGTGAGGCGATCGATACATACGTTACTTTATTTCTTACACCATTTACATCTTTAATAGCCTGTGAAGTACTAGTTCGAAGGGTGGATAACGGGAGCAATGGATGCTCGAAGGTATCAAACTATAGATATCCGAAGATATCAAACAATGGACCCAAATAGGGCCAAGCAATGGGTCCAGCAAGGAACAAACTATTGACCCAAATTGGGTCAAACAATGGTTCCATTAAGGAACAAGACCCAAACGAGGTTAACTATGGCAGTTGCGATTGTATTCCTCTAGGCATGCCTATCTAATCCACATCTGAACTAAGACCCGCAGGCTTATCTCCAAGAGAAAAACACACACGTGGCCGCATACATCAATGAGAAACAAGGTGAGTGGTCGTGTGTTTCCAAAGAGAAACACATGTGTTGCCATGTGTGAGAAGAAGAACATCACCACGTGGCCATACATCCTCAAAGACAAATCAATGCGTGGGCATGTGCTCCCAAGAGAAAACACATATATGACCATGCATGAATAAGAAGAAAATGGTGAGTGGCCACGTGTAGGAAGAAAAGAAAGAAAACCCAGAATCCCGATTATGTAGACATAAAATTAAACCCTAAATCTCACCTCCCTACATACTTATATTATCATTTAAGTTACTAATCATGTTATAATCATCAACACCTACTATATTTGCCCTTAATCTCTCAAAGAAAACACATGCAACATGAGATGGGAAATGTATATAGTAACTTTTCCAAATAAATCTCGTACCTCAAAATCAAGCTTCACCTCCTTTAGATATGATTCCTTTCTTCTCTTTCACTTGATTTACATGCTTCTCTCTCATTTTCTTTCATGTTAACTCCCAAACCCTAGCTTCCTTTTCCAAACAGTAACCATAGAGAGAGAGAGAGATCCTTCGAATGCCGATCTCTATCTCCCTCAAAACCCTAGTTTATAGTGGGATAAATATCTTACCAAGGGAAATTCCAACTATACTCTTATACACAACTAAACCCCCATTATTTCCATTTCTTTCAACTTAACCCCAAGACTTTCTAATTCACTTCAATTATATCTTTATCTTCAATTATAATTTAACTTAACTCATATACTTACATGCTGAAATTACCAAAATATCCCTCTTGAGACTTAACTTTGATAATTACAAAATAATCCCATTTTGCCTTAATTAACGATAGTCCTCATTAATTAATAATAATTTGATTAGGGTTATGATTGGGTCCTTACATTGTGTCTCTTTGATTTTGATATTCATGCACTTATTGATCCTAGTTCCATCTATTTTTATGTTTGCATTGGGGATATGGCTAGGAATATGTCAATTGTATATCAATTGGATTATGATATTTGTGTAACTAACCCATTGGGGCATAATGTCTATGTTAATAAAGTATATGAAGAGTGTCCCATTATGATTGAAAAGAAAGAATTTTTGGTTGATCTCATTAAGTTGCCATTTCGAGAATTTGATGTTATTTTAGGCAACGATTGGTTGTCAAAGCATCATGCAGTGGTTAATTATAAGGCAAAAAGAATAATACTTAAAGATATTTATGATAAAGAAGTAGTAGTTTAGCACATTCGAGCTAAACCCTTAAATAATATGATATTTGCTATGCAAGCTAGGCAATTTCTTAAAAAGGGATGTGATGCATATCTGGCCTTGGTACTTGAGGGAGAAAGGAAAGTTTTAGGATATACCAATGATGAATGAATTTCCTGATGTATTTCTAGAAGACTTAAAGGATGGCTTTATTAAAATTAAAGGAATTAAAGGTTTAATTATAAGAGTCACTTGATAAAGGCTTTATTAGGCCTAGTGCATCACCTTCGGGTGCACCAGTTCTATTTATCAAAAAGAAGGATGGGTCTATGAGAATGTGTATAAACTACAGACACCTAAATAAAGTAACAGTAAAGAAAAAATACCCATTACCTAGAATTAAAGACTTGTTTGATGATCAATTGAAAGGTGTTGGTGTGTTTTTAAAGATCGATGTGTGATTGGGGTACGATCAACTTCGAGTAAAGGATGTGGATGCTCTAAAAAATGCATTTAGAACTCGATATGGGTATTATAAATATATAGTCATGCCATTTGGGTTAACAAATGCACTGGCTGCTTTTATGGATTTAATGAATAGGGTATTTAGATTCTACTTAGACCAATTTATTGTGGTGTTCATAGATGACATATTGGTCTACTCAAGAAATAAAGTTGATCATGTTGAACATTTGAGCAAGTGCGACTTTTAGCTCAGGGAAGTTTCTTTCCTTAGCCATATTGTATCTTCTAAAGGTACTAGAGTGGATCTAGCTAAAGTAAAGGCTATTGTGTATTGGAGATTGCCTTAAAATGTTTCTAAAGTGAGGAGTTTTTTGGGATTAACAGGGTATTACCATCACTTTGTGAAAGGGTTTTCGGTTATTGTTTCACCACTCACTAAGTTATTGAGAAAAGGTATCAAGTTTAAGTAGACTAATTGATGTCAAACAAGTTTTGATCAATTAATGAAGATGTTAATAGAAGCTCTAATTTTAACATAGTCGATTTCAAGTAAAGAGTATGTTATGTATAGTGATGCTTCCAGAGTTGGTTTGGTTTGTGTATTGATGCAAGATGGCAAAGTGGTAGCTTATGCATCCACACAATTGAAACCATATGAGCAAAACTACCCTACACATGATTTAGGGTTGGTAGCAGTAGTATTTGCTTTGAAGAATTGGCGGCATTACTTGTATGGGGAAATATGTAGAATTTATATAGATCATAAGAGTCTCAAGTATTTGCTCACTCAGAAGGAACTCAACTTGAGATAGCAAAGATAGTTAGAATTATTTAAAGACTATGACTGTATAGTTGATTACCACCTAGGTAAAGCTAATGTGGTAGCAGATGCTTTAAGTTGTAAAATGATGGTAGTTGTGATGTTATAGCAATGTAGATGGAAATTTGCACCAGATGGTGCTTTGATAGCTCAATTGAAGGCTAGACCTAATGTGAGACAGGCAATGATAGATGCTCAGAAAGGTGATGAGAGGTTGCAACAGATTGTACAATCATTTTCTGAAGGGAATCAATCTGATTATATAATAAAGGAAGATGGGAGTGTGTATTATCATAATAGGTTATGTGTCCCAGATGATAAAGATTTGAAAAGAACTATGTTACATGAAGCTCACAACATTGTATTTACCATTCATCCTGGCAGAAATAAGATGTATCAGGATTTGAAGCAATTTTATTCACTACAAGAAAAATGCAAAATAGTGAGTTTTAAATGATGTTTTTTCGTAGCTAAATTAGTTTAGTGAGAACAAAAATTTTGTAACAAAAGTAATCCTAGCTGAATTTAGTGCGGACTAAAGTTATCTCTAAAATTAGCAATAAATTTTAGCAAGGATTGAAGTTGTCGCTAAATTGAAAGAGGACTGAATTGTCGCTAAATTTAGCTAGGACCGAAGTTGTCACTAAATTTTAATGGGGAAAAATTCTTTGCTAAATTTTAGCATGCATTTTTGTGACAAATATGTTCTCGCTAAAGTTGGCAAGAGATATATCCTCGCTAAATGTTGGCATGAATATTACAACAACATTATACTCGTTAAATTTTATTGAGGACAATGGTATCACTAAATTTTAGCGAGGATAAATACCTCGCCAAATTTTAGCTAACACTTTTGTGACAAATATTTTTCTCGCTAAATTTGGCATGAAAGTTATCCTTGCTAAATGTTGATTTGGATGTCACGACGAACATGTTCCTTGCTAATGCACTTTTGTTAGAAATATTACTCTCACTAAATTTAGAATGGAATTTTTTTGTGTGTTTTTTAATTTACTATAGAGATTTCATTATTTAAATAATAAACAATATACTAAAAAATAACAATTATATATATAGAGTGCTTAACATTTTATATATATATATATATATATATATATATATATATATATATATATATATATATATATATATATATATATATATATATATATATATATATATATATATATATATATATATATATATATATATTAATTGATATTTACAAGTGTATATCATTGCTAATAATATATCCAAAATAATATATACATGCATATATAGTAGTAACAAAAGATATGCAAGATGTCTTAATATATACTTATAACTATAATGTAGGTAAAATAGTATTTATAACCAAATGTGTTGATCATGTAGTGAAGCACCTGAACCATTAGTATAGTTAGTATGAGAAGTAACTAAACTCATCTTCTCCTCCATCCATTGCTAAAAAAGTTACTGCTACACCTGCATCTGCTGTTGGATCTATCTGACCCACTACTCCACTCGTTGATCCAACTCCTGTTTAACCTCAGCATGAATTTTAGGATGAATCTTAGTTTGAATCTCAACACGTATAGTGGACAAATGCTATTCAAGTGTCTTCTCCATCTGTCTTATAGTGTGTGCTCCAAAAGCCAAAAATGAATGAGATGTGCAAGCCTCAGGTTAGTACTAAGTTGCTGCAGCTTTAAGTCTATACACTTGTCCTCTATGTACACCCCCTACTGCATCCAAGTATATTTGATTCTCATCAACATTTTTGCCTTTATTTTATGATCTCTCCAACTGAAGCTGCATGATTTTATCCTGAAATCCATATTGCAAATTAGAAGCAAGATCAGTAAATTCTTTTAGCATGCAATTACAATATGTACACTAATATCTACAATCAATCAACACTTACATATATCACTATATATTTATCATTAGCAAATGATGTTCCATCATTCTTCTTTGTATGGGTGTACAAGAAGACTTCATAAGCAGTGGTCAATCGTTATTTCTTCTTAGCCTAAAATAAAGTAAAACAAGAAAAATTTGAAAAATAGACTCAAGTGTTGTCGAAAATTCGGTAGCATTTCCCCTAAAACTAAGACAAATCCAAATTGTCAAACCTAAGAAAATATTTACAGTTACACTTCTACAAGGATCAATGTATTTAAAACAACCATTTTGGCCACTTCTAGGCCCCAAGCAACACATATAATAGTCACATCAAACATATTCTGCTCATTAAATAACTTAAATTCCATTTACACTTATATAAAAATCAATGCATTTATAACAAGTATTTTGGCTACTTTTAGGCCCTAAAACAACTTATCTAATCATCACATCAAACATATCATACTAAAAACTCAAGTTCTATATCAATTCATTGATCATTGTTAAGAAAGAAGCTCCACTTACCAAATATTTCATATGCACGGCAAGGGAAACAGACCCTCCAATATGGCAAGATAATGCAACACCATCTTCATTACCACAACATCAATTTTTTGAATTTTGTTGTGATCTCTTAACAAGATTTGGATGGCCCCAAATCTCAAGCCATGAAGTCTAAATAGACTCTAGTATATAAGTCGAATGATTTTTTTCTTTTTTTATCTTAAAGATAAAATTTCCATATCTAATGTCTGCCGTATTCTTCTAAGAAAACTTGACTAATGCATCTTTTAATGGGTCCCAAGAGAAAAATTTCTACATCCATAATTAAAACTAAGTTTCATAATTAAAATAAATATAAAGAATATAGATGCAATTATATATATATGTATTTAATTTAACAATGTAATGATTTACCTTAAACTCTTCAAAATATACATCCTTTGTCCCTTGACTGATGGTTGACCAACTTGATCCTTCTTCTTCTAGCTTTTCCTCAAAAATCCTATGCATCTTGAGAGAACACTTACTGTTTGGCTCTAAAAATTTGAATAGATAAAAAATGATAAATAAATTAATGTTATTAGCACGGAACAATTAATATAAATATGAAATTATTGGCTATAAAATAGTTTATTTCTTCCTTCCCTTTAATCATCAACGATAAAATCATTAAGTTTTTAATTCTCACTTTTCATTCCTAAATGGCGACTTATATCTTTCCAAATTCATCAAGGATAATTTCTTCTAGATTAGGTGTTCCATCATCATAATCATCATCAGTAATATGCTATGATTCTCCATATCATGTGTAGAATCTATTGCTGAGGGCATTTGAGGCACCATATCTAGTGGATGAGATGCACTAATTGGAGTAGAAGGTACTGGAAGAGATACATCCCTATTTACTACTAGTGGCTGCACTATTAAAGGTTATGGAGGTGCAGTTATAGAAGGTGTTACATTGGTCATTGTCTCTCTCTTACTTTCTATGCAAGCGCTATGTTGAAAAGACTATGTTGTGCGTTAACTGTGCGAACCACTGCTACTCGTATATGCTTCCTTTTTTACATATCTATAACAAAATAAAACATATAAGATATAAATAATGTTAGTGATAAAAAATGCAATCATTACCCACTGCACTAACACATATAAAATTATTCCCTATCCTTAGTGGAATGATAATCATTCTCTTTATCAATATTAGAGTCATCACTTGAAGAGGTCAATTCTAGTTCCTTATATTCTTCTTCAACTTCTTCATCAAGTTCTAATAAAACCCTATTTGGATCATTAAGGAATTGTGGTTCCTTTTCCAAATTTGTGACATCGATTTCATGAGCTTCAACTTTATCTTTTTGAAAAGCAACATGTGTCTTCTTATCATCCTCTGGAAAATCAAATGCTAACCTAGGCCTTACCTTCACAACTACAAGCCAATCAACCTTATCCCTTCATCTACTAGGATATGACATGTAATGTACCTGAGTTGCTTGCATTGCTAGCACGAATGGTTCATACTTATTATATCGAAAATGACTATGTATATCAACAAGTTTGAATCCTTCATGAACCTTAGTTCTAACATTAGGGGCATTATCAAACCATTCATAAATGAATCAAACAAGTCTTTTAATTGGTAATCCTAGATATTCCAACTCTAAAATTTCCATTAGTCTTCCATAAAAGTCCCCCAATGCAAATTCACTGTAATTAGCACCTTGAATTCAAACTATGTTATTCATTAATCTTTTGTAGAAGCATGCCTCATTGTATGGAACTTATAACCATTTACAAAATACACCTTGTACCTATTGACAAATCTCAAAGGTTTTTTTAGCTAATTGCCATAAGCAATCACTACCCATGTCATTATGTTTTGCCTATTAAGAATAATGAAAAGAGATGAGTTAATTTCAATTGGAGTGACAAATATTGGTGGCATAACTTCTTTTATTTTTTTTACAATTGATCAACTTGCTAATTTTAAAATGGAACTCACAAATTCCTCAAACCAATTAGCAAATTCATTATCAAAAACTTCATTAATTTGCCCATCGATGATTTGATGTTGTTTCTTTTTTAGCCCATTAATATAAATGTTGTAATGAGTGCACAATGAGATTCCAAAAACTCAATACACTTAACTATTGAATGAGCATGCTAAGAAGTATGGCATTATTACCTCAAATATGGTGAGACCTCTTTATAATTCAATAAATTATATGCAAGTGCTGCCTTATATTCATGACCTTCCAACATTCTAATTTTAGTTGGAGCATAAAATTGACTTGGATGTTTGAATATTGAAATATATCCATCTACTTTATCAACATCGCCGCCATTATCATTACGAGGGACATTTTTACATCGATACATAACTAGTGGTTCAAAGTAATGTGAGCAAAAGTGTGATGCTTTTTCTATAATGTAAGCATTACATATTGATCCCTTAACCTTTGCCTCATTTTTCACATTCAATTTCAAGTGTCAAAGGTCCCTAATTTTAGTTATCATAATTAGTAATCCATATTTGTAGAATGAACATCCATGCTAGAAAAGTGAATAAAGCATTTGAAATTAAAATTGCCATGTACCTTTTAAATTGCTATATCCATCAATAATGAATAGGACCTACAAGCTTAGCCCCATACGGATGATGTACTACAAGATGTTTCATTGAGTTAAAAGAGCTTGATGGAAAAAATATTTTCCAACTTACATAAGATAAGTGGTATTCTATCTCTAACCTCACCATATCCTTGAATTTAATCATCGTAGATGTTAGATCCTTGAAAAACAAACTCAATTCTATTAGAGCTTGCCAGAATTTTGGTGGAAGTAATTCATGAAATGCAACCGGCAATAAACATTGCATAAACACATGGCAATCATAGCTTTTCATACCAAATAACTTATACTTTTTCATATCAACACAACGACTCAAATTAAAAACATGTCCATTAGGAAACATTCTAACAATACCCTCTTCTCTTCTTTATCAAGTGTGTAACAAGCTTTGGGGTACTTACCACTATGCCATCCTTCTCTAATTTAGGTTGCTTATAAATATTGCTTATATCTTGTTGAGCTTTGGCATTATCTTTTGTCTTTCCTTCAACATTAAGAACTGCATTGAAGATATTTTCAAACATATTTTTCTTAATATGTATCACATCTAAGTAATGAAAAATTAGATTTGTTTTCCAATAAGGAAAGTCCTTAAAGATGCTCTTTTTCTTCCATCCACAATTCTTAGATAATCGATCATTAACCTTATCTGCACCAAGTTCAATGACTTTGATAAAACCCAATGTATTTATATGATTAAGGACTTCTTCATCTATTGGTATTGGTAGTGGTAGGGAATTCTCAAGTACTTTATGATGAAAAAATTTTTATTCCACCTAAATGGATGTGTAAGTGGAAGAAACTTACGATAGTTACCAAACCAACTCATTTTGTTCCCATTTGTTAATCTAAAAGCTTGTGAATATTGCATATAATAAAGGTAAGCTAGTTTCCCATGTGTACTCCAACCTAATAACATAAAGTATACAAGGAAGTCACTAATTGTCCACATAAATGTAGCCCTTATTTTAAAATTTTATTTTGTAGAGATATCATTAGCATCAACTCTAATCTCCCGTAATTTAATCAACTCAACAATTAAAGGTTGTAGATAAACATCCATATTCTACGTCAGATTGTTAGGACCAGGAATAATTATAGTTAGGAATAAATATGCCTCCTTTATACACATCCATGGTGGCAAATTGTAAGGTGTAAGAATTATAGGCAATGAGGAGTATTGTTGTCCTGATTGGACAAAAGGTTGAAATCCATCAATACACAACCCAAGCCTAACATTCCTTGATTCTGAGGCAAATCAAGGATGTGTTTCATTAAAATGCTGCCAAGCTTTTGAATTAGAAGGATGACACATCACACTTACTTCTTGAGCATGCTCGTCATGCCTCTCATTGCTGCAGTCGTTGCATTTGAATTATACAACCTTTTTAACCTATCTTTAAGTGAAAAATAAATCATTTTTTTGCATGAAATCCCATTCCTTTTGTATCTTTCATTTTGACAAAATGTACACTTATCTAATCCATGGTTTTCTCCCTAAAAAATCATGCAACCCAACTTACAACAGTCAATTTTTGCATACGGCAATCCCAAAGCATTAATTATCTTTCTTTTTCTCATAAAAAATTCCAACTATTGGATGGTATTATGGTAAGCAATCCCTTATCAATGCACAAAGTTCATCATAACATCTTTTAGATAATTGGTGGTCACTTTTGCTTGCTAGTAATTGTGAAACAACCAACATTTAAGATTGGTTTTGACATCCCCAACACAATGGAGTATCAACTACATTAAACATGTCAAAAAACTTTTGTGCCATGGGATTTTGATTTTCCTCCATTGAATCTTTCATCGTTAAAGTAGGAACTGTCATTGCAGCACCAAATACTATTAGATGATATGGATTCCTATTTTCACCCTTATCTTACTCATAATGTTGGGATTCAGTAGGAGCACTTGTTGAGCACTATCCAACTTCCCTATGGTAACACCACTCTTCGTAATTTTCCATAAATCCCTTTTTCAAAAGATGCAACCTAACTTCTTCAATTGTGAGGTAAACTCAATTTTTACAATTGTGACATGGACATTTAATCTTTAAGCCATCCATGAATCTTAATTGCCTAGATGTGAAATTTAAGAACATTGTCAACCCCAACACAAAATCTGGATTAATATGACCATGATTATCTTTTCTCACATACATTCATTTTCAGTTATTCTCCTCCATTGTAACATACAATTAAGAAGTGAAAATGACTATGTAGTTTTAAATATTTAAGAGCCTACCATAGAAAAGTATGCATTTAAGATATTTATTAATTTTATTTAAGATATCATGGAAAGATAGAGCAATTAACAAATATAATTAAGATGGTCATTGAATTTTCAATAAAGATATAACATCTCATTTATTTACATTTAAAAAAAAAAGAAGAAGAGGAAGAAAACCAATCTAAATGTAAGAATTCAACAAGCTAAACAATTTCCACAATTAATAACAAACATAAGTTAATATAAAGAATTTCCAAACCTTATATGATGTTTGAGATTTACTTTCCAAACTAAATCCACCTTCTCTAGCTCTTCACTTTTTCTTAGCCCTTCTCCTCTTAGCCTTATAAAGCAAAACACATTATTAGAATTAAAACTCAAACAAGTTTAATAAATATTATCAAACTAAGAAAATGCAATAAACTCTTGAATTATGAAAAGAACAACGGAAATCGACAAAGAAAATTTTTAAAAACTAATAGTTTGAGTGGAAATGTAATAAACCATAACTCCAATTATTAATATTTGTTTTCATAGTTAATTAACTAAACTATACTAAATTAGTTAAAGGTAGAAGTAAGTTGAATTCATTTATTTTTAACTTTTGTCTTATAATAAAAACCAAAAAGATAATTTTTTTCTTAAATTTTTTATGTTAGTAAATCATAAAGAAAGCAAATGCCATCCAATATATATTAATCACAAGTTAAATTTCAAGAAATTAAATACACAAGCAAAAAATAAAAAATGATGTTGCCACTAAAAGTATTAGAAAAGATGTAAAATGAGAAACCTAAATAAAAATTAATCATCAACCAAACAAGATCACATGCAAGAGTATCAATTAAAAAAAATACCAACAACCACAACCATTTATTTTTTTAAAAAAAAGAAGAATCAAATATTGAAAAGAAATCAAATGAAGTGATCATATCAAAAGTTTAAGCTGATTTTCTATTCATAGGTCCCCAAGTACATTAATAACACAATTTTATGCCAACACATCAACTTAGTTTTGAGTTATTCCATTTATTTTCCCAAAACCTTAATGTTAAGGAAGAACTACAAATAGTTTGATTTTCTCACTATTTCAATGTTGCCAGGGCCTATGATTTCATTATCTTCTTATTACCATAATTTCCACGGCCATTGAAGATTGGTCAATGTAACAAACAAAGTAACAAAACCAAAATAATATATAATGTAATTTAAACCAAATCAATTTATATATATACTAATATATAATGTAACTTAGAAGCTTGAATTAAATTAATAGCTTCAAATATTTTTTCCTTAATACTTTATTATTAAATTAAATTGATTTGGCCCTAATCTATATATATATATATATATATACACACACACTACAAGAAAAATACCCTTTAATGAAGGGCAATATGGTCATTAAAGACTTTTAACGATCGAAAAAATCGGTTACAAAAAGCTCCGTGGGTAAAAGTATAGAAGGTTGGATTTTTGCATCCGGTCGTTAAAGGTTTTAACGATCGGTAATATTTCAATCGTTAAAGGTTTCCACAATTTGTAAAATTATGGTTGTTGAAAGAATTAATGGCCATTTTATCTTGGTCATTAAAGTATAGTCCAGTCGTTAAAGGAATCCATGACTGGTAACATTCCAGTTGTTAAAAAATTTCCAATGTTAAATACTAATTTTAGAGATCGAAATTTTCCCTTGCTAATTGTGTTCACTTCCAATGAAGGAAATTTCGAGCATTGAAAATTCATTCTAGCAACCTAATTATCCCTTCACTGAATGTGTTCACTTTCAATGAGGAAAATTTCGATCATTGAAGGTACATTCTTGCAACCAAATTTTCCTTCACTAAAAGTGAATTCGATTACTAATATTAAAATTTTAAAATAATAAAAATATTTTATTTGAGTAATACATGTACACATCATTCACACACATATATATCCAAAATTATAATTAATAGTCATTTCATATATTGCAAAATACCAGTTATAAAATATACCGATATTTTGATATTGTTTTAACATTATATTTGTCTCATACAAGGTTGTTAACAAAAATAGCCCCTATCAATACTAATTTCTATTCACTTAGAATCTTTAAAAGAATGCATAATGAACCTCATACCCTTTTTTTTATTGTTTAGAAGACCTGTAGAATTTAAAGCATAAATTTATGATTAATATTCATGCACAAATTAAAGGCAGCAAATTAAATGGCAAAAAAACTAAATACTTTTAATTTAAATTTCCAACAAGTGTAATTGTATATACACTTTAAAATATCTAAAATCCAACAAGTGTAATTGTAGATACACTTCAAAATTTCCAAAAAATGGTAGGGGATGCAAAGAAAATGTAAAAATAATATTAAGTTTAATGACATAAATAACAATGAAAAAATAGGGTACAACTTAGACACAAGATAAACAAATAAACAAAGAGATAAAAAAACAAGCTTAAAAGTTATATCCATTTTCCCAATACAAGTAGGCTCACTTGAAGATGTAATTTACACAAACAGTGTAACACCCTATACCCAGACCATTGGAAGGTCTGGATACCGAATGTCACATATGTGCCTAATCTCTTTACAATGACTACTTACAAAAAATTTTAGGCAGAACTTCCTCTATAATTGCTCAAACTTCTTGGAAGACAATCTTCAATACCCTATTATTTCCACTATTCCCACCATCCATCTCTCATTTCAAACCTCATTCACACAATAATTTGCCCATCCTCCATCATTCTCAACTCGATCTCAATTAATCTAAACCATATCACACTTAATATTTTCACATATACTTAGTTTTAATTACATATCCAACCTCAAAATAAACTTAATTTGCAATAATATCATATATATATTTATATTTTTATATACATAAGATTTGTTTCACCATTACATGGTGTACATGTCAAAATGTTCATAGTCACGTTAATACAATTTGGTTCGGACTTAAGATGCCAAATCTCAAGCTTCCTACGTATCCCATATAGGAAATCAAAACCACGTAGTTCTACAATTCAGAAGTTCAACATAGCACATTTCTTGCATAAACTTTTAATTTTAAAAGTTACATTCACCTCTCACAGAATGTTAAGCCACTTAAAGTAACCAGACATATATTAACCATAATTATATTCAATAATTAGGTACTTACTGATGAATGAAATTATTAACCTTTTCCTGTTTCTAATTGTTATCCTACTTATATACTTACTCGATTGTTACAAATAATAAAATACTAACATATACATCAGAGGAACAAATCTCAAAATTGTTTTTAACTAATTACATGTTATTATCTTAATACAACATTTTTCACTCAATAGATAAGATCTATGATGAATACTGAACAATCGAAGGAAATCTAAAGATAATAACCATCTTAAAATATCTTATTTTTATATGAACTTTCTATGTGCAAAATACAAACTTACATAATATTTTGTATTTTTAGAATGTATTATGTGAATTAAGTGCATTTAGTTATACTATACTGAATCCAAGTGTTTCTATCATTTAGATAAATCTCTGAGTTCAAGTATTCATTGAGTAGAACTAGCAAGCTATATTTTTGAATTAAATATCTCTGAGGAATTTTCACTTCATTAAATATAATAATAATAATATTATCATTAAATCAAGATAACATAAACCTTAATCGAAAAATACTATACTAATGTAAATAATAGCACATAGATTAGTGCTCTCAAGTGAAATTAATCCTTATTATATTTACAGATGAGTCACTAGTTTACTAATTAAATTGGAATGTGAAATTATAATTAATAATAAGATTAATCATTTAATTACAGGTGTTCCAGTCAATTATGTGAAGTATAGAATCGATGGCTTGGACAAAGAGCAGATGACATATAGTTATACGGTGATTGAGGATGAAGTTATGCTGCAAAAATTTGAATTAATTGCTTATGAAATTAAGTTCAAGGCTACAACTGATGGTGGATGTAAAGGCATAAATATTTCTAAATTTCAATCAAAGCTAGGAACTAGAATTAAGGACGACAAATTTAAGGATGCAAAAGAGAAAAGTCAAACCATTTTTAAGTTTGAGGCTACAGCTGACGGTCGATCTAAAGGCACAAATATTACCAAATTTTAACCAAAGCCAGGAATCAAAATTAAAGAAAACAAATTTAAGGATGCAAAAAAGAAAAGTAAGACCGCTTAAAATTTTAATACAACTTGGGATTTGTTAATAACTCTATATTTTGGGTTAATTTGTTAAAATATATGGGAAATGTAGTAAGAGATGTCAGGCATAAATAAACACACAATGCTTGAAATTAAATCAAACAAAATATTGAGAGAGAGAGAGAGAAAAGCATTTGTGTGTATAACAGAGAAAGAGATAGCAATACTCACACCTTTTAGTAGCACCTTGTAGTGAAACTTTTTCCTATGTTTCAAATGCTTTAGGAAGACAATCTCAAAATAATAAGACCTTAGAGACCCACCACAAGCACAATTATCTAATAACAATCCCACAGTTAGTCCCAAACAAAGTTTAGACTTAAAATTAAAGCTTGTTTCACCATCCCCCCCTCCCCAAAATATATATATATATATATATATATATAGTTTTTTGCATGATTTGAGTCATCCAAATAACCATTTTGAAAAAAAAATCCAAATAACAAAAGAAAATGAGAACACACAAAGGAAAAACATGAATCTCAAAAATGGTACATCAATCTATAAATGGTGCAACAAAACTAACTAAAAGCTACCTAATCCATATGTGTAGACTATTTCTATGCTTCTATATTAGTAAATAATAGAAGTACCTTAAGAGGGATAAAAACTACGACATCCATAGAAAATTACTGGTGAAGCAGCAAGTGCAGATTGAGAGGAAGCACTATAGATACATGATGAGAGAGGCCAAACTAGGTTGCAAACACTGAAAGAGAAAGAGAAAGAGAGTAGGGTTTTATTGAAAAGATACAAAGTTCCAATTAAATCCTGCTAAATTCATTATTGATCCCGCTAAAATAGAAATGGCCATTTCATATCACTTATTCATTAATTAGCTAGGGTTAATTACCTAGCTAAATTAGCATGGAATTTTTCCTTACTAGTTGTTTCAAATGGCGAGGACTTGTTTGTAGCTAAATGCTAATTTTTCCCTAATTATTTCCCTTATATTTGTCACACTTATTCAATAATTTTTTAGGAAACTTTACCTAGCTAAATTGGAGAGAATTTTGTCCTAGCCAAATAGTTTATAAATCAAATTCCATATTATTAAGCCATTAGTAAGGGATTTATTCTAATTAAATTAGCAATTATTTGTTTCTAGCAAAATTTGGAAGGATTAAGTCCTCATTATATGATTCATAAATCAAATACCAAATCATTTAATCGTTAGCGAAGGATTTGTCCTTACTAAATTAGCAAGGATTTGGTCCTAGCAAATGTAACGAAGATTATCTCCTCACTAAATAGTTTATTAATCAAATGCCCTATAACTTAACCATTAGCATGAATTTTTCCTTGCTAACTTAGCAAGGATTTATTTCTTGCCACATTTGCAAGAATTTTGTCCTAGCCAAATAGTTCATAAATCAAATTCCATATTATTTAGCCATTAGCGAGGGATTTTTTCTGACTAAATTAGCAAGGATCTATTTCTGGAAAAATTTGCAAGGATTAAGTCCTTGCTATATGGTTCATAAATCAAATGCCAAATCATTTAACCATTAGCGAGGGATTTGTCCTCGCTAAATTAGCAAGGATTTGCCCCTAGCAAATGTAGCAAGGATTATGTCCTCGCTAAATAGTTCATTTATCAAATATCCCATAACTTAACCATTAGTGAGGAATTTGTCCTTGCTAAATTAGCAAAGATTTGTTTCTCGCCACATTTGTAAAGACTTTCTCCTAACCAAATAGTTCATAAATCAAATTTCACATTATTTAGCCATTAGTAAGGGATTTGTTCTCGCTAAATTAGCAAGAGCTTATTTTAGCAAAATTTGCGAGGATTATGTCCTCGTTATATGGTTCATAAATCAAATGCCAAATTATTTAACCGTTAGCAAGGAATTTGTGCTTTTTAAATTAGCAAGGATTTTTTTCCAGCAAAATTAACAAGGATTAAGTTATCCTTATATAGTTCATAAACTAAATCCCCTATGACCTAACTGTTAGCGAGGGATTTGACCTCGCTAAACTAGCAAGGATTTATTTCTAGCAAACTTAGTAAGGATTATGTCCTCCTATATAGTTGATAAATCATTTATGTGATGAATTAAGTGTTAGCGAGGATTTTATGCTCATAAATTCATTACTATTTTTTATGCCAAAATTTTGGTGCCCAAGATTAGCAATAATAAAATTTATTTATCACTAAATTGTCACAATATTTGTTTTCCTACTAGATCCTAACAATAATTGCGATATAAATCATTTTTCATCTCAATATTATCGCTAAATTGTGCATTTAGCAACAAATTACATTGTCCTCCCTAATTTATTGCCATTCTACATTTTTTATAGTGATTAGTGGCCTAGTGTGAAGAAAGATAGAGTAGATTATGTTTTCAAGTGCTTGACTTGACAACGGGTGAAAGCAAAACACCAACTCCCTTTGAGAATGTTGAATCCCATTCTAATTTCATAATGAAAATGGGAAGGCAACATTATGGATTTTGTTATAGGGTTGTCTCTCACTCATAGAAAGCATAATGTGGTATGGGTAATAATTGATAAGTTAACTAAAATTTCTCATTTCATACTTGTTTAAACATATTATACTATAGATAAATTGTTGGAACTTTATATAAATGAGATTGTTCGATTACATGAAATTTTGGTATCTATAATTTTGGATTGAGATCTAAGGTTTACAGCTAGATTCTTCCAAAGTCTATAGCAAGCTTTAGGAACATAGCTTCATTACAATATAACTTTTCATCCTTAGACAGATGGACAACCAGAAAGGGTTATCCAAGTGTTAGAAGATATGTTAAGAGGATGTGTCTTAGATTTTGCAGAAAGTTGGGATAGATATCTTGCTTTAATAGAGTTTGCATACAATAATAGTTTTTAGACAAATATTAGTATGGCACCATATGAGACTTTGTATGGCCGAAAGTGTAAAACTCCAGTTTACTGAACTGAATTAGTTGAATGTAAAGTGATTAGTCCCGACATTATTAAGGACACAAAGGAAAAAGTATAGGTTATTAAATAGAGGCTAAAAGTAGCTAGTGATAGATAGAATTCTTATACTGATTTGAAGAAAAAAGATATTGAGTATCAAGTGGGCATAAAGTATTTTTGAAAGTGTCTCCTTAGAGAAAAGTACTAAGGTTTGGGAAGAAAGGTAAACTTATTCCGTGATTTATCGGTCTATATGAAATTCTTTAAATAGTTAGATCAGTGGTATATAGATTGGCTCCTCCTATGGAATTAGCCAAATTACATGATGTGTTTCATGTGTCTATACTTTGAAGATACCATTTGGATGAATCCCATGTGCTACAAATATAAGATATTCAAGTTCAGCCAGATTTCTAATATGATAAAGAACCTAAAGAGATTTTGACTAGAGAAATCAGACAGCTAAGGAACAAGTAAATCCCTCTTGTTAAAGTGCTTTGGCAACATCATTGTATATAAAAAGTAACTTGGGAACTGGAGGCAGCCATGAAAGAGCAGTATCCCCAACTATTTAAAATGGGTATGAATTTCAAGGATAAAATTTTTTAGGAGGGAGAGAATTATAAAGTCCCAACTTGGACCCTAGTAGAAAAATCCATTATTAAGTGAGATCATAATTAATTAATGTTTAATTAAATTAGTGAAACTTAAATTAAGGTCATAAAGGGTACATTGGTAAATTTATGCTATACTATTTATATGTGAATTATAAAGCATGTTATTATCAAGGGTTTAATTAAAAGGGAAAAGATAACTTTAGGGTCAATTTTGAAAGAAATAAAATATGTGGAAGATTTTAAAAGAGATGGAAATGAGATGGAGTTAAGTGGAGTTTTCTTCCCACTTAATCTTTTAGCTATTTTTGCATGTAGGAGAGAGAAGAACACATATTAGTTCTTAGAAAAGGTGAGGTTAGCATCTTCAAGGGAAAACCACATAACACTACAAGAAAATTGATTTTTAACGACCAAAAATTAACGAAGGGATAAAAATACAGTCGTAATAATATACAAACAGCGAAGGGAATTTAATCCGGTCGTTAGATCTTAAATTTTATTATTATTTAATGAGAGGATAAAATTTGATCGTTGAAAAATTAAAATTCTCGTCATTACTATCTTTAAGAAAATAGCGGGAAATAAATTCTATTCCCTCCAAAATATAATTCACAATTATTTTATAAAAAATAAAATGCAAAATACCAAAAGTTTAAAATTAGGAAAAAACACAAATTTATTCCCTGTAAAATGCACGCCAAATTCTATCCATTTTTGTTTCCACCCTTTTTCTCTAAAATGTAAACCTATTATGCTTTAGCTTCCAAATTTGTTTTCTGCAAAATACAGATCCCAAACCTGATAGAAGTGGCAAAAAAAAAGCTTCTATTGCTATCCGTGTGGCTAGAGATCTAATTTTGCTTTTTCAATCGGACTAGGGCACTGTAGAATTGGCGATTACAGGTATGTGATAGATTGAAAAAACCCTTTATTTATTTGTTAATAATACCAGTTGAATATGGCTTTATATTTATGATCTTCTTCCATTCAAATATGAAAATAGGCCATTTTTTTCTTGATTAAAGAACCAATCTTTTCTGGTTGATTAATTCTTGTAATCGAGGTTTAGAATCATACTGTCATGTTGGTTGATTAATTTTCTAGTTGATCGTTAGTTTTAGATTGGCATTTCTGGTTGTTGTTGATGTTTATTAAGGGACTGTTGTATCTTTAGGAATCTGTGGGTTCATGTCCATTGTTCTATCTCTTTCCTTTTTTATTCATTCTTGCAGCATTGTCATCGTGCTATTGCCATTGCCATATAAACAAAAGAAAACATTTTTAAGTTTTACCAGTTGTTCACACACATGATAGAATGCAACTGGACTTAAATGCTACTCTGTTGAAGGCTGGTTGTTGCCTTTTGGGTGTGTAGGTTTTTTATTTTTTTCTTTAAGCTTCCATTTTTTTGTTATCCCTGTAAGCAGAGTAACGTGTTTGAAGCATTTACAGAGGGGCTGTCGGTTTTGTTATTGGTTTTTGTTGTTTTTTATTTTGTCTTCCTTTTTGTTCGTTGCTCTTTTTTGCTCTCTTAGCTGCTGTGTTGTTGGTCGATTTTTCTCTTCTAGTTCGGCTCTGCTGCTAGTGCTCTTTTTTGCTGTCTGGTTGAGGGAAATGCTACTGGTGCTCTTTCTGCAGTCCGGTTTGGCCTTAGTCTACTGTTTTGCTCAGATAGGCGGGGTTTTTCTTTCTAGTTATGTTGTATAGGGGGGCTAACAGGGTTATTTGTTGGGTTTTTGTTGTTGCTTTTCTTTTTCTTCTCCTGCACTTGCTGCTCTGGTTTTACTCTATCAGCTTTTATTGTTACAGGGTAAAGCTTTTTCTTTTCTTGTTTTGTCCTTTTTGAGACATGGCTTATAAAAAAAATGCTTCGTTTAAATAAAATTCCTTGTAGCTTAAAGCTAAATGAGATAGTAATTTTGACTTAACCAATAAATGTATGACTCTAATTCTTGCCTTAATTCGAGTAGGTTCTCCCACTGCTCATTTCTTTGGGTTTCTAGTAATTTATCTATTATTAATATCAATGGTTGGCATATAAAAAAACTAGAAGTGAAATAAACGGTTGAAATTGGTAGCGGAGGTTTATGATTGAGACTAAAAGGGAATTGGCTTTGATGCTTTTTTTGGTCAATTGATGCTTTTATCACTCAAGGAAAATTAATTATAATATTCTTATATTTAAATATTTTACAGTACACATACTCATTTATATTGTTATATTTTTATTTTAAAGACTTAAAAAAATAGGTTGGTCAAATTTGAATAATTATAATATTCAAATATAACAATATTCTGCATGTATTATAATATTTTATGTATTGTCTCATTTGATTTTATTATTTATTGCTGGTGTAAAGAATTCTAAGATACACTTTGTGTGGTAGATAAATTAACAGGTGGCAGCTACCTGCATGCATGAGGCATACTGATTGTTACATGATGTTGTAGTTTTTTATGGGTTGTTGGTTTTTGGTGATGTACCAGGCCCTGTTATTACTCTCTTCTTGGTCTTGTAGCTTGTTTCTAGTTGCCGGGGTAGCTAATTTGCTCCCAGTTATCTTTCATTAATAAAACATCTGCTTATAAAAAAAAAAGTAAGCTGGAAACAATCAAGTTCTGCAGTACAATAGACTCATTTGTATTGTTATATTCTTAACCTAAGAGGCATGAAAATAAAAGCTAGCTAGTAAAAATAAGTGGCTTCTTTCTTAGCCATTTGTGCTACATCAATTCTGTTTAATTTTTTTTAAAGAGGAGTGCTAAATATAGCTTATAAGGAGGATTTATAACTGTTGTCTACTGATTTGGTTGTGATATAGAAGTTTTGTTCCTGTGTACGTGTATTGTATTTTAGATTCAGACTTTGTAGTTTGTTCCTTGCTATAGTCCTTCTTTGGTTGGATTGGGTTTTTATTTTTCTTATAGTATCTTCAGCAGGCCTGTTATTTACTCTAGATTATCCGGCTGGTTTTTAGCTATATTGGCTCCCAACTTCTTTCTAATAAAACTTCATCCTATAAAAAAAAAGATTATATTAGTCTGTATTGAGGTAGTTGCCTTAGTTTATTTAGTTTTACTTTTTATGACCTTTTAATTTACAGGAACATGAGTTCTAAATTACTGGACTCGGTTATGATCTGTTTGATTTCATGGGAGTTGAATTGAAATTTTTGTCATCCGTTTACCTGCTCTTACGTGACTTAATATATTAGTAACATATGAGAATTTGCTTGTTTCTTGATTTTACTATGTTCATTTCTTGCTTCTCTTATGCATTTCCACTTTGTTAAGCTGTTTAGGAAATGAGTGATTAGTTGAATTATTTAGGATGACAATAACAAATACATTATCAGATTCCTCAACTTTTTTATAGAGTTAGCTTTGGCCTATTTTAATGCTATTCTCCATCTACAATGGAAATATGAGAAATTTCTATCTTTTGGATGAACATTGAGAAAAGATGTTGAAGTTATCATGGTAAATTGATGTTTACGCTTGTTATATCTAAAAGCCAACGAAACTCAAGAATTTTACTATGTAATCTCAAAGTCCTGAGTCGCTTGGAAGTTTAATTTTCTGGAAAGGCAATAGTAGATGGTAATGCTGATGCTCCTTAGAGTTAAAGATGCAGGAATTTTGGTAACAGCATAATGAAGTTTCATAAAGCTTGTAGGAATGATTTAATTCTATGGAAATGATTGGAGGCTTATGATGGTACTTGGGAATTGTAATGTTCTGTGAGATTCAAGTAAAATCAACAAAAAGAAAGGTGATTTTAAGCTGCCTATGAAGACAAAGTTTCTGCGGTATCAAGTTTTAGGAATTATTGATGCTACTTATTGAATAAAGATTAAAAAAATGTATTAGGTGGACATTTGTTTGAAATTCTTTAATTATATCTGAAGGCTAATTATTTCATATATATCCCTGAAGAATAATGGCTTTTTGGAAAAGCAATTTATGATGTTGGAAAAACCACACCGAAGGATGAGCTGTTTCATTATCTGGTCCTTTTAATCCTATTATATGCAACAACATATTTGTGAGACATGATATTGAGTAAAATTGTCATGTAATAGACCATTTTTTAAGTATTTATTTAGGTTCTATGAAATTGGTTAAAAATCCATATCATTTACATTTTCCTTTTTTCTTCTTCATCTTTTTTCAAGTTTCTTTCTCTAATAATATGCTAGAAATTTCTTCTCTTATTCACCGTTTTGGTATCTTACAAATAGTCCCATCAATGATTCACTCATCACTCCTAGTTTGTTTCTTTGTATTTGATGCTTAGTGGGTTTTCTTTGCTTAGTGGGTTTTAGTTTTAGTTGATTGTTAATTCGATGAATGTAGTTTTCTTGTCGGGGTATGAATTTAAGCATTTCTGCATACTTGTTGGAGAAAGGAGCACCATAAACCTCTGTGAGTTTCTATTTAGCAGCCACAGAGATGATGATTGTTGCCTATTGAAAACTTGCTTTTTACTTGAGAAATATTTTGGGGCAAATTATCAAACTTGATATTTGAAGATGCTTAAACTTATGGCTTGTGGTTGGCTATTCAAATTAGTCATTCTGGCTTCAACATATAAAGTCTATTTTCTGCTATCTTTTTTCGTTTTGCCTATTTGTGTTGTATATTTTATATTGCTTCTATTTTAGCTGAGAAGGACAGTTTTTGTTTTTGGGTTCTAATTAATTTTGTGCAATGTACCAAATCTTCCTTCCAGCATTTACTTTTTGAAATGATTTCGAAGTGGATTAATTTAATTTGTTCTAAATATACACACTTTTAATATATTATTAAACTTATTATTATTTTTTACTTTCTTAGCCATTTGATCTACTGCCTTTATAAATGAATATTAATTATAAATTTATGTTTACAGGTTTTTCAATCAATGGACAATGAAGATTTGATGCTCATTATTCATTTTTTTGAAAATTCTAGCTAAATATATGTTCATATAGCAATGGGTTATTTTCTAAATAAATTTATATGTGACAAATAGAATGTTAAACAATTTCGAAATATTGGTATACTTTGTAATTGGTTTTTTGCAATTTATGAAAAGAGTATTTATATTATTTTTGGATATGTATGTATGTGTGGGAGTGTCAATGGGGTGTACGTGAAATATTTAAATTAAATTATTTATATTAATGATCGAATTTACATTTAGCGATGGAAAATCTGATCGCCATTTGTAATCATTAATGACTGGATTTTCTTTCGTTAAAAGATATAAATAATCCACGAAGGGAAATTTTGGTCGTTATAAGTTAATTTTTACAACCCGATTTCCCTTCGCTAAAAGTGAAAAACAATTAACAAAGGGAAAACCGGCCGCTAAAAGGGCATTTTTAACGACCGAAATTTCCTTCGTTAAAAGCATAACACAATTAGCGAAGGGAAATCCCATTGCTAAAAATTTATATTTAACGTCTGGATTTGTTTCGGTCGTTAATATCTTTAATGATCGAATATAAATTCGGTCGTCTATACTATTAACGGCGAGGCTTTTAACAATCGGTAACGATTAGATTTTTTCAGTCGTTATAGTGTTTTAACGACCGGATTTTAACTTTTAATGACCAAATTTTTCTTCGTTAAAAAGTATTTTTCTCGTAGTATAATTTCTTTCTTCCTCACTCTCTCTTACATTAGAAATTCTTCTCTCTCGTTACCTCTCTCAAAAATTCTACTTCTATATGGTTGATTTAAGAGTTTAAAGTTGGATTTGTTTAAGGTAATGTATTCTCTTCATCTCCATTATTTTCTTCTTAGAATAGAAAAGGTTTATTTGAGAAGAATTTTTGGATATTTATAAATGCATGTTCTATGCAGAAGAAGAAGGGAATAAGAAGAACAAACACATTACAAGAATTCGGCTAAGGTATAGGAATCTATGAACAATTTTTACTTTACATGTGTGCTTGTATGTGTGAACTCATGGTAAGTGTGTTGTATTATTGGCTGGATTATTGGAAGGAATAATTTTATTCATGGAATTAAAGGTTAATGAAAGAAAAGAAAGTTATGGTAGAAATTTGTTTTAGTTCACTATGAACCGAATTTTGTTTCTAGAGCATATTTCGAGTTATATAACTCTAAATTAGGTACTTACAATTAGTAATTAGACCTAAGATATGGACCTATAATTTTTTTTGAAGAAACCTAAGTTTGATTCTGCCTCTAAGTATTTTAAATTTTAACTTGAAGTTAGATATGAGCTGCTGCCCTGTTATAGTGAGCAGGTTGTAGTATTTTTGACATAATTTAGAGTATAGAGGTGCAAATGCTATGAGAAAAAATTCTAGATAAACTAGACATATAGGAGAATAATTGTTTGAAGGAATGTTAGTCTAATTATACACCTATTTTCTTCTACGAATTTTCAAAGAAGTAATAAAACTAGTTCTGGAAATGTCAACTACTGGTATTTCGGACATAACTCATGGTAAAGAGGTCCAAAAGCTATGGAAAAACTTTATGGATAAAGTAGACTTATAGGAGCATAACTTTCATGCTAAATGTTAGTCTAATTTTGTACCCATTTTACTCTATGAACTTTTAAATTAGTAATAAAAACTAATTTCAAAATAAATTGTAATCTTGGGCAATCTATAATGATTAGGTCATAACTCCTATTGTATATGTCTAAATTGAATGGTATTTAAAGCATGGGAAACTAAAGACATAGGCCATTATTGTTTTAGAAGACCAATTGGGCTAGTTTAGCTTTTTGTTATGACAAATTAGAAATGCAAAATAGAGATCAAATCTGCCTACACTATTTGAATATAATCAAAATTCTGTCCATTTTGTGCCTACCCTATTTTTCTCTAAACCTATTTGTTTGATGCTAAAAATGTTACTATGAGTATTTATATGATTTTAGAGAAAGTTGATCATGAAAATTAGGATATTACATGTTCTATAATTATATGGAAGAATAATAGTACTATGATTTATACATGACTATAAGGTGAGATGTTTGGAAGGAAAGTCAAAGACATTAAGATTAGTTAATAATGAATAATTAGCACACAACATAGTATAAATACATAGATATATGATAACACTAAATGGTAAAGTTCTATAGGAACATGAAGAAATATTTCATATGGCAAACTTGTGAACAAATATGTTGTTTATTGTTCATTTGAAATCACATGAATATGTCTACATGCTTATGCCTAAATGTTATCACATGAAAGTATATGGCTATAATATTATATAGTTATATCTACTTGTTATGATATCTAAAATTGAATATACATGTGTACATACTAGAAATTATGTATCTTAGTATATGATTGTTTATGTGTAACATTATACCATAAAAGCACAAACACGATAATTGATATGTTTATGAATATAATTAATGCCTGCAAATAGAGTTTAATTGTGGATAGATAGGCATGCTTATATGGATATAGTTGTGGCTGCTATTGTTCGACCCCATTTGGGTTTATAGTCATCCCTGTTTGGGACTACAATTCGACCCCGTTTAGGTCTATAGGTTTTATATCCCAAGATATCTAAAGTACTTAATACCTATAGGTATTTACATGTTCGATACCCATGGGTATCCATCGTTCCCATTATCCACTTTTAGAACTTAGGTAGGCTAATTGCAATACATGTATCAAAAGCATAAATACTCGGATGTTACCAATGAATCATAAGATTACTTTATGTTGGTATAAATGATAAATTTCTATTTTATCTCTTAGATTATATAGTTTGTTATGTTGTTATTATTATTGAATCATATGTTATAATTATGATGCATGATGAGTGCTTGTTGATGACCTTTATGAATGGTCGTCCATCATGATTTGTTCCCCACTAAGCTTTATAGCTTAGCACGGATTATTTGTCTATGTTGTAAGGCCCCAATTTAGGCCTTAGAAGAATCTTTAGGTATTTTTTGGAAAATATGTTAATTAAGGGACCTAATTGAAGAGAGAGAAAAACTTTTGCAGCAAAAATATAAATTTAAGAAATTAAGTGCAATTTTGAAAATCGAAATTAGGAACCAATGGAAGCTTGGCACTTATCCTTCTAGAGTTTTCTTAAGAATGAAGTATTTAATAGGAATTTAAGGAGGAGTGTGTTGGCCACTTCAAAGACTTCTTAGGCCACCATTATTTCCAATTAAGCTCTCAAGAACACTTTGGAATCTAAATCTGATTTTGCTTAAGGAGAAAGAGTTTAAGGGTTTCCATTTAGGGTAACAATTTCTTCTCCTCTTTTTCTTGGATTTGGAATAATCAATTTATAATTTATGTGAATCATTATGTTATAATAGCATGTGAATCCATTCTTGAAGAGAGAACATCCAGCAAAGGGAAAGAAAAGCTGGAAGGAGGAGCTTGAAGGAAGATTTAGTATAAAAAAAGTATAGCAACTTATTTGAAAATTATTGTGTTACTTGATGTGGCATTTTGAGATGTTAGAATGAAGTTTTTATTGAGGGGATACCAATGTGATTGAGCATAATGCATGTTTTGGCCTAATGAGGACTTTCATGTCCCGGCCACTTGTTTTTGGTTTGTATTTCATTTCAAATTGTAATATGCAATTAGATTACTTAGATTAGAATTAGAAATAGAGATGGAGACCAATATCAAGGAGCAAGATGGGCTGGATGGAGATTCAACAAGCTTGAAGATAATGTAATTATTTTCTTGTTTGAATCATGCATACTACCTAGGTGTGACCTTTTGATTTCCCTCTTGGCTCGGGGAAATCAATGTAGTGAAGTCCATAACTATACCATATTTGTATGCTTATATTTATGTGATAGATATAGGATGCATACCAATGTATGCCAACCATGTATGATGAGACTTAATTAACTAAAACCCTCAAACAAATACTAAGGTATATAAGCCTTCCATTAATTTGAGGAGAACCAGAGTTCTTTATAGTGTGGGTTGTTGACCACAGTCAAGCTCACATTATATCGAATATGTTCAAATCTAATTAAATGGGTCATCTTAGCTAGCCCATTAGTTTGTTGACCACAGTCAAGGCTAATGGTTCTAGAGGCAAGATTAGGGAATGCATATATGATATGCATGCATCAAGAGTTGTTAACCTAATGATCCAATAGTTGTGTAGAGACACAATTGGTATAGAGATACCTACCTTTCAAGGGTATGGAATTTGGCTTGTTGACCACAGTCAAGGTCAAATTACATATCAAGGATTGGATATTGGCCCACTAAGAAAACCATCGGGTTTTCTCGGATTATATAGTGAGGGTTATTAATTAGCAATAAAATAGTGGGAGTAAAATGGATTAATTAAAGACCTTATTAATGCATACATATATATGAACATACTCTCGTATCTTTTTTTTTTCACATATATGTCATCATCATGAGCACATCAAATATACAATCAATCTTGGATAACAAACTGGTTGGCAGCAACTATTCTAACTGGATCAAGCAAGTGAGAATTGTTCTCAGAGTTGAAAAGATCAATTATGTCTTGGATAAAGATCTTCCACCACTTCCATCAGATGATACCGTTGATGAGATCAAAGGAACTTATCGAAAATACATAGAGGATAGTAAAGCAGCAGCATGTCTGATGCTGGGTGCTATGTCCTCAAAGCTTCAGAAGCAATATGAGATAAAGGATGGTGGGGTTTCCAAGAAGAAGGTTGCCAAGAAAGAGAATCCCAAAGGAACTTGCTTCCATTGTGGAAAGGATGGTCATTGAAAGCGTAACTGCAAGGCCTATCTATATTCTCTCAAGGAGAAAAATCATGTTGATGCTTCTACCTCAGGTATTCATATGATTGAAATTAATACTTATTCTATTGCTTCAAAACAATCTTGGGTATTAGATACCGGATGTGGATCACATTTGTGTAATGATCTACATGGGCTTAGAAGCTTTAGAAGAGTTGGAAAGGCAGAGATATGTTTGCAGTCAGCTACTGGACAAAACATCTCTACAACAGTTGTGGGGACTTATCATTTGCCTCTTCCAAGTGGATTAATACTGGAATTAAATAATTGTTATTATGTTCCAGCTTTATCCAAAAGTATTATTTCTTTCAGTCGTTTGTTGAACGATTATGATATTTCTTTAAATGACAAATGTTGTTTCATTTTTAAGAACAATATGTTTTATGCAAAAGCTATCATTGAGAATGGTATATTTGTTCTTGATTTAATGAAAGAAGTACATAATGTGGATACCAAGAGAATGAAACATGATAATCTAAATACCTCATACTTATGGCATTATCGTATAGGCCATATAAATGAAAAACGCATGACCAAATTGCACAAATCAGGTGATTTGGGATCATTTGATTATGAATCATTTGATACATGCGAATCTTGTTTATTGGGAAAAATGACAAAAGCTCCCTTTATTGGTAAAGAAGAACGAGTTAAAATGGTTTTGGACTTAATACATTCAGATGTATGTGGTCCAATGACTACACATGCTAAAGGAGATTACTCCTACTTCATTACTTTCATAGATGATTATTCTAGGTTTGGATACATCTATCTAATGAAATATAAGTCTGAAGCATTTGAAAAGTTCAAAGAGTTCAAAAATAAAGTAGAGAAACAACTTGGCAAAAGTATTAAAAGACTTAGATCAGATCGAGGTGGAGAATACTTAAGTCAAGAGTTTCAGGATTATCTTTGAGATAATGGGATTTTATCTCAATGGACTCCTCCATATACACCATAACACAATGGTGTATCTGAAAGGAGAAATCGAACACTATTAGATATGGTTCGATCAATGATGAGCCGATCAGACTTGCCTAAGTCCTTTTGGGGATATGCACTAGAAACTGCTGTTTATGTGTTAAACAGAGTCCCTAGTAAATCGGTTGATGTTACTCCATATGAGATGTGGAATAACAAGAAACCCATGCTTTCTCATATGAAAGTATGGGGTTGTCCTGCTTATGTGAAGAGGACAATGTCAGACAAACTGGATGTTAAGTCTGACAAATGTTTATTTGTGGGATATCCAAAAGAAACATTTGGATATTATTTCTATCATCCCTTAGAACAAAAGGTGTTTGTTTCAAAACATGCTGTCTTCTTGGAAAGAGAATTTCTCCTACGAGAGGACAGTGGGAGTAAAATTGAACTTGGTGAAGTTCAAGACCCACAAATAAAAGATGATCAACTGATTGAACCCGAAACTGAATTTCATAATGATGAGATTACAGTTGAACCTGATTATACACAAAATCCTAGAAGATCTACTAGGATGCGTTCTATCCCTGTGAGATATGGATTTCACATTGATTCGGATAGAGGCATAACTATAGTAGAGGACAATGAGCCTACAAGCTATCAAGAAGTTTTGAACAGTTCAGAACGAGATTTATGGCTTAAGGCTATGCAGTCTGAAATGGACTCCATGTATGAGAACAAAGTATGGACTTTAACTCAACCA
Organism: Excoecaria agallocha; assembly: GCA_037975025.1. Lineage (NCBI taxonomy): Eukaryota > Viridiplantae > Streptophyta > Magnoliopsida > Malpighiales > Euphorbiaceae > Excoecaria > Excoecaria agallocha. The sequence continues at coordinate 37,591,250 of CM075812.1, read as the reverse complement.
CCTGAAGGGATAAAACCCATAGGGTACAAATAGGTGTTCAAAAAGAAGACTGACATAGAAGGTAATATAGTTACCTATAAAGCTCACTTAGTAGCAAAAGTTTATCGTCAAAAAGAAGGTATTGACTATGATGAAACTTTTTCTCCTATAGCGATGCTTAAGTCTATAAGAATACTTTTAGCCATTGCAACTCATTATGATTATGAGATTTGGCAAATAAATGTGAAGATAGCTTTCATTAATGGAAATCTTACTGAGGATGTATATATGACACAACTAGAAGGATTCACATCAGGAAATGGCAAAAAGGTATGCAAGCTTCAAAGATCCATTTATGGATTGAAGCAAGCCTCTAGGAGCTGGAACATATGATTCAATGAGACAATCAAAGAGTTTGGTTTCTCACAGAATGAAGATGAACCTTGTGTGTATAAAAGGGTTAGTGGAAGTGCAATTGTCTTCCTAGTTCTATATGTAGATGACATATTGATCATGGAAAATGACATTTCTCTTCTCCAATCTATTAAAATATGGTTATCCAAGCAATTCTCCATGAAAGACCTTGGAGAAGCATCCTATATTCTGGGAATAAGGATCTATAGAGATAGATCCAATAGGTTGCTAGGTCTTTCTCAAAGTACATATATAGATAAAGTATTGAAGAGGTTCAATATGGATCTCTCTAAGAAAGGGTTTATACCCATGGTGCATAGGAAACACCTTTCTAAGTCTATGTGTCCACAGACACTAGAGGATAGAGAGAGCATGAATAGAATACCATATGCATCTGCAATTGGTTCTATCATGTATGCTATGTTATGTACACGTCCAGATGTAGCATTTGCTTTGAGTGTCACAAGCAGATTCCAATCCAATTTTAGAGAGGAACACTGGACAGATGTCAAGAATATTCTTAAGTACTTGAGAAGGACTAAGGATATATTCTTGGTATATGGAGAGGGCAGTTTGGAAGTAAATGGGTATACATATGCCAGCTTCCAATCTAAGAAAGATAATTGTAAATCACAATCTGGTTATGCGTTCATAATGGGAGGAGGAGCAGTTAGTTGGAAAAGTTCCAAACAAGAAACAACTGCTGATTCCACGACGGAAGCTGAGTACATTGCTGCTTCAGAAGCAGCCAAAGAAACAATCTGGATCAAAAAGTTTATAACCGAACAAGAAGTGGTTCCTAGCATTGTTGATCCGATTCCTTTATATTGTGACAACAATGGAGCCATTGCGCAAGAAAAGGAACCATGGTCTCATCAGCGATCCAAGCATGTTCTCAGATGCTACCATCTCATAAGGGAAATAGTAGCTAGAAATGATGTGAAAATAGAAAGGGTTCCCACAGATGACAATGTGGCGGATCCCCTCACTAAAGGACTTTCTCAAATTAAGCATGATCACCATATAAATAGCATGGGTCTGAGACATATGAGTGATTGGCTCTAGTGCAAGTGGGAGATTGTTAAAGAGTATGCCCTAGAGCCCATGTAATAGGGATGTTTTTCATATGTATGAAATTTATATTCTTAATAAAAGGCATCATTCATTTGTTAATGCTATGTTTGAATACATGAGTTTGTAAATCTTAAATTAATAAATGAAGTCCTAGATATTATAAACACAGTGCAAAGGCAATCATGAAGGTGTTCATGATGTGAGATGTCTATTGCATGCAAATGTGTTAATATCTAAATATCCCTAGTCATAGAATTAACAAGATAGGACATTGTTAATTCGGACAGACTAGCACATGTTATGCTTCTTGAATGGTTCAAGCAGTGGTTCTCATAACTGTGATTATGGATGATAATCAAAGCTAACATGTGGATGCTTGTTAGAAGAACAAGTTCATTGGAGACCTACAAAGAGAATCCTCATATGGATATTAAATCTATGTCAGTGAGGAATCTCTTTATAGCGGTTGTGCAAGTATCCTTAGACTTGAGATCACCAAAGTTATCTTAAGTAGCAAGTGGTATACTTTGACTCAATAACTGATTACTTCCAACTGGGAGTGAACATAGTTAGGAGATTGGGTATATCATGACCTACTTGAAGATAGTTGAGTGATTGACAAAGGATTCACCATCCCAGATTTAACAAGGGAAGTTATCTCGCATGATTCTATAATTACCTTGTTCAGAGAATCTCTGGCCAGAGTAATATGCCGAGATGGATGGAGATCCATGAAGGGCATTTTAGGAACAATGGTTAAATTAATAGAACATACATAATTAGATTTATATGAGTTGACAGAAATCCATACTCAGAATCTAATTGAGATAAGAGTGGTGAAAGGAGTAATTGCACGGTAACTGTTTCTATGGAAGGGTACAATCAAACCACATGACTTTCCTAACATTTGGGTAGTCATGATGCCTAGCTAGAGGCCAATCATGACTTGTATAATGATGTATCAAAAGTATCAATAAGGATTGATAAGATGATTTAAAGGAGTTTAAATCATGTGAGTTTTGAATAGAACTCACAATTACTTATTATACAGCCAACATGGACAGGAACCCAATAGGTCACACACATATAGAGAAAAGGGTAAAATGGTAAAATGACAAGGATAATAATATTTGATATTATTATGAAGGTAGAGAAGAGAATATGATAATAATTAATTAAAGAGTTTAATTAATTATGATCAAATAAAATTATCCGCGGAACTTTTGAGAAATGTTCTGCAAAATTGGACCTAATTGAAATAATGTATTTCATGATTAATTATTATTGTCTTATAAGTGTTGTAGGACTACTATAAGTGTTATAGGATTGGTATAATGATTAATAAGTCCCTTTTATGCCAACTCCTAAGCTAGCTCTTGGGAATTTCGGCCAGCCCTAGTTAAACACCAATTTGTTGGTTCAATTTACCCCTCTCTAGTGTGGATTACTCATTGGAGGTATTCGATTTTGGACACTGTGGTTTGCGACAACCCAGTGCAAAGTAAAATCAACTGTTCAACAAAAATCAAAGGTGATTTTTCTTATTCTCATATAGTTATATTGTGTATTCATGGCAAGATCAAATCTAATGGTTAAAAAATTTTAAAATTTCGCTCATGTATGTGATGCATGTAACCGTTAAAATCCAACAGGTATGTCATTGAGAACTATTGATGAAATAGATGAATGCAACATCTATTGTTAATGTATCTATGTAATGATAAGTGATTTAACTCAATATGTGAACAAGTATAAATAGCAAAAGTACATATTGTCATGATTCAAGTTGCATTTATATGTGTATAGATATGCATATAATGTCATGAAGACTTTTTATAACAAGACTTATACTTTCATATTGCCTTATGGAAATCATGCTTAATGGTGACTATGATGAGATAGGTTAAGAAAAGGCTATATTTTATTATGTTTGGATAACCATGCAACTATATGATCATATGACAGCATCCATATGTATTGGAGCCTATAGCCCAATATTGCAGTATGATAAGAATAATGTGCTTTCTTATATAACTAATGGCATTAAGTAATGATGCTATACTAAGTAAAGAAGAATATATTGAATCAAAATATCGTTAAGAATAGTAAAGCCTACGGGTCTTAGTTCAATTGTGGATTAGATAGGCATGTATAGAGGGATACAGTCACAGTTGCCATAGTTGACCCCATTTGGATCTTGTTCCTTAATGGAACCATCGTTCGACCCCATTTGGGTCTATTATTTTTTCCTTGCTGGAACCATTGCTCAACCCCATTTGGGTCCATTGTTTGATATCTTTGGATATCCATAGTTTGATACCTTTGGGTATCCATTACTTCCATTATCCACCCTTTTGAACTAGTACCTAGGCAAGCTACTAAAGATGATAAAAATTATAAGAAATAAAGTGTTATATATACATATATATGCATTGATTTCTTCACTTACTTAACATAAGCATTCTGAATGACTTATTGTATTGTGTTGTTTTATCTTAAATTCCTTTTTGGCTATAACTAACTTTATGAAATGAGATGCCATGTTCAGTATATCCTTATTATGATATATATATATATATATATATATATATATATATATATATATATTGACCATGAGGTGTGAGTTGAATTCCACTAGTGGTTTCCACGAAGAATATATGGACCCCAAAGGGTACAATATTGTACTAGAACTTATATGGGCTATAACTTGTACATTAAATTTCATGTACTTTGAAGTCATGAAATGCATGCTTGCAACATAGAGATTTTGTCTAGTAATTATGACGTGTAATGCTTATTCTTCGTAATTGCATGCAACCCATAGTTTGATATTATATATATGAAGGTTCACATGCACATGTGCATATTGATGACATTGACCTACCTAAGTGCAATGTATGATATAAAATGGTGTTGTAAGAGATTTAAGTTACCATGTTAAGATAACATTAAGGAATACACATGCATGAAACAGGAATGAGAATTGGGTTATTATAAGAAGTAATCATGTCTAATAAGCAGAAAGCGGTATTGTATGACATAAGCACTTCCTTAAACATGCCATATTGATTAATTAAATTAAGTTGAGTTTATGCAATCAATAATCATGATTGTTTGAGTTGCAAGAAGAAAGAATTATTAAATGCATGAATGACAATAGTTTGGCATGAATAGTAAGCTATAATGATGTTAGTGAATTAACTAGCCTCAGCAGGATCAAGCTAAGTCAAGTAAATACTCTAGATTAATGTAGCATGGTATTCATTGTTAAGGCTGAATTCTTTTACAAATGATCAATAAAATACACTTATATGTTATCATGTGTTATAGCATAAGTTTATATGATGAGATGATTTGTGAAAAGAGTTTATATAGAGAGAGTTTTGTTCCCCACTAAGCTTTATAGCTTAGCACAAGTCTGTTTATCCATATAGGTTCAAGTTAAGCTCTAGAGGATCGGGCAAGATGCAGTTGCCTTGGGGATTCCAGGATACTTGAAGACCATTTATGTTATGATTATTTATCGATAAGCTTGATTATTTTATGGTGGCATGTAATTATAGCCTGTCTTATTATTTATTATTTCTACCTGATCTTTACTAGGTTATGATGATGATGATTATCCATGGTTAGTGGATTAGGGTGTTGCACACAGTATGTATGTCCCTGTTGGGACCACAGTCTCGACCCCGTTTAGATCCATATGTTTAATACCTTCGAGTATTTATACAATTGATACCTACAAGTATCTACAGCACCCGTTATCCATATCCACAGAATTTAGGCAGGCATTCATGGAAAGGAATAAATTGTTAAGAAAGAAATTGCCAAATATTAATATGTTGCACGTGCTTATATTTGTTTATAAGTGGTACATTAATTTATTCTCTCTTGTTATTGATTGTAAAGTTCTTTAATGAGTATAAATCTATATTTGTGTTGTTGCATGTTGCGTGCTTAGTAGTAAACACTACGAATGGTTGTTCGTGTATTATCTATTCCCCACTAAGCTATTTAGCTTAGCACGGGTTTTATCCGTGTAGGTATTCAAGTTCAGACTCTTGATCAGGGACAAAATCTGCATCAACCAGGCCAATCCTAGGAAGAGTCGAAGTATGAAGATATTATCTTTTGGTGTACATTTACGTTTTGTACCTAGTAAAGTGATTATAAAGCATAAATAGTTGTAAAACATAATATAGTGAGTAATCCTTTTTGCATGATCGTAACTAGTCTAATAAAGTAATTTAATAGTATGCCAATATATATATAATAATTATAAACATGAACTACATTAAAAATGTATGCACTCAGTGTGGTAATAAGAAAGGGATGACCAAGAAAGGTGTAGTATAGTCTATACATACGTAGGTTCTGTAAAAAGACTTTTGCACAGGAACGCATCTCTTGATCACGAATGGCCAACACAAGTCTCAAAAGGAATTTGATGTAGGAAGTCCTTGTTTAAATATTTTGTGTAACTTTTTTATTAAGAGAAATATGTATGTAATGATGTATTTAATATGGAAGGTTGAGTTGTAATAAGCTCACTTTTATAATTAAACAATATATGTATGCATGTATGATCTAAAGTAACTTATGCAGTACATCAGATATATATATATATATATATATATATATATATATATATATATATATATATATATATATATATATATATATATATATATATATATATATATATATATATATATATATATATATATATATATATATATGTATGTATGTATATATATGTATGTATGCATGTATGTATATAAACATACATACATACATATATATAATATATGTATGTATGTTTATATATATATATATATATATATATATATATATGCTATAATAGCTTCACTTAAAGTAAATTCCCAAAGAAACTCAAGTTCAAAATTTAAACAAGGCTGACTCATTCCACACACACACTACCCCCACCGGGCTCTGATACCAAAAATGGAGGATCGCTTTTATGGGGTTTTCTGAGATTTAATTTATGATAGAGTTATAGCTTATGAGTATATTTATTATTTTAACATATGGGTATATATTTTTTATTATTTTCTAATTAAATATTCATTTCTTTTGATCATTTATCTAATATTATCTATTAGTATATAATAATCTGAAAAAATGAGGTAAATTTAAATTTTCTATAACTAAAATTTCCTTTTCTACATCAGTTAATCTAGGTCTAAGTATTTTTAACTCATCTCTTAATTGATATATTAATCTATCTATATCTTCAATTTTTCTTTTAATATTTTCCATAATTCTAACCTAAAGGTATTCTATTTAATTTATTTTTGAAAAGTCATATCCTAGAATTATTTATTTTTTATCATAAATTCTAATCTTTTTATTCTTTTACATAAATTGTAATTTGGAATTATTTCAAAATTTTCTACAAATTTTTTAATTCTATATTCTCGTCTTAATTGATTTTCTAATGCTTTATTATATTCTATTATAATGTTAATTCTAATTTGTAAATCAATTACATATTTTCTTAGTCTATCCATTTTTAAAGTTTTACTAATTCTTTAAAAAGATCTAACATTAAATTTACTAATATTATATTAATTTCAAAATCTCTACAATCACATATATTATTTTTCATGTAAAATATGATGATAAACTATAAGATAAACTTTTAATCTAGCTATTTGATTATTAAATTCATAAATTTTTTGTTTAACATTCTAAATTTTTTCATATCCTTCTACAAGCTTTCGTCTTTTTTTTTTCTTTATCCATTGATATAAATATTTTATAGATCGGAACAAAATCAATTAAAATATCAACTAAATTTATTTTCTTATGAAAATCTTGACAATTGCAAAATTCATCTAATTGAAAATCTAAATGAAAAATTTCATGCTCGGAATTCAAATGTTCTTTTAAATTAATTAATTCTTTTTTTAGTAAAAACATATCTCTATCATTATCAAAATCTATAACACATAAACCATCTAAAAAATTTTTAATACACCAGGACATAATTAAAATAAAATACCCGATGTACTATAATCTATTGATAATATACAAGAAGGAGGTTCTAATAAGGTTACAGGAGTACATGTACAAGCTTTTGAAAATATAAGTTGTAGATCTAAGGTTTTTTTACATAGGAAAGTAGAAATTACAAGGGGTTTTTTTATTTTTCTCTCTAATCTTGAAAATTTTTATTACTCTCGGTTGATCAATTCTGAGCTCATCTCTTTCTAAAGTTCTTTCATTTTAGGTTCTCCCACCTCTTGAAAAATGTTGTCCCTTTATATACAAAATATTCTAAAGCCTTTTCTTGCTTCAAATCTGACGAAGATAAAGTAATAATTGCACCGTGTCTAAATTGTGTTCAAATCATGTTTTAGAGATAAAGGTTTTATTTTAAATGGTAAAGGTGTTAGAGGGATATGATTTCTTTTGAAAATTGTAAGGTAAAGGTTTTAGCTTTGGATAAAAAGGATAAAAAATATTAAATATTTACTTTAGTGAACAATGTTTTTTTGTCGTGTAAGGATAAAGTAATAATTTGTAAAAGATAAAGATAAAGGAAAGGTAATGATAAAATGCTAACTTAAAAGTTTTTTCGGGAGAAAGGCTTTGTAAACTTTTGTAGGAAAGTTTTAAGACTTTTACTATTCCTCTTTTGAAAAGTTGACTTTTTGTCTTTTTCCACTTTTTTTATACGTTTGGATTTATACTACATTACATTTGTATTTACATTGCATGTACATTTATATTTGCATTTTATATTTCTATATTGGCCTAAGGGTCTTGAGAATCTTCAAACACTCGATTGGGAGGCGGAGTGCTGCTTCCTGTTGAGGATGCTTTTTCAGCTGAGATTTGGTTGATAATTGAATTAAATTCTTCATTTGATGCTACTGATGATAATAAATTGACAATCTAATTTTTATCCGCAATGAATCTTGTCGATGGATTTGAAGTTGAAGCTGATGAAATCTTTGGCTCAAAATAATTAACAATTGCTTGCCTATCAGCTTTTTTGATATCAAAACTATCCCACCATTTAACTCTGAACTCTCTATATGAAATTGGTAACTGATTAATCTGTTTGGCAACATGGTATATCCATGAGACAATCCATAGTACCTTGAATATTGCACAATATTTGAGAAGATTATCTGGTGCGCCTGGGTTGTAATAAGTAGTAAACTTGACACATGCATCTTTTATTTGAAATGAAGTTGCCTTTGGTATTAATCCAAAATAACTAAACCATCTGACGAACCAATTGGGAAGAACACCACCAAACTTGTGCGAAAAGTAAAAGAACCAAGAATGTTGAAAATTCCTCAAGTAAAATGCTTTGTACCAAGCTTCTTGATAATCATAGTAGCTATATACTAACTTGGGAGGATATCCTGATAAATTCTTCATATTATAGGGTCTGGATCCCTATTCTAATTGAGTAATCACATGGATAATTTTTACTTTACTATAACTAATCCGATCTTTATCATAATTATACTCTATTTAAACTAATGTGATATAATGTTGTTTTTAATCATTAAAAACTTAAATGAGTGAAGAAATTAAATTAAAAGTGAGAGTAATTGGCTTGGCCGAATATGGTACCTTAGGGTACTTTAGTGTAATTTGATCTTTAATTGGGTGTTTAATGATAATTGAATAAATTAAGGTATAAGGAAAGTAATTACATTAATTGGAATAAATTTTGAGAATTTTATCTAATTGTGCCATAGTTACATAATGATGGAACTTATGGGAACTTTAGAATATTCATGTGAAAATGGTATATTTCACTACATTATGTCATAAAAGGGATATACAATTATGTATGGCATAAAAAGGAAGGATAAAACAATGTGTAAGTGTGGGGCCCTTAAGTGGCTGAATGGTCGACATGTGTATGATGCCAAGTGTTGACCATATTTTTGTAATAATATGTGCATAATTGTGAAATGTATAGTTAATGAGCTTGAATGAATAGAAATGAAATTATGATAATGTTAAAATAATGTGTTTGGTATGTAAAACAGTGTAAAAATAATATGATGTAAGAAAATGCTATAATTTATTATGCCCTTAGTGCTCAATGGGTAATCCAGGACCCTCGGATAGTATGGCTAGCCATAGGGGCACTCAAACTATGCATTGACTATAGACAGTTGAATAAAGTCACAATCAAAAATAAATATCCATTACCCAGGATTGAAGATTTGTTCGATCAACTAAAGGGTGCCAGTACATTTTCAAAAATTGACTTAAGATCGGGCTATTATTAGCTTAGAGTAAAGGAAGTAGACATTCCTAAAACTGCTTTCTGTACGAGGTATGAACACTATGAATTTGTAGTTCTGCCTTTTGGTCTTACTAATGCACCGGTTGCTTTTATGGATTTGATGAATCATATTTTTCACCCTTATCTGGATCAATTTGTGGTGAAATTTATTGATGATATCCTAGTCTATTCTAAGACACTAGAAGAACATGATCGACATTTAAGAATTGTACTACAGACATTGAGAAATAGGCAATTATACGTGAAATTCAGCAAATGTGAGTTTTGGTTGAATGAGGTTGCTTTCCTTGGTCACGTAGTGTCAGCCGCAGGCATCAAGGTAGACCCCACAAAAATTGAAGCCGTACTTGATTGGAAGCCACCTAAAAATTTTTTAGAAGTCCGAAGCTTTCTTGGACTAGCTGGATATTACAGGCGGTTTATGAAAGGATTTTCTATGATAGCTTCCCCACTCACTAAGTTATTACAAAAAAATGTCAAATTTGAATGAATCGAAAAATGCTAGCAAAGCTTTGAGAAACTAAAAAGCATATTGATTGAAGCTCTCATTCTCACTCAACAAATTTTAGGTAAACCTTATGTCATATATAGTGATGCCTCCAGGAGTGGATTAGGGTGCATACTTATGCAAAAGGGAAAGGTAGTGGCATATGCCTCTAGACAGTTAAAGCCACATGAGAGAAATTACCCTACCCACGATCTGGAACTAGCAGCCACTGTGTTTGCCTTGAAAATATGGAGACACTATCTATATGGGGAGAAGTGTTACATTTATACTAACCATAAAAGTCTGAAATACCTGCCTATACAGAAAGAACTCAATCTACGATAGAGACAATGGCTAAAACTCATCAAGGACTATGATTGCTTGATTAACTACCATTCTGGCAAAGCAAACATGGTACCTGATGCGCTCAGCAGGAAATATTTTATGGCCCTACGAGCTATGAAAGTGAGATTAAACGTAGCACAGGATGGAGCACTTCTAGCTGAAATGCAAATAAAATCGGATTGGCTTCAACAAGTAAAAGTTGCTTAGAGATGAGATGAAAGACTAGCCTCCATTTTCTCCCATCCTTAAACATGGGCAGGTAAAAGCATTGAGTTCTCCCTAGGTCATGATGATTGCTTCTACTATAAAGGTAGGATATGTGTGCCCAGTGATGCAGAATTAAAGAAAAGCATTTTGACAGAAGCTCATAGTAGTCCTTATGCTATGCATCCTGGTAGTAATAAAATGTATCAAGAACTGAAGAAATCATACTGGTGGCTAGGGATGAAAAAGGAGATAAAGGACTTTGTAACAAGTTGCTTAACCTATCAATAGGTTAAGGTTGAACATCGAATACCTTCAGGACTATTACATGCTACACTATACCAGAATGGAAATAGGAGCGAATCACTATATATTTTATGTTTTGTTTACCACTTATAAGAAAATAGCATGACTCCATCTGGGTGATTGTGGATAGGATGACTAAGTCAGCTCACTTTCTCCCAGTGAGATTGGATTTCTCTTTATCCCGACTTGCAAAAATTTATGTGAATGAGGTTGTGAGGCTTTATGGTGTTCCAATATCCATAATTTCTAATAGGGACCCACAATTTACTTCTAGATTCTGGCAGAAACTTTAAGAAGAACTGGGAACCCGCTTAGATTACAGTATGGCCTTCCACCCACAAACAGATGGCCAGTCCGAGTAGGTGATACAGATATTGGAAGATATGTTACGGTGTTGTGTACTAGAATTTAAAGGCGGTTGGGAGAGATATCTTCCATTAGCTAAATTTGCCTATAAAAATAGCTACCAGTCCAGCATTAAAATGGCACCATATGAAGGACTGTATGGGAGGAAATGTAGAACACCTTTATGCTGGATAGAATTGAGTGAAAGCAAGTTTGTGGGACCCGACTTGATCAAAGAAATAAAAGAAAAGGTGAAACTAATCAGAGATAACTTGAAAGCAATGACAGACTGATAGAAATAGTATGTAGATTTGAAGAGAAAGGATACAAAATTTTACATGGGAGATAAAGTATTTCTGAAAGTTTTACTGTGATGAAAGGTTCTCTGATTTGGTAAAAAGGGTAAGTTTAACCCCAGATTCATCGGGCCTTATGAGGTAATACAATGCGTGGGACCAGTGGCATACAAGTTAAAGCTACCCTTTGGACTGGAAAGGATCCATGATGTATTCCATGTTTCTATGTTAAGGAAATATTTTTTGGATCCTTCTCATGTTATTACATCAGAAGAAATACAGTTGAGGCCCGACTTGTCTTATGATGAAGAACCGATGAGAATTTTAGCATGAGAAACTAGGCAACTGCGAAATAAATAGATCCCATTAGTTAAAGTACTTTGGACACATCACAATGTGAAAGAAGCTACCTAGGAACCTGAAGAGATAATGAGACAATAGTACCCCTACCTCTTCAATCCAGGTAAATTTTGAGGATGAAATTTTATTTAAAGGGGGGAGTACTGTAACACCCCAATTTTTGTATCTATCATACATGTTAAGTTACAGAACACGAAAAATTATCCTAGATTAAATTTTGGGAAAACTGGAGTTGAAGAGGGCGAGAAAACTCGATAGAAAGTATGAAAGGGTAATTGGATCGAGACCGAAAAACTCGAGATAGGGGACCCAATGGATAGTGTGACCTGAGACTAAGAGATGAAATTACAGATTGAGCAGAGTCTAATGGTATAATTTGAAGAGAAACTGGGATCAAATAGGTCTCTAAATGGGCAAATAAAGAAAAATTTTATAGATCAACCTAGGGTTGACCAAAACATTGATCGAGCAATTGAGGGACCTAGAGATCTTTGATTTCTCCCAAATTTCATATATAACATGTAACTAATGTAAAGACACCTTAGGAACTAAAAAGTAGTAATTATGACGATTTTGTAATTTTAGGTTTCGACCCGGCTATGCAGACTATCAGGGCTAGAAATATACCGAAACGATGTCAGAATGGGCTAAACTTTTAACCACATGTTATTGAATATGTAAGGACATTTGGTACAAAATTTTAGAATAATTTGATATTGGGAATGAAAATTCATGTTTTAGGGTACAAAACATAGATCAGATCATTTAAAGGGCCAAACCAGAGAATTTAACCATAAAAAGATATATGAGACATTAATATAAAGTCATGATCAAGTGTGAGTGAACTCAGGCCAATAGCATGAGCCAAGCTTGATGTATGGCTAATAAGTGACAAAAATTAGGGCCCTTAGATCTAATGGAGATGATTGAATCTTAACCCCTCCTTTGGTACACTTAAATACACCCTATAATAGCTCAATAAAATCTATAAACAACCCCTGAATTTCTACAACTCTCTCCTCTTTTTCTTCAAAATTTGAACCCCTCTCTTTTGTTGCCTCTCCTCCATTTTGCTTCATCCCAAGTTTATTTCATTAAATCACAAGCCCTAATTGCAACCTAAAACTCATAAATTCATCCTCTTTAACTTATAAAAGGATTTTTATCAAAAGGATGCCAATAAATTAAGGATTTAAGGCAAAAACCCTAATGTAAGGTTTTATGATTTATTGAGTTTTAGATGGAATTTGAAGGGAAAATTATATAGGCATATAGAATTGGACTAGGGTATTATAGTGTTGATTTTCAATGGCTAAAAACATGCATGAATGATGTGATTTTCTCTCTTGCAAATTCGGCCCAAAGAGGAAAACATAGAGGAAGAAAGGAACCAAAGAGGAAAAGGAAAGGAAAGGAAGATTAGGTGGAGAATAGCCTAACTGAGGTTAGTGGATACAATCTAAATTCAATTTCACCAATTTAATTGAATTTTCTATGATTTTTACATTATGTAACTATGCTAGATTGCATGAAATGATGAAATAATTTAAACTAATATGATATAATGTTGTTTTGAATCATTAGAAACTTAAATGAGTGAAGAAATTAAATTAAAAGTGAGTGTAATTGGCTTGGCCGAATATGGTGCCTTAGGGTACCTTAGTGTAATTTGATCTTTAATTGGGTGTTTAATGGTAATTGAATAAATTAAGGTATAAGGAAAGTAATTACATTAATTAGAATAAATTTTGAGATTTTTATCTAATTGTGCCATAGTTACATAATGATGGAACTTATGGGAACTTTAGAATATTCATGTGAAAATGGTATATTTCACTACATTATGTCATAAAAGGGATATACAATTATGTATGGCATAAAAAGGAAGGATAAAACAATGTGTAAGTGTGGGGCCCTTAAGTGGTCGAATGGTATACATGTGTATCATGCCATGTTTTGATCATATTTTTGTAATAATATGTGTATAATTGTGAAATGTATAGTTAATGAGCTTGAATGAATAGAAATGAAATTATGATAATGTTAACATAATGTGTTTGGTATGTAAAATAGTGTAAAAATAATATGATGTAAGAAAATGCTATAATTTATTATGCCCTTAGTGCTCAATGGGTAACCCAGGACCCTAGGATAGTATGGCTAGCCATAGGGGCACTTACCTCACGATGTTCTGTATACTGTACTGTTACTTTACTTTCACTCTATTATTACTATACTGAAAGAGTGAAATTGCACTGTTAGCTGGCTCATTATATTGATATACTGGCGACTAGCATTGTACCGTAGTGGTATGGTTGCTCCCACCTACTGGATTTGCTTATCCTCTTATCTGGTTCATGGTTTTTCTATTGTCTACAACTAAGGGTAAAATGGTAATTTTATATGAAACTGTGAAAAAGGGGCATTTACGGCCTTTAAAATATTAAAAATTTGAAAGAGAATGAAATAAGGTGAAAAATGAGGTATATATGTTCAATAGGGGTAAAAACGTAATTACACGATTAACCGAGGGCAAAGTGGTCAAACTATGGTAAAAATGTGCTTAAAATGGTCAAGATAAGTAATTTGACTAAAAAGGGCAAAATCATAATTATGAAAAGTTACAAGGACCAAACGGTAATTTTTCCATCTAAGGAAAAATTTTTAGTGCTAAAATGTAATTTATGTAATTAAAGCAAATAAAAATCAAAGAAAATCGACCAGGTCAAAATTGGAGTTAAATTAGCTATATTGGAGAAAAGTCAACGAGAAAATCAAAATTGAGTCCAAATTGAAAAAGTCAAACTTCAGGGGTATAATTGAAATAATTCACTTAAAATGGTGAAATTGTGAAATTAAATATAAAAGAATATTTTTTAGCCAACTAGGAGAAAATTTTGACATAAAGAGAATCAATTTGAAATTTATGAAATCTAAAGATTTATTAAATTATTAATGCATTTATTGATTTAAATACTTAGAATAAAGTAAGTGAAATTTTATGTAAGTGTATCCACCACTAAGCGACTATGTTGCTTAACGTGTAGTTTACTGTGACTGCGCACACAAATAGGTGTAGCCAGCCGACACTGAGGACCAGTAGTGGCATGTACAGAGTAGAAAAACTTTTGTTACATTTGGGTTGTAAATATTTTGCAAATATTTTCAAGTACCTTGTGGAGTTCTCTATAATAACTTATGACTATAGTAAACTTTACTGTTGGTGTGCTTGAAAAGATGCCTTTATATGTTTATATGATGAGCTATATTGAAGTGCTATGTTGATTGTTTAAGTTTCGGAGTTAGAGGAATGATATTTGGGAGTGTAATTTAAATATTGCAGGTTTGGGCAGTATGAATATTAAGCCGTCATGCTGCCAGATTTCCCCAAATTAAATAACAGATTGACAGTAGTAGAAATGTTAATAATAATATTATAGACTTAGAATTGTGTAGAGGGTGTTACATTACTTAATAACTCATACGACATGGGTAAAAACTACAAAGCATTAAATTAAAATTTCTTGTTGATTTACTGTCTTAAAGTTGCTAGTAGTGTTTTATATATATATATGTGTGTGTGTGTGTGTGTGTGTGTGTGTGTGTGTGTACACAAACATATATATGTGTGTGGGTGTGTGTATATACACACACATATGTGTGTGTGTGTGTGTTTATGTATGTATATATATATATATACACAGATATATGTGTGTGTGTGTGTGTGTATGTATATGTATATGTATACATATACATATATATGTATGTGTATATATATTTGTATTTGTATTTGTATTTGTATTTGTATTTGTATTTGTATTTGTGTGTGTGTGTGTGTGTGTGTGTGTGTATACATATATATATATATATACCAAAAACGGAGGATCGCTGTTACAGGGTTTTCTGGGATTAATTTATGACAGAGTTATAGCTTATGAGTATATTTAGTTGTCATGATTTTAACATATGGGTATAGATTTTTTATTGTTTTCTAATTTTTTAATTAAATATTCATTTCCATTGATCATATACCTAATATTATGCATTAGTCTATAATAATTTGAAAAAGGAGGCAAATTTAAATTTTCTATTCCTAAAATTTCTTTTTTCTAAATCAGTTAATCTATGTCTAAGTATTTTTTAACTCATTTCTTAATTGATATATTAACCCATCTATATCTTTAATTTTTCTTTTAATATTTTCCATAATTCTAACCTAAAGGTATCCTACTAAGTATTTTATCTAATCTTTCTATTAAATATCTATTATGCATTATCATATTATTATAACTTTTTATTAATTCATACCATCCCAAAATAGGATATCGCATTAATTCTTCTATGAATATTGTTTCATGTATTATACTTTTTTTTCTGGATTTCATTATTTCTATTTCTAGATATAAATTATCTTTTAGATGATTAATTCGCCTATAAATTCTTTTATTGTTCTCCATTTTTAAAGTTCTACTATTACTTTAAAGAAATCTAACATTAAATTTACTAATTTTATGTTAATTTCAAAATCTCTACAATCACATATATTATTTTCATCTAAAATATGATGATAAACTATAAGATAAACTTTTAATCTAGATATCTGATTATTAAATTCACAAATTATCTATTTAACATTCCAAATTTTTTCACATCCTTCTATAAGCTTTCGTCTTTTTTGTTCTCTATCCATTAATTGAAATATTTTATAGATCAGAAAAACGATTTGCTGGAATATTTGGAACAAAATCAATTAAAATATCAACTAAATTTATTTTCTTATGAAAATTTTGGCAATTACAAAATTCATCTAACTGAAAATCTAAATGAAAATTTTAATGCTCACTAATTAAATATTCTTTTAAACTAATTAATTCATTTTTTAATAAAAATATATCTTTATCATTATCAAAATCTATAGCACATAAATCATCTAAAAATTTATTAATACACCAAGACATAGTTAAAAAGAAATACCTGATCAATTATAATCTAATGATAATTTACAAGTAGGAATATCTGATGAGGTTACAAGAGTACATGTATAATCTTTTGAAAATATAAGTTGTAGATCTAAGGTTTTGATACAAAGGGAAGTAGAAATTACAAGGGTTTTTTATTTCTCTCTCTAATCTTGAAGTTAAAAATCTCGGATGATCTCTTTTAGCTCATGTAAAAAC
The DNA here is from genome assembly GCA_037975025.1 of Excoecaria agallocha. NCBI lineage: Eukaryota > Viridiplantae > Streptophyta > Magnoliopsida > Malpighiales > Euphorbiaceae > Excoecaria > Excoecaria agallocha. The sequence continues at coordinate 37,573,961 of CM075812.1, read as the reverse complement.
TTTGCCTTCCATTGATGAAATTGTCTCCTTATATACAAAGTATTTTAATGTAAGATAAGGTCGGATCTTGCTTCAAATCTGCCGAAGATAATAAGTAATAATTGCACTGTGTTCAAGCCGTATTTTAGAGATAAGTTTTGTTAGAGAAATACTATTCTTTTTGAAAATCATAGTGTAAAGGTTTTTATCTTTAGATTGAAAAGGATAAAAGGATAATAAATAGTTACTTTATTAAATAGTATTTTTTATCGTAAAAAGATAAGGTAGTATTTTGTAAATAGGAAAGATAAGGATAAAGGGAAAGGTAAAGGCTAACTTTAAAGAGTTTTAAAGGGTTTGTCGGAGAAAGTGTCTTTGTAGGAAAGTTTAAAGACTTTTACTATTCTTTCTTTTGAAAATTTGACTTTTTGACTTTTTTTGTCTTTTTTAATTTTTTATGTTTGCATTTATACTACATTTACATTATACTTGCATTTATATCTACATTACATTTGCATTTTATATTTCAATATTGGTATAAGGATCTTGAGAATCGTCGAATTCTCGGTTAGGAGGGGAGTACTGGTTTTTGATGAAGAAGCTTTTTCGACTGAAATTCAATTGATAATTGAATTGAACTCTTCTTCAGATGTTGCTGATGATAATAAATTGAAAATCTAATTTTTATCTGCAATGAATCCTGTTGAAGGATTTGAAGTCGAAGCTAATGAAGTTTTTGGCTCAAAATAATTAATAACTGCTTGCCTATTTGCTTTACTAGCATCAAAACTATCCCACCATTTTACTCTGAATTCTCTATATAAAATAGGTAATTGATTAATCTATTTGGACACATGATAAGTCTAAGGAACAATCCATAGGACCTTCAACATTGCACAGAACTTTAAAAGATTATCGGGTGTCCCAAGGTTGCAATAGGTAGTAAGCTTAACAAATGCATCTTTTATTTGAAATGGAGCTGCTTCTGTTACTAATCCAAAATAACTAAACCATCTAATGAACCAATTGGGAAGAACATTGCCAAACTTGTGCAAAAAATAAAAGAACCAAGAATGTTGAAAATTGTTTAAGTAAAATGCTATTTACCAAGCTTCTTAATAATCATAGTAATTGTGTAGCAATCTGGGAGGATATCCTGATAACGTCTTCACTTGATATGGTCTGGAAGCCCATTCTGATTGAGTAATGACATGGATAATTTTTACTTTACTATAACTAATCTTATATTTTTCCTTTTGATCATAGTTTTGTTGTATTTCTACAAATCCAGTATCTACTAATATAACTTCATAAAATTCTCTAGTCTTACTTTGATCTTCTTCTTGATAATACCAACTATTAACACTATAAGAAAATAGTAAAATAGCAACGGAAATATTTTCGTTGGTAATTAGCAATAAAAAATAAATTTTGTTGCTAAAATTGGTTAAAATTTTTCGAGTTAGCAACAGAAATAAAAATGGTTATTTTCCATTGCTAAATATGAAGGAAAGTTTTAGCACCAAAATATAACAACGAAAATTTGCAACGAAATGCTTATTCCATTACTAAATAAGGCGCCAGTAGATGGCGCAAAAATTTGGAACGAAAATTAGCAAAAGAATTAAAAATAGCAACAAAAAAATTTCGTTGCTATTTTTGCAAACTTGAATTGCAGAGGTTACTAAAATAGCAACCGAATATGATTTTCGTTGCTATTTTAGCAACGAAAATTCTATTCGATTGTTATTTAAGGAACCTTTACAATTTTCGGTTGCAAAAATAGCAACCAAAATCTATTTTGTTGCTAAAATAGCAATGAAAATTAATTTTCGTTGCTATTTTACCAAACTTGAATTGCATTGAGATTACTAAAATAGCAACGGAAATTAAATTCGGTTGCTATTTAAGTAACCTTTCAAATTTTTAGTTGCTTAAATAGCAACCAAAATTTTTTTTTTTTTGCTAAAATAGCAACAATAATTAAATTCGGTTTCTATTTAAGAAACCTTTAAAATTTTCAGTTGCGAAAATAGCAACCGAAATCACTTCTGTTGCTAAAATAGCAATGAAATTTTTTTTTTCATTGCTATTTTAGCAACAGCAGAGATTTCGATTGCTATTCTTTGTTGCTATTTTCATTTTGCCCCAACTATAAATTGTTGCCCTTTTTCCTTCTCTCCTTGTCTCATTGTTCACTTTTTTCTTTCTCATTGTCGCGTCGTCTTGCCTTCCTCCTCCTCCTCACCATCTTGCTTCTTCCTCCTGTTCCTCCTTCCCCTTTCCCTCTCCCTCTCCCTTTGCCGGCAAACATCTCTGATCAAGTACGTACTGTCTTTTATTTTCTTCCTTTGTTCTGTTTTACTGTTTGTTTCCTCAGGAACGTAGCTTTTAAATGCATCGGCCTTTGAATAACCTCTTTTTAACATGGTGTTTTTTATGAATATTATTTCTTTCCTTTTAAAATATTATTGGAGAGTTTAGTGTCAGTTATCACCCATAAGCCATTAATTTTGTTCTTATTAGCTTTAAGAATTACCATTGATCTTAAAGCTACTTTTTATTTTTCTAGAAAGTTCTTAAATTCTCTATAGGAAGGGTAAAGTTGAAGACCTCGGTGGCCTCAACATATATATCACTAGCCCTTCTGATTCTAATTGTGTCGTCATTCTAACTTCTGATGCCTTTGGTAGAGACTTATCTCTCTTTTTCTGCTCAACTCAAAGCTTCGTGTAATTTTCTTTTAGGAATTTTAATTTTTTTTGTGTTTTCAATATTTGCAGGGTATGAAGCACCAAATTTAAGGTATTCCTAAGAATGCTCATTTCCATTATCTGTGGCCCACATTGCTTGGAGGTTTCATGATATGATTTTTCGTTTATTTTTGCAGCAGCATCATGTTCATTTCTTTGTTTTGATTTCATTTTTGTGCACTCATTGATTGAAAGTGATGGTCATGTCTTGTCTCCTATTATTGCTTCATGGTGATTAATTATTTAGATTCTTTTGTTTTCTTGTGGTTTACTTTATTGCAGGAAAAATATTTTTTAATGCTATATTGTAATCTTCACCCATTTTCTGTTGTTTAAACCAAACCAAACCAAACAAAAAGAAATGATTTGTTTTCTCATAAAATGGCTAATATATATATATGGCTCTATTCTCATGAAACAATTAGAGCCTAAACCTTAAATTTGAAAGAGAGCAATCAAAACAAAGTTTGCCTTTCAGCTAGCACTCTGTGATTATTTGATCATTACACAAGATGACGAAATGGAACAAAGAATTTCCAAATACTGCTTCATTTTCTTTGTCACTTGTTCTTTCTTCTTGACTGTTGCTTAATATTTGCACCACCTAAATCTTAGTTAAGTCTTCATGTTTTCTCATGTAAGAAAGCAATCCCTATAACCTATGGATTATGTCTTTTTCCTTTGGATAATTTGAGAACCTTAAGTAAATATGCATATAAAAACATGTTAAGTAATCTTGCAAGGATTCATAAGTTTGTTAATTGAGAGGATTGTCCATTAGTTCCTTGTGCATGCTTGTGGATTATACCCATTTTGCTTCCACACTTTATTCATTTATTTTTTCCAGTAGGGCAAATGATTTGGTTTAAGCAATTATTAATAGAAAATATGTGTTTTAGTTAGCTTGGGAAATGGGTTTACTATGTTGTTGTATATCTGCCAGTCCAAAGCTTGGTACAATTCCTCTTGAATTAGAATTTAAAACTTATAAGTGATGAACATAATATATTTAATAATATGTTGTATATCTGCCACTGCTAATCCTACTCTTTTGTAGGCGCACCAGTAAGTGGTGATTCTAAACATTAAAAAACAAATTAACTTCTATTTCTGCTCTACCTTATTTTGCTTTCTTTAAGGTAATTCTTATGTTGGACTTTTTCATTTTACTTGTTAGCTTCTTGCCAATTTCAGTTTCTGGCTTTTAAGTTAACTTATTGCTATAAAAATTAAGTTGATAATGTAACTCGGATTGAAATTTTTATTGTAATTGAGGTCTAACATGCCAAATTAATGAATAAGTATCTATAAGTGAATTTTGATGGCTTGTTTTTTTTTTTTTTTTTTCGGGTTAGTTTTGGCAATATTGGTGACTGCGATGATAGTTGTAATATGATGGATTAAATGAAACAAAAAATATAATTGAATTTAGATGCTGTCAAAACTGGTGAATAATCTCTGACTACATAAATAAATAAACAATTATTATATATATGCATTAACCAACTATATATATATATATATATATATATATATATATATATATATATATATATATATGTTCACTAATTACTTCCACCTTGAAATGGGAAGGTGGATAATGACACATGACAACATATAATATCTTTATGAAAATGTTGTTATTGGTTGAGGAATTAAATGATTTTTTTTATGGAATGTGTGTCATGTTTTGGATTAATTGTATTGGAAATTACTGAATTTATATTCTATTATTCTGCTTGTATATGAGTTTTAGAAGTCAATAAATCTCACTTTTATATAAGTATTAATATTATCCATTTAATTATGAACTTGTAAATTACAAGCTTATTGTGCATGTTCAATGGAAATGACTTTATTGAAGTGAACACAATTGCAGTTGAATTGGAAGTTTAAAATCTTAGTTTTGTTAAGGCTCGTTCTATAACCTGTTGGGGGCTGAATTTTACATAAAATAGGTAACTTTTGGATCCCAAGTGTTTTCTTCTTCGTCTTTGAGGCAAAATCTAATTAGCATGTCTTATTTTTCAGAAAAGGGCATTATTTTTATTGATGGAATGGGGCCAACGTATGCTACTGCCACTATGAGTAAATCTTACTTCAGGAATTAAGTCATTTCATTTTTGTTCTTGAGGTTATGGATGTGCAAATTCACCATAGTACAGATTCTATACTTTCTCTTCCTTTTCTCTTAAAAAAATACAAAAGTATGATGAAGTGAAAGGCTTCAGTTAATGAAACATAAACAAGATGTAGTCTTTTTGTTACTCTTACTATTTTAAATGTCTGATATCCTATTGTTTTGGGCTTCTGGTGGTCAGTGATTTTGTTTCACATTTAAGTAGCTCATATCTTAATATGTGATTTTAATTAAGAAATCAGGTTTGTATCTAACTGATTTAATATTAAATTTAGTGGCAGCCCATGGAGTTTGGGACAGTTTGCTATAGATTAGGTTTGTATCTAACTGATTTTGGTCATTTTCTCTATTTATTCAATATTTTTCAGGTTTTTCTTCTGTAACTCCTTATTATTGCATTGTATGATTTTTTTTTTTTTTTTTTTTGCAGTTGTTCAATGTTGGAAGCCTGGCAAGGTTACATAGCAATGGAAATTGAACTTAGGAGCATTGGGTGTTAATATTAGAAGGGAATACTGCAGATTAATACCCCCAGATTTTTATTCTTAATGGTTCCCATGGTGCTTCATGTCATGTTCCTAATTAGTCAATTATGTTCTAGCAGTGGCAACATGTATGACTAGAAACTTTAATAACATAATGGTCGAGATGACATGCTTAAATGGAAGATTTCTACCACATTTGTTTATCAATAGTGGCAATTAAGATAATTTAGTCAGCTTGGATATGTGTATTTATATAATTTGAATTGTTGAGTTGGGATAAATAATTTGAATTTGTTCTACGTACCAAATATTCCTCTTGTTAATCTAGATACATTAAACCAAAGATTAAATTTCTTCTATGCGTAACCTTATGGCTCAACCGGTATAATTGACAAGCTCTTGAGGAATTAAGAAACTAATTGAGATACGTAATTTTGGCAATATATATATACATATATTCAGAATTAGAAAAGATTATGTATAATTGAGATGCAAAACATAGATAATTAATTATATACACTAACTGATTAGGTAAGTATGTATCTAAGTTTTAAAGGAATAAATTAGTTTAATTTTGATAAATCATCAGACTAATTAACTAACTTATATTACTCACTTAGCTGGTGTTGGGCAGTTTAGCAGACTGGAACCCTTTTTTTTTTTTTTTAATTATAGGGTTGCACTTCTCTTTAGCTTGTTATTCCTTTGTTATTTCATGTTATCTTCTTGTGGAATGGTGATCATAATAAGATAATATATTGCTATACGGTGTTTATTGAAATGAACATGCATAATCTATCTTAAATGACCTTTTGGCGATAACTACATAAACTTTATTGGATTATATACTTAAAAACAAGGATGAGTGCACAAGTATGGCTATGAATCTCCGTGTATAACCTAAACAAGATGACATGGCAAAGTAGAACATTATGAAACTGTTAAATAATTATGAGACATATTGCACAAGTGTTAAATTAACGAAACTATACATACAAGCATAAAGATTTGGTTTAATTAGTTAAATCCCATAATGACATGATTATGTATATTTTGTAATTGGCTCTGTCAGTTATAATTGGTTCTTTATATATGCAATTTTTTATATCCTTTTGTCACAAGAAGTTGATCAAGCGAGAGCCATGCTCTACAAGCAGCTTTGAATTCAATCCACTTGATGTCTAAATAGCCCTTGTTACAAACTATTTATGAATCTGCTGTATTAGCAATTTACATTAGATGGTTCTATTAATAAGGGGTTGTAGAGAAAAATGTGCATGTATGTATGCATTTGTTAACGGAAATCTGATTATGTATCCTATATAATAGAAGCAGTATCACCTTTTATGTCAAATTTTATATCTTTCTTGTCATGTTTGTATTTAAGTGTTATCAAATGTCTTAAGTACAGAAATGGATGATTGCAGGTGCACTTTTGTTTCAATTGTCAGATATAGGCTTATGCATAAATATTGATTTTCTAACTTCAAAAGTAAAAGTAATTTTGTGTAAAAAATCAACAATAATTTAGTGACGGAATAGCGACGACAATTTTGTCTCAATTTTTTTTTAATATTGCTCGATTTTAGCAACAAAAACTTTAATTCAGTTGCTAGAAATAAATTTTCGTTGCTATAAATAGCAACGAAATTTTCTATTCAGTTGCTAAATATAGCAATGAAAATTGATTTCGGTTGTTAAAAATAGCAACCGAATTTCTATTCGGTTGGTAAAAATAGCAACGAAAATTCTAATTCCGTTGCTGAAAAATACCAACCGTCAAATTTGCAACCTAATGTTCCGTCTCTATTTTCCATTGCTAAATTTTATTAGCAATGGAAATTCAACAAATTTAATTGCTAATTTCCATTGCTATTTCTTAATTTTCTTGTATTGTAAGGAATATATAACCTATCAATCTATAATCTTTGAGTTTTTGATATGTTAAGCTCTTCTGGTTCTAACATCTTGATAAATAATCTTTTTTCGTTCAAGAAATAAAGGGAATTTTTGGTTTAGACATAGATGGAAAAGGTATAATAGGAGAAAAGGGAGAGGAAGGAGAAGCTAAAGCTGATGAATATGGTCGAGGTGGTGCAGAAGGTGAAAAGGTTTGAGGTCTTTAGAGTGGAGGAAAAGATGGTGATGGAGAATAAAAGGGTCTAGGTAAGGTTCGAATTGGAGAAGGTGTGATTGAAAGATTTTGTTGATAATTTCCTAATGATAATGAAGTTCCTGATGATAATGTGGCTTTTGTCAAAACTGTTTTGGTTAGAACTCATTTTCCCGATAGTTTTTGACAAGAAAATCAAGTAAACTATTATTTTTGCCATTAATGAACTTGATATCAAAATCAAAGTTGCTTATAAAGCTTGTCACCTTGCAAAAATCTATTTTGAAATTAAATTCCTAACATCATTTTCTAAAACATATTTTGCTGATAAATAATCAATGCGTAATAAAAACTTTTTCATATATAAATCATCTTCAAATTTTTAATGCATAAAATAATGCTTGAAATTTCTTTCTTATTTGTAAAATAATTCTTCTGAGTTTGATTCCAACTTCCTGAATAAAATCTTACTAATTCTTCCTTATTTGACTCTTTTCTCTTTTTTTTTTAAATACTTCCATAGCCTATATCACTACCATCTGTTTCTGTTATCAAAAAAGTCTCTAGATGTGGAATATTTAAACATGGAAGACTTTTATTTTTTTTCTTCGATTTCTTTTACTATACTAGTATGTTTTTCCATCCAAGGCTCAGGTTTCTTTTTTAATCTATCATACAAAGGTTTACATAATTTTCATGAATCTTTGAAAAAATCATGAATATAATTTAAACATCCTAAAAATCTCTGTAATTGATTATTATCTTTTAACTCATCTGGAAATTTATTAGTAAATTCTAAACTTCTTGTTATCGGTTTTATTGTTCATTGATTTATATCATTTCCTAGAAATCTAACTTTGGTTTGGAAAAGTTACATCTTAGATGCAGAAACAACTAATCCATTTTGATGAATTAAATTGAAAAATCTTTTCAAATGTTTTATGTGTTAACTTATAGAATTAGAAAAAATAAGTATATCATCAATGTATACTGTTGAAAATTCATGTATTGGTCTTAATATATCATTCATAATATTTTAGAATTTTGAAAGAGAATTTTTTAATCCAAAAGGCATTACAATCCATTCGTAATGTCCAAAAGGAATATTAAATCCTATCTTATATCTATCTTCTTTATCTACTTGTATTTGCCAAAATCTTGATTTCATCTCAAATTTAGAAAACAATATTTGCATCATATAACTTTTAATAAATCTCTTTTATATGGTATAGGATATCTTATCCATTGTAAAATTGCATTTAAAGGTTTATAATTTATTACTAACCTAGGTGTTCTTCTTTCTATTTCTACCGCATTCATATAAAAAGCTGAACATGACTAAGGTGATTTTGAATCTCTAATTAATCCTTTATATCTTTCAAATCTTATATTTCCTTTCTACAAAATTTTCTAAGTCTGGCATCATTTTAATAGCTTGTGATTTTCTTGGAATCCTCTTTTCATCAAAATCTTTTATGTAAGGTAATTTGACTACATTTTGTTTTCTATTCCAAAAAGCATTAGGAACTAGTGCACAAATTTCTTTTGAAAATGTATTTTCAAATTCTTTGACCTTATCTTTTATTTTTGGGCTTTCTAATTGTTCTTTTATTCGTTTTTTTTCTATTTCTTTGATAAGAAATTTAATCTATTTTTGTTTATTTTTTAACAAATTGATTTCTTGAATATTTTTTCTAACATGACTTATTTCTCTAGATATTATAGGAAATGCAAATTCAAACATAATTTTTTTATCTAATATTGTTGTTTTAATTCCATTATCGCATACTTGTATAAAATGGTGATAAAAGGTATTCCTAATATAACTCCAGAATTTAGATTTTTGACTAAAACTAATTGAGTTTTAAAACAATGTCCCTTATTACAAATTTTTACTCTTGATAGTTTATAATTAATTATTAACTTAGATCCACTAGCGGTACCTAATCTTTTAGAATTTTTTTCATAATATTTAGTTGAAATTAAACCTTCCTGAATACAATTCAGATCTAACTTACTATCTATTAAAGCTAGAGTAGTTAAATGAAAATTATCATTAGTAACTATGTCTAATTTTACATACCAATTTTGATCATTTATTTCAAATATGCTATTAATATATTTGTCTTGTGTTTCCTTAATAATTACACCCTTCAATTTCTTATCTTCTTGTACTAAATTATTAAGGTTAACTTTTAAATTTTCTTCTAAATTTTAAACTTTTCCTTTTAAAATATTTACTTCTTGTTTTAATATTTTAATTTCTTTTTAAAGATCTTGTATAGTTGATTCTTTCTTGATTTCAAATCTTTTATATACTTATGCTAGATTACAAGATGTAAAATCTATATTTTATTTTGAACTTATTATCTCTCTTAACCTAAGTAAATAATTCTTTTTTTATTTTTGGATCATCTATTTTATCTATTATGTTTAACAAGAATTCCTTTTTATTACTTCACATACTTATAGTGTTACATTGACATGGTCCTATATAACGACAATGTTCTATTTCAGAATTACTTTCTCAACTATTAGTCTCAAATTCTATTGCATTGAAATCATTTTTTGAATAATCAATAATTTCTTCATCACTACTAGAGGTTTTATTTTTTATTATTTTAGCTATTTCATTTTTAACTCTTTTGAGATATCTAAATTATTGATTTATTTTCTTATTTTACAATCTCTTGAATAATGTCCTTGTTTTCCACATTTATAACAAATTACTATGTATTTTCTATTTGTCTTAGGTCTAAATTTTTTATACTTTGGTTTTCTCTTAATTGGTTTTTCTTGATAATTTTGTTTCAGTTTATAACTTCTATAACTTCTTTTTCTTTGTATATATTTTCTTTTAGGCTTTAATTTCTTTTTAGTTGCTGATGAAGCTCTAATATGTTGATAATCATATTGTTCACAAAATGATCCTAATTCCTTTCTTCCTATAATACTATCTCTTTTTAGTTTTAAATCAATACAAATTGATATTCCTTCTATATTAACAATATTTATTAATTGGCCATAGGTTAAATCATTATAAGGTATAATACCATTATTTTCTCCTTTTATTCTATTCCTTACTCTTTCTACAAATAATTTTGGTAAACCAGCTAAAAATCTTTCTTTTCAAAAAGTATTATTACAATTTGTTCTAGTCATTACTTTAGTTAAAAATAAATCTTTATACCATCTAAAGTCTTGTAACTTAGGAAATGTTAAATTTTGAAGAATTGTTGAACTTCTTTCCTGATATAATTGAGGATCTCCTATGAAGTTTTTAGTAATGGTAAATATTAGAGTATTTATTATACCATCCTGTTCAGTCTCTACTTGCATATTATTTTCTACTTTAACATACCTTTTTCTCGCTGATAATATATGAGCTTTATCTACATCTACTACATAATGATCCCACTAACTTTTTAATTGTCTAATGAATCCTGATAATAACATTTGAGCTACAACTGCTTCATTATTTCTTTCTGATTTATAAGCACTAGCTGTCAGGGTCATTTCTTGTAATAAATTTAATATTTAATATTCTATAAAGCCATCTATGTTCCATTCATATAAAGAAGTATCATCATATCCTGCTTCAAAACTTTTTTCTTCATATTGAGTATCTGGAGGTGTAGGTCTTGGATAATAATTTCAAGTTTTTGGTATAGGTCTATGGGTATTAAAATGTAACTTTTTAATTGAATATTCTTCTTCATTATTAGATTTAAACTATTCTTCTAGGTTTTCTATTTCTGATGTAGTTTCTATTTCTGATGTAACTTCTTCGTCTATAGTCATAATCTGTTTATCTTTAATGCTTAACTTTGCTAATCTTTCTTCTATTTTTCTTAATACGGGATCTTCATCTTTTAAATTTATAATTGTTTCTAGGGAAAATTCAAAAGGGTTAAATAAAGGTGTTTCTAATTTAATAGGTGGTTTTTCTACTAATGGCTTAGATGTTTGACCTATCTCTGTTTGTGATTTAAGCATTTGTACTATTTCTTCTACTTTATTCAGCTAACTTTCTATAGTATCTAATATTTGATTTGAGAAATTATTTTACAATATTACATGTTGTAAATCTTTTCTTACATCTTTATTTATTGTTTTTATTTCTTTAAAAGGTTCAGTAAAATAAGTTTTTTCTTAATTTTTTACTTGAATGCATTCTAACGAAGGATGTATTGATATTATTGATTTTCCTTCTAAAGTATTCCATTGTTTACCTATATTTGAAGATACATTTATTTCTTTTTGAAATGGATAATCTATATTATCATAATAATAATAATTTTCAAACCATAAAAACAAAGGAATATTTACTTGCTTATCTTCCATTTTTTATACCATACACTTCTAAAATTATTTAATTCTTCTTAAGAAAAGTTATTAAAATACCGTTATGCTTTTTGCTTATTAATTATATTATGCTTTTAAATCGTTTCTTAAAAACTCTTTATTTATTTGAAAATTAGTCATATTTATTTTTACTGATTAATTTGAGGAAAAGCTTCCATTTGAGATCTAGTTGGACTAACAGAATATTCAGTTTATCTTTCTTCTGTATATAATGGTCTTGGAATATTTGTATTAAAATCTACTCCTCTTAATTCTAAATTTTTTATAGATAATGATCTAGGTATTAAAGGTCTATTATTTGAATACATTGAAACATTACTCAATTGATTATTGTCTAAAGAAAAATCTATTTGAACTGATCCATCACTATGTTATAATATTCATGAAAATTGATTATTA